>JAHHFK020000614.1:0-217769 GCA_024533555.2 Aedes koreicus | reverse complement strand
TACTTTGATCTATATGCAAGAAATTAAATGGCAACCCGGTCATTTCAAAAGAATACACAGCGGTAGCTCAATTTCAACTTTTTCCTGTTTTCCAGAATCGTTGTTCCGAAGTTGATCGATGTCCGAACGAATCAGCCGCTTTCGGGTTGATGGTGCATCGAGAAGTACATTGTAAATCACGTTCACATTCGGCTAGATGATTATCCGGATTGCCACTTCCAGTTGGTGTTGTTTCTGTGTACCTTTGAGAATACCAACCCCAATGCAATTTTTCGTGCTTGGTAAAGCTTGGCTGCTATTGGTGGGTGTTGCTGTACATTTGAAGACCAGCAGATACATTGTGTCCGCATTTTTCTGCCATTCATTACTGCAGAAGGAGGTAATGAATGGCAGAAAAATGCGGAGCAGGTTGAATGGAGTGGCTCGATACACCTGCAGAAAGGTTAGAAGTGGAGCAGGTAATCCATCTCCCTCTGATTTATCGCTTTTCATTTGATTGCAGATAAAATGGTATGATGCGGAAATGAATCTCACATAACGAACAAAAATCGGATCCTGTAAATTTTGTTCCGACAATTACTCTCGGCACGCCGAATCTTGCAAAGCTCTCGAGCTCGATCGTCGTAGAAGCAGTCGTTGATTTTGTCTGGAAAATCTTTGGCCACGTCGACAATTACCAAATAGCTAAATTCGTTGTTCGGTCTGGCGTAGTCGATATGAATACGCTCCCAAGGTCCTTCTGCGCTCTGCCGCGGATGTGGCTCTGCTTGTGGTGGAGATTTTTTTTTGCACAACTGAAACAGCATCGAATGTACTCACCGATCTCATCGTCGATGTTCGGCCAATAGATGACGTTCCGAGCAATAGCTATGACTCACTCGATGCCGGGATGTCCTCGGTGTAGCTGCTTCAACAGCTTTTTTCCGGAAGCACTCTGGAATCACCAGCCGTTCACGCATCCTTGTACTACGGATAATGATTCACGCCGGGGGAAAAACACCTGCAACGCTGGAAGTTGAAATGCTTTTCCGTTCTTAGACCAGTAGGAGTTGCTGTACTGGACGAGTCGCAGAATGATGTGCAACACTCTGCCGAATATTCCGATGTTAAACTGGAGTGTCGGTAGTAAGGGTGTCGGAGGAAGTATAACTGAATGCAGATCTTCAGGCTTGGTATATGGTCTCATTTCAAACGATTGTTTAACAACAAGATTAAAATAAATCCAATATAATGTTCAAAAACCAGTTCTTGAACAAATTGAATTCTTCGGAGTTGAAAATCTATTCTCTCGGCTCAAAAGTCTTTCTTGTTTATGTAGTAAGTGGTACTGCATGTAACACCTTCCGACCAACAACTGCACATTTCATCTACAGTTGATTTCACCAACATCCCAAGTAACCACAAGAATTATATTATTGCTCTTATTCAACACAAAATCAACATCATTAATGCGGGATCTCATCAATTCAACAGTTGTCAAGTAATGAAGCGTTAGATTAGCTTTAAGAATATAATGATGCATTACCAATACAATGATACATTATCAATGCAATAATGCTACTTTAGCAATGTCTTATGGCATTACAAAAGATATAGCATTAGTTCGATCTTAGTGGGACCCTTTTCAGCTTTAATCCAACATCAATGATGCAGTAGACGTAATGCATATGCCCTATATATGCAAGCTATTATAGCCTCGTGGTTACTTGGGATATTCTAGTTTTCTTATATCAATCGATATGAAAACTTCGGTTCAACTCTCGTTCACACGTTTGAAGAAAATATCAGTCAGGTTAATGCTGTTATTTTTGAGTTGTTAAAGCACATTAGTTCGACTACTATTTATACTGCTCATTTAGAATTTTTTTAGCTGTTGATAGACTTTACCGTGTCAGTCGAATATTCTGTTGCAGTAACATTTTCTGTGATTGATTTTGAATTATATGATATTAAACATGTAATAAACATTAAAGCTATAAACTACTAAGCTACTGATTCATACTGATAAAAAACATTAACAAATTCAAAAAAGTATTTGCGGCTTATGTTTTATTTTATTTTTGTATGCTATTCGGCCTACGAAATGCCAAGGCCATTTTTCGACCAATAGAAAAATACTGTTACGATTATATCAACGAAGTAATCGTTTTAAGTAGAGCACTCAAAGAATACCTCGATAATTTAACATCTGTTTTGAAAACTCTCAGTGAAACCGATCTCAAAGTCTATTTAGAGACTAATCAGAATTTCTGCACAATTCAGTACAATTTCTGGGTTACATAATAACTGGCGAGGGTATAAAATCAAACGAGAAAAAAAAAATGAAGCAATCAGAAAGTATCCTGAACCTTTGGCACATGTCGCCGCTTGACTTTCTGATTCTGCTTTGCAAAGGACTCGTAAAATGTTAATTGTGGGGTACCCTTTGCTTATCGGGTAGCCTCCCAGCTTTTAATATCGGAATGGGAGAATCTTCCGTTCCTTTTCGATGAATGCCGATTTTGCAACAACTTTGTCACTGAGTTGCTTAATTTGACGTGAATAATAGCATAAATATGAATATAAAATTTTGTACACTTTGCTAGACTTGCAGTAAGATCGGAAAGTAGTGACTACTGGGATAACCAGACCCGGCAAACAAATTGAAGCGGATTCGTGGGCGAGATACTCCAATGATAGGTCATAGATCCGATCCAGAACGGCGTCTTCTGTGTACTGATCCGCATCTTCATCGTCGTCCGCACCAATGTCATTCTGGGCAGCACCTTCCTCGGCAATCGATTGTTCCTTATTGTCATATTGTTCTTGCTTTTCTGGTTTTTATCCATATTTTGATTTTCCTTACTTCATAGCGGCAACTGCAGTTTGAACCTGATTATTTGTCTCATCATCTCCGAGGTCCGCGTTTTTAATAGCATTGTTGCCAGCACTACTACAGAAAATAGATCAAGGCAAAACATGCATCATTTGGAACAATTTTTTTAGAAGATCCAAACATTTTAATCAGGTTGTGGTATAAAAGCCAATATAGAACGCCGCGGTGCAAAAATTTAGATCACTTCAGATCTAAATATTTAGATCTATACCAGTTTCCCAACAGGATTGGAGGTGCCCTAAAAAAAACATTTTTCAACCACACACCCCCTATCCCCACCCCCCCCCCCCCCTCCACCACCCCCCCAACCCCCCCCAACACCCAAAATAAAAAAAAATAAATTTACACACGTCTGTTAATTCGATTGTATAACGTTTTGTCGGAAAGCATTCCACCGTATTCATTTTCACGCTTGGATATTTCGCGGACTAATATTTGGCGTAGTGAACCATCATGCGGGCTACCTATAATATTCGTGGAAAATATTTGTCACCTCGGGTTAGGAGACTCCGGTTTCGCTAACACTGGCCCTCTCCTTGAAGTAAAGTCATTTCCCTAATTATTGTAACCCTGATATTGTTGATGCTTTGGTAATCGATTATTTTTTGACTGTTTATGAACCACCTCATGCATTTAAGCCTTTTTGAATCCGTACAATCGCCTGGTTGATAGTATTACTAACAGGTGCCATGAAAGGTACACTCAAAAAAATCGACACGTTGTTTCCACGTGAAATTTCACGTAACTTCCACCTGAACACGTAACCAAATCGTCTTCAGTAAAATCAGGTGAACATTACGTGCCAGTGAATTGTACTAAAAAAATCACGTAACGTTTATGTGATTTTCACGTAGAATGTGGATTTACGTGGAAATCACGTAGCTCATACGTGAATTCCAAGTGTTTATTACTGGTTTTGGAAGTGAGGAAAATGGGGAATTTAAGGGGGAAAAAAGTGGTGATTTTTTTGAGTGTATAGTTAAACACCAAACGCATCCGCCATGTTCCGGAACCGATTTGAGATTTTAATCTGACGATAAGAAGCTCGGAAGAGGTCTATTATACGGGAAGCCTGTCGCTGGCTCAAACGAACAGCAAAACAGATCAGATTCTTTACCGCCGGGAACGTCTGATTAGTCGTCGGAAAAAAAAAGTTGGAAATTATTTTAGATACAATTGTTTTATTAGAAGATGAAGTCTCGGATGAAGTAGTTACCATATTTGACTTTGAGATAGAACTGACTCCTTTTTTTTTTTTCTAAAGCATTGTTGCCTGCCACTCGACAAAAAAATAGATCAAGGCAAAAAAGCGATCCAAAACATGCATCATTTGGATCAGTCTTCTTGGAAGATGCAAAAATTTGAATCAGAATGTGGTATAAAAGTCAATATAGAACTCCGCGGTGCAGGGATTTAGATCACTTCAGATCTAAATATTTAGATCTATACCAGTTTTCCATCAGGATTGGAGGTGCCCTAAGCCCCGAAATTGTAGTACAAACCATTTTAGTTGTTGTTGAGTCAGCATCGGATGATATTTAAACGCAATCTACGAAGAACTGCATTAGGACCCGACTTACAAATGCGACGTGTTCTAGCCGTAGTGCACGAAAATTTTGATCAAAACAAGTGAAGAACATCAATCAAACAAATTTCAAACAATAGAATCTATGTAGACTTTGGATATGCTATGAGCTTGATAATGATGTAATTTGTTTTTGAGCTATTAATCACTGCATTCGAGCACTTTAAATGACGTTATTCTACGACTCGAATTTTGAAATAAAACAATAAATTAAGAATTTTTCACTGGTTCCTACTAGAAAAGGCGGTAAATAAGGTGAATTTCAAGAAAAAATACCGCCGCAGAATGCAAGCCATTTCTGCCTTATATTATCTTTCTTTGGAAACCGGATGAAACCCACAGAGTTCACTTCAAATCGCGAGTTATTGCCACAGTTTCGCTCCAAACAATTCATTTTTTACACGGCACTGTTCACTATGCTTTTTAATGAATATCTTCAAAGGGAATCAAAACAAACTACCAACATCGAAACCGTATCTATTTTTTAGCCTATTGTGCTGTTTACTTCAAGTTTGTACAAATATGCCAGTGGTGCCAGATCAATTGCTCAAATTTATGACATTTTTCAGGGTTGGCAGATTGTATGATTTTGCGTTGTGCGGTCTATATACAGTGTCTATAGTGCTACTGGAGTTTATTTTTCGGATGGGAACATAACGCATTGCTTTCATTTAAATTAAATTTTTACTCCACTTTATTTTCCAGTCGAGAAATCTTCTCTATTCAAATCGCTTTCGTTCGATTGCAGCCGCTAGCGAGCTACTGTGCGTACCGGGACACACTTCCCCCTTTCTGCAACCGCTCCACTACAATCAATTCATAATTCAAGACAATAAATAAATAAATAAATAAATATCCTAGCAATTAAACAACATTCTCCTACTTCGTTTAGCACTGCACAATTCAACAAACTAATAGCTAATGACAACAGTGTTCCACATTCCGCTTACTATGGGAATGTAGGGCGAAGAATGGTTCTTCTTAAATTTGTACATATGCGTGGGGGTATGAAATGATGAATGAAATGAGATGATGGGTGATGTAGGAGAATTGGAGAAATCGATCAAGTAGAGTAGTAGAAGAGTACAGAACTAGTGGGCCGTCAGGGACACTGGGAAGTCACCGGTTAGACATATGGCCGCTGCTGGTGGTATGCCATGCTGTGCGGATCGTACGGGTAGTGGCTCGGACTGTTGGGCGTCTGCTGTTGGACATAGTGAGGATGTTGCAACTGTGGCTGCTGCTGGGGCTGCGGGTAGGTTCGGTGGGCCGCGTACTCGTCATCCACACGATCGTTCCGGTCGTAGAAACCATTGCTACTGCTGCTACTGCTGCTGCTGTCGTCTTCGTGCACTCCGTGGAGGGAACGCTTCCAGTAGCCACCGTAGTCATCGCCATGATCGTCGTAGTGATGCTGATGCTGGGCGTGCTCATAGTAGATTACCTGTAATTTAGATGAACGTCCTTCAGTAGATTTAGGAATGAAGGTTGACATTGGAAAGGTTTTTGGGGCCTATCTGATTGGCAGTACTTTTTGCGGTGTCGGTTGCTTCTTGAGTTCGATCCAGAAGCGGGCAATGTTGATCAGCAGACCGATGGCGGCGATGGCGAAGAACTTGAGCTGCAGCTTGAACGATAGGATTTTCAGCAGGAGTTCGATCTTGCCCTTCAGGGCGGCCCCCAGGATGAACAGCTTCATGTAGGTCTTCTTCTTCTTACCCTTGCGTTTGCCTGCATTTGTTTTTTTGTTTTGTTTTGGAATTTGATTATTGGAAATAAATTGCGATTGGGGAAGAGATAATTGGAACCATATTATTAAGATGAACCCGAAGGCGCGGTTGAGTTAGCTTCATACATATCGGTTAACTGGATTAGCTTTGGTCTTCTACGGTGGATGGAGGAATTTTGATTAATGGGACAATGATTAGGGTAAGCACAAAAAAGCGTTACACTTGGGGTTATACTTGATTATCATGCAGTATGGGGGGTTTGCAACAGAATCAACGCTTTTGGGCGTTCATGCTGTTGCAAAACATGATATGATGTAAGATGCACGCAACTAACTAAATGGGTTATTGGAATAAGGGTTAGTTTTTTTTCATGCCTTTGTTGGGATGATGAAAACATAATTTATCTTGAGTCGAATTAATAGTCATGCAAAAATGGAAAAAAAAAACGAGATGTGGTCATGAATGTCATGAGATGAGGAGTGAATTCGATGACTGATGAAAATGTGAATACCGAATTACATTCCATGCAATGGATCTGTTGAATGATGATTGTTACAAACATGCACACGAAAACTTTCCATGCGTTAAGAATGCAACACAAACTATTAAAAAGAAGCAAGCTTGCAGCTTGAAGGTGACCACTTTTTTCTGTTCTCTTATTTCGTAAATCATGCCTTACTCGCTAATTGCTCGTCCGTAACGTAACGCTTCCCGACTCTGCCTTCGAACAATATTAAAATTTAATCAATTTGAAACCCACTCAAACTAAATTGTGGTACCAGAATCAAATCTTTAAGTTCTCTATTGGCTGTGAAAATTAAAAAAAAAACCTTACCATGCGCAAAAAAAAAGAATCAGATGTATTTTTTTCACAAACTGCATCTAGATTGTAATACATTTTCCCAATTCAATGAGACGATCAAAAAATGTCAATAAGTTCTCCACGGATGCCTTATAGTGTATCCAAGTGTAAAACGTGTCTGTATTGGTCTGTTGGCGCTGAACAACATTAGATAAGGGCGAATCTGCTTTTGTAAACAATGGCTTTCGTAGTCATTTTCTCTTGAAAAAGAGGTTACAATTACAACACGGAGAAAAAACAGTCCCGTTTGAATCAACAAACTTGTTTGTTGATATCCAAATTAAGAAACAAGTTGTTTTTAAAATCCCTTTTGTTATTTTAAACAACCGATTTTGTTTTGAAACAAACAGGCAGGTTAATTGTTTCTACCTAAAGATATTATCACAATACAACACAAATTATGATTGTTCTAAACTAATATTTTTGTTGTTCCACCTTGAAAGGGGTTTATTATTACCAAAATACAGGTTGCGTTGACCCAGGAAACAAATTAAAATTCTAGATTGATTCAACCAAAGCGTCGGTTAAATCAAACTGATATATTGTTTGGAGAGAAAACAACTAAACATTTAGTCTGAAAGTTTTGAAGAAACATAAACATTTAGTCTGAAACAAACTATATTTTTGGGTTATTTCATTTTGCATCATCCGGTCTCGCTGCATGCTCTGACGCTGACACTCAACAATAGGTGAAAATTTAATATTTTAATTAAAAAAAAACCCCGAAAATAGTAGAGAGGGTCGCATTGATTGAGAGAAGTCTGTAAATATCAGGGTAAATGTAAATGTGCGATTTTCAAATAATTGAAATTACAGAAGAAATATATGGTGATTGTAAACGGAAAGGTTTCTTGTTTTTACCGTTTTCGTTTGTTTATTTCAAACAGCAATTCAGTTTGAATCATACTAATTTTTTTTTTGAAAAATCAACCAACATTTTTTTTTGTTTTTGTACCTGTCATAATGAAACAACCAACATGATGGTAAATTCAAACGGATGTCTGTTGAACTTAACTGGTTAGTTCCCGAAACAATTACTCAAAATTTTAGTTTTTTTTAACCATGGTAGGCAGGCAAATCAAACTATTATGATGTTTGTGCCCAATTTAACGTGAAATGCCGG
This sequence comes from Aedes koreicus, assembly GCA_024533555.2. NCBI lineage: Eukaryota > Metazoa > Arthropoda > Insecta > Diptera > Culicidae > Aedes > Aedes koreicus. The sequence continues at coordinate 209,594 of JAHHFK020000614.1, read as the reverse complement.
CTAAATGAAACTGAAATATGTTTGCGTTTACTAATATTTTTTCTCAGTGATATTAAGCACTAATTAAGAAAGAGGAGCTTTAACTCTATCCGCTGATATATTTAATTTGAAGGAGTTGTATTCAACTTCCGATAAATTAGCAGACAAAGTGTTTTTTTACTAAAGCAGATTCGCCCTAATCAAATGTTGGCGCTGAATTGACCCTTTCAAAATTTTTCAAGATTCTCTAACCTCTTAAGATCCAAAATAAACTTTCAAAATATTCTATCAACTTCTTTGGGGCCATACACGAATTATGAATGACGTTTTTCCCCCTCTGTAAATTTTTTTTACACAGAAATCTCCTGTAATTCATGTTAAGGGCCTAAAAGCCATTTGTAAACAATGACTTTAAATATCGATTTCTCTCGAATCTTAAATAACTCTCGTGAAATGAAAGCAGCATTTGGTAGAAGAATGGTAGTTCTACCATATGGAGTTTATCGATGCTTCCAAACGAGTAGAGGTGAGATTATGTTCGCATAAAGAAAAAATCGAACGCAACAGAGATTGCGATTTCAAGTTTTAAAATTTAAATGTCAACTTTCCTTTTACTTCCATGCATATCACTGTCATTTTTTCAATCACTAAATATGAACAATGCAAACTATTTTGATCTTTTAGATTTGATGTTTTGAAAAATTCTTGGATTTAATGAAACAACATGAATTTAATGAAACACCTCACCGTCACTTCAGTACTGAAAAATTAATTAATTGCAAAGGCTCGAGGAACTTAAATTTTGTACGGATAAGCACTTGTTCCAAAATTCTTCGCAATGCAGATTTTCTGGAAAATTTTCCACTGAAAATCTCAATTCCCTGAACTCGTCGTCGATTGGTTGAATCATCAAAAATGTTCTAAAATCGTTTGATAAGTTGAAAAATTGTTGGATGGGCTTTTGCTCTGATATTGTCAGAATCTCCTTTTTTTATTCGGATCAATCGTTGAGGGTATCGTCGGTAAGGTCGACGTAGGGCATATGTAGGAATTTATCATGTATAGTCGAAATTGATGCAAGTGCTTCAGGCTTAACTTGGCACTTCTAATGTATTCGTTGATCAAGGCCTGCAATTCAACACCTTTGCACAGTTATTCCAACTCGCAAAAGTTATTGAGAATCAGGTCCACAAAGCCACCCCTAAAAAAAAATTTTTAAAAAAATTTTTTTTTTTTTACTTCTACCTTTTTTTTAATCCCTCCCTTTTTTTAAAAAATTATCTCCCCACCCCCCTTCCTACCCTTATTTCACATAATTTATGTTTTTTCAATTAATTTTTATTGGGCGGGCTCTTCAATTCTTTTGAATATACTGGTTTCAAATCTGAAAAAAAAAACTGAAAACTGAAATATACTTTTCTGGTTAAATTGGAGGGAGTCCTTTTTCTATATAATTTATGGGTTAGGTTAATTATCACTTCACGATTTGCGACTAAAAATCACAAACAAAACAAAACAAACAACGCTAAAATTGCTTACCAATGGATGCTCCAGTGGTGAAAATGTTTCTTTAAAATTTCACGCCTGAAGTCCTAATAATATTTGAGGATTGATCCCGTATGTTCTTAAGACTTCCAGCTCTAAAAATACGCCTAACAACTTGTTCTAAAGAAAGCCATCAGGTCGCGGGTGGATGTAACATGTTTAAAGATTTCAGCTCTATTAGGTGCTGCAGTTCGTTGAACTTTGCTATTCTTAAAGGACTGAGTACGCTATGTATATTTTTCATTTCCATTCCAATAGATAGTCCTCACTACTAAGACCAATGTTTTTATAGCAGTGGTATCAGTTGACTCATCGATTATAAGACTTTATGGTTTGGACTGCAACATTGCAATCAATTGGTGATGCGATTCGCCAAGGACATTCATTATAAAGGCTGTATTTTTAGTTCGTTTCAGTGCTACGTCTTTGACAAGGGTCGAATCAGTGAAAAAAAGCCTTAGGAAACTTCCAGGCACATACTTGTACTTCTACATCCCTCACTGGTTTTTTTTCGCCACCAAACTGGTCCAAATTCAGACTGGTATTCATTTGCTTACTGTTACGTATGTGACTTTCGCCTTTTTTTAATCTGGAAGTTCGCCGAAATGAATGTCTGTATTTGTCTGTAACATTTTCCAAATGTCTGTTAAATGTCTGTAATCTGTATGATGTCTGTATGCATGATCAAATGTCTGTAGAAATACAGACATGTCTGTATATCTGGCATCCCTGCTTATGAGACTGTGCACGCTATAAAAAAAATGACTGTTTACTGTGTGCTATGTTTTCAAGCGTCCTATGAGAGTGAGTGAGGCAACACAAAAACATATTAAAAGTCAAAAAGACAAAACAATTATAGCAGTGTGCACAGGCGCATGAGCCTGTGGGACAATCAGCCTACGAACAAACCGTTTTACAAATATCGGACAATGTCGATCCACTCACGTTTTGTAGGCAAACCGGTACCGCTTCGAAAAGCGGGGAAATATCTGTCTATTCCTGGACTCGGTCGACCTCCGAGCGCCAAAAAGAGGCAGACCAAAATTTGGCTAACCAAGTGCTTTTAAACCAATAATTGAACCAATATAGAAATCATAAAATATACAGTGAAATAACAGTATTTGTTTGAATAAACTGAAGTATTAAATTAAAAACTGAAAACCGCATTTTTTTTTTATTTTATATTTATATTTATAATATAAAAAAATACCACAAAATTGCCACGAAATTTCAGGTTTCCTGAATAGGCTACCGCGGTATTTTGAAAATTTGCCGCGAATTTCCACTACCCCTTGTTATTACTGTCTGGGCCAATCATGGTTAACCAATCTTTTTTTCTTTTTTGTTTAAATCGAAGAAACGAAATTTGCCATTGCCTTTTTGCGAATTGTATCCTATTCGATTAAAAAAAGTGATGAGAAAATAAGCTCTAGTGTATGTTTTTGGGCAATTTATTTTCAATCAAAAAAATGTTAGAGCACATAACCTCCAACTGATGTACCGAAAATTTTTAAGTCCTCTAAACCAGTCTCTGAGTTCTGTCAAGTGAAGTTACCAGTTGGATGAATTAAAAAAATGATGTAGGTTAAATTCACCCATCTAGTCAGTAATGATAGATGTACTCAGATTTAGGTTTTTTTTTGTGTTCGATTGTTTTTTGACTGGTTTGCTTTTATACCGAACTATAATGTCGTAATTTAGTAAAATTAAGCCAGTTCTTTTATCTTTTTTTTATGAGTGTAATATGTCATAAAAACTTACAGATCTGTCTCATCAATCAGTCTCAATAATCTTTACAAAAAATAATGACAACCACACTGAGAAAAAAGATTGGTAAACGCAAACATATTCTAGTTTCATTTAACCGGAATTTCACGTTGAATTGGGTACGAATTATATGATAATTTGATTTGACTACCTACGGTGGTTAAAACAAACTAAAATTTTGAGTAATTGTTTCGGGAATTAAGCAGTTAAGTTCAACTGACAACCGTTTGAATTTACTATTATGTTGGTTGTTTCATTATGACAGCTTCGAAAACAAACAGCTTTGTTAGTTGGTTCTACCAACGCTTATGGTTTGTTTCAAACAAATTTGAGTATGACTGAATTGTTGTTTGAAACAATCGAACGAAAACGGTTGAAACAACTAAGATTTCCGTTCAAATACATTTCTTTTGTAATAATTTCAATAATATTTATTTGAATAAAAGGCTAACAAACATTAGAAAAGCGCACATTTACATTTATAGACCCTCTCAGTCTGAAAGAAATCAACAAATGTTAATGCGAGCCTTTATACTACTTTCAGGTTTTCATTAAATTCATCAAATTAAATTTTCACCTGCGTTGAAAACTTACGCAAATAGAGCATGCGGGATCGGACGGAAAATGGAATAACCCAAAAAAAAAAAAAAAATAGTTTGTTTCAAACTAAACTTTTAGTTGCTTTTTCTCCAAATAATATATCAGTTTGATTTAACCGCCGCTTTGGTTGAATCAATCTAAAATTTTAAATTGTTTCCCTGAGTCAACGCGACCTGTGTTTTGGTAATAATAAACCTCTTGCAAGGTGGAAACAACAAATATGTTAGCTTAGAACAACCATAACTTGTGTTGTTTTGAGGTAATATCTTTAGGTAGAAACAACTTTCCTGCCTGTTTGTTTCAAAACAGAATCGTGGGTTTAAAACAACAAAACGGATTTTTAAAACAACATATTTTTTAGTTTGGTTTCAAACGGGACTGTTTTTTCTCCGTGCACTAATTATTAAAAACTCAAGTCCAAATCAACTCAATTTTAAGTAGCAGCTACTCAATCATCCCGTTCTTTTGGAGCAATAAACGGTTGAGTATTTTTAACTTAATTTTGGTTGAAAATTATAGCACCCGTTGGTGCTGTTCACTTTTTTTTTTTTGTTCGTCTGGCCGATTGAGGACACCTTTTCTCAGGTATTCATCTAGGCTCCCCCAGAGGTAAATATTGAGTTTTGCAGTCTCAAGGAAACGATGAATAATAAGCTTTGTATTTCTAGTCATATTTCTTGTTTAGTGATGTGTAGGACAAAGCAAGGACAGCCACACGGACCTTATTGAGACGAGAGTTGGGATGATTAAAATGATGTTCCCCCAGAAGAAGTCTTGAAGTTGCCGGATGTAATCCATGAAATGGCCAACATTTTTCTGAAGGAATGAGGAGCTGTTTTATTGTTTTTTTTTTTTTTTTGTATTCAGATATGCCAACAAAAATGATCGATGTAGCCGTTTGTTCGTGTATTTTAATCTTTTGTACGAAACATATGGTAATTATGTGTCTATTTATTCCAATTTATTCGATAACTCATTAGAAACATTTTACCCATTGGTACTTGAAATGTTATTACCCAACATAAGCTAAATTTCACCCATTGGAACTTGAAATGTTATTACCCAAAATTGAGTTTTCACCGTCAACCCCATTTTAACTTAATGCACAAAACATGCCAGATGGGTGAAAAAAAGTTAATTTTGGGTTCTTTTTTCTTAGCGTGTAGGAAGGACTACATCCAGGTAGAAAACTTGCCTCATGCAAGTCGTCCATCCACCTCTGGTTAACGAAGAGACCGTCGCAAAAGGGATGAAAATTGTACTCGAAAATCGTCGTGTTGGCATTATGCCTGGGACAGACATACAACGTACAGCGTTGTACCAACAATCAATGTGCAACTAGCGATTTGAAATTGGTTCACTGTTGTAGAACCCCTAGGTCCGAAGTATACCTTGCAGTCTGCACCTTGCAATAATTCTTGCGCTTTTCGGTACCTTCCGGTACTAGTATCTTGGTTGTAGTTTTGATTCACTATGTTATTTTGACACAACATTTGAGAATGTGTTCGTGTGAGCTACGTTTGCTAGGGGCGAATCATTGAGCTTGGGACCGAGCTTGGGACTGATGTGCTAGGTCTGACTGAGCCAAGAAAAATATCGTATTTGTTTGGGACCTACTGGTCTTAGAGTTAGTCTATAGTACAACGCTGTACGTTGTATGTCTGTCCCAGGCAGTATGAATCGACTCAACAAATTTTGGTTGATGTTTTGGGTATGAAACGCGACGCCGCCAGACTCGTACCAAAAGATCTGAAGTGACTGCAAAAACAACACCGAGTAGTGGTAACGAAAGGTGGGTTTATGAATATGACTTTGAGACTGCCCAACAATCTAGCGAATGGCCAAAAATGAGTCGAAACCGAACAAACCACGTCAAAGTCGGCCGATAAGCGTGGTGTTGATCGTTTTCTTCGATTGCCATGGTGTGGTTCACCATCAGTTTGTTTCCGAGGGTCAAACGGTCAATAAAGTGTACTGCTTGGCCGTTTTGAACCGTCTACGTGAAGCATTTAATCGTAATTAATTGTAATCGCAATTAATCGTGAACTGCCAGAATTGTGGGCAGAAAAATCTTCGGTTTTTCACCACGATAATGCCAACAATCAATGTGTAACTAGCGATTTGAAGTTGGTTCACTGTTGTAGAACCCCTAGGTCCGAAGTATACCTTGCAGTCTGCACCTTGCAATAATTTTTGCGCTTTTCGGTACCTTCCGGTACTAGTATCTTGGTTGTTGTTTTGATTCACTATGTTATTTTGACACAACATTTGAGAATGTGTTGGTGTAAGCTACGTTATTAGGGGCGAATCATTGAGCTTGGGACCGAGCTTGGGACCGATGTGCTAGTACTGACTGAGCCAAGAAAAATATCGTATTTGTTCTGGACCTACTGGTCTTAGAGTTAGTCTATGATAATGCACCGTCACATTCCAGCTTGATTGTGAAAGAGTTTTTGACGAAACATAAAACAGATATCATCGTACAACCCCCGTATTCACCAGACTTGGCACCATGTGACTTTTTTTGTGTTTCCGAATTTTAAAAATCCCGCTTCGGGGAAGGCGTCATGAGTTGATTGAGGACATATAAAGAAATTCGCAGAATGAACTCAAGGCTATCCCGGCCGAGGCGTAAAACAAGTGTATGGATGATTGTATTAACCGTTGGCATGTTTGTATTGACTCAAACGGAGCTTATTTGAAGGCGATAATAGAGATTTGTATCATATAAATGTTGTTGTTTTTAACCAGTCCGGGTCAATTTTGATGTACAGGATGAACTAAATAACTGACGCAGTTTTTATTTTCAGTGTAGAATCCGTCTAGGTTATGTGACAGCCATCTGCTTGTCAGCATTTCAAAGAGGATCTTTCGAAAGGTTAATACTTATGACAGACATACAACGCTGACCGTTGTACGAACTGTCAAATACTTTAATCCAGTACCAAAAAACACGTACTAGACTAAAGGAGTACAACGCTGTACGTTGTATGTCTGTCCCAGGCATAACAAACAACTTGTCATTGTATTACAACAACAGGAAGTGTCCAAAAAGAAATGGATTCGCAAAGACAAAGCATTTTGCAGCTGCATTTACAAGATAAGCGTCGTTACCAGATATTGGCTGAATCAAGAAACCCACACACTGATCACTCGGATTGCATCGGGAACCAACGGTCCGAAAAAAAACCTGGTTGTCCTCGCCGTCCTGTATGAACCAAAAAGCTTGTGAAGGTAGTGCGAGAATGGATTCAACGAAATCCTTGTCGCTCTTCATATAAACTGGCCCAGATTCTAGAAAAGCTATCAGAACGACTCTCAAAGAAGATTTGGGATTCAACACATATATGAAAAAGAAAATTCATGGACTTTCGGAAGCTAATTAGAAGAATAGAGTCTTTCGCTGCCGAGAACTGCTTCGTCGGCACGGTGATGCCTTGATTTTGTTTTTGGGCGAGAAATACTTCGTGCTGCAGCAGAGTTTCAACGTTCAAAATGACAAGGTCTATGCAGCGTCGGTTCAGGATATCCTTTCTTCAATCCGCGCAGTTCAACGATTCCAAAACCATACTGCTGTTATGGTTTGTGTAGCGATTTCTTGATAATCTATAACACTGCTTTTTATAGACAAAGTTGTCAAAATTAACGCAGCTTACTACGCGAGAGAAGTTCTAGAAAACCATTTGAAGAAGCACGCTCTAACTATGTTGTGCACCACGAATTTGCCAGATTTTATTCCCAACCTGGTCTGCTTCTTCACCATATGCAAACCCGTTGGATTCCTCTATTTGGGGAGTCGTGAAAGCTCGTTGCCAAAAACCTTAACCCAGTGGGTATCGAGTCATTCAAGGCTACTATACAGAAGATATGGGATGAAAATCAGTTTCGTGCCGCCGGTAATGCTTATTTAAGGAGATTTTGAGTTATCGAACACTCAAAAGGTCCAAAGGCGAAAGAATCGAAATTTTAATATGTATATAAAAAGTATTAAATATAAGAAACAGAGTACAAAAAGAACCAATAAAATCGATTGATTTTCATGAGGGATGCGATATTTGTTTCATGCGTCAGCTATTCCGGCCTACCCTGTAATTACCCTCTCAGTGTATTTTTTCGTTAAGTGATTGACAGAAAAAAATGACGAAATCGTTACGCACGGACGAGCATTGAACAACGGAGGACGGGAAGAATTTCTACCAAGGGACATTTGCATGCAATCTTCTACCGCTTGAATCCTATAAACTAGCTTCAGGGAATGTAGAATCAAAAAAATTTGACCATGTTTTTTTTCCGTGACCTAACCCAAACGGTTGCAATTTTGATTTGATTTCAGCGCCACGTGGCTTGGTTGGTTTCGATTCAGACATTCAAATCCAGAAGATCAACCAATCCAAACTTCACATGGCACTAGAAGAGCTCTCAAAATGTACACCGCAGTCTAGTCCAAGTCTCCGCGAACCTGTCTGAACTCCTGGAAGAGATTAATCGATTCAGTTGTTAGCAAGGGAGGCTGTGACGTTTTCGATTAGCATGAGAATGAGATTTCTTCTGCTTTGGCAGCATTTTTCAGTGAAGTTTTTTCCTGCCTTCAAAATCGAATAGGACTTTGAAAAACAGCATCATAAAACCCAGAGAATGGGGCAGGTTTTCAACGAGGTTCAATAGGGGTTTTTGGAAGGGGGTTCCTAAACTCTCATAGTAATATCGAAAACCGTACGACGGGATCCACCGAAGCCTCCTTCGCCGCTATCGAAGCGGCCACTTTCCTGTTCGTCTTCATCTTCTTCTCCTTCCTGCACTGAATCGGACCCACCTCCAGCACTACTGTTTTGATCACCACCGTAACCTAAACTTTGGTCACCCTCTTGCTTGCCTCTACCGATAGCTTTTTCCGGCCCGGCGCCAAATCCATAATCCACCAAACCATCCTCCAATGCGGTCACATCATCATCCAAATCGCTTCGTGCAAGACCCTCGGTGGTATCGTTGCCACCGTCGTTACCTAGCTTGTGTACGATGTGATGCAGGTGCTTCTTTGGTCGACCATCTTCGGCAGCTTTGGTTGAGCCCTCCGAGGCGTAGCTGTGGGCGGGGTTGATGAGGTCATCTCATGAAAATCCCAAAAAAAAGGAACTCACCTGTCCACACCGTCCGAAACAAACTCCGTAATGGTTTGCAGTCCCTCCTCGATCTGAGACATTAGGGTTGAAGGGGTTTGTTTGGCTTGCTGATCACCATCTTTGCTCAACCCGCGTTGCTCGCTGCGGCGTTGGAACTCCTTATCAGCTTCCCCTGTGAATAGAAAAAAAAAAACAGATCCGTTAACTGATGTCGTTGTTTTCATTTCAGATTCCTGATAGGAATGTCATCAATTTGCTCTCATTACAGTCTGATGGATCCCACTGTTCCAGTGAAAGCCAGGATAATTGCTCTGCCCTGAGAGGAAAACCAGATTCACCATAATTTGACGCTATTTGGGTCAATCTTCCCTTTCAGGCCACGCGGCTGAAGTAAACAAACAAGTTCCCGTAGATTATCCGTCGGAGGATGACACATTTCAGAAACCACTCTTACTAGTCGACGTAACTCGTTTTCACAGTTTGATCCATTTACGATTACGTGTGTCATGGCCGTGGTGCGAAAACGATGGGAGTTTCAGGCGAAAACGGACTTGAACTTGACCAATGACCAACATTATTGTAAGTGGCTCAGTGCAGTCTGGAAGGAAGGAAACCGGCTTTTGTCGGGCGAAGAACTGCTGCTGCTGCAACTGCATTTCTTGTAAATGAAATGGTATTAATTGCAGTGCTGACAAGCTCGAGTGCAAGTTGGCTGCAAATCGGGTGCATGCGATGCACAATGTGTGTAAATGGCAGTAATTGGAGCAATATGTTTGGTATGCCACCGCGGAAAGTCGGATTGTTGTTTTTAAATCGGAGAAATAGATTCAACCGATTAACATTGTAGTGATAGTATGAGCATTTGCTGTGAATTACTGTTGTGCTTGATGGCTAGTTTTTTGCTATGTATCGCTTTGGATAGTATCAGCGCATTCAGCTGATTCAGCAGGCACCGTAAAATGAGATTCATCAATTAAATATTAATATAAAACAGTTTGTTGATCAATCATGCGATGAAAAACTTAGTTTCTTCTGGTCAATAATAATTTTTCAATACAATACCTGTTTGATTTTGGCAACAGATCGGATATTTACATATTTACAGTCATATAACACAGTTTTCTTCTTCTCCTGAAAGATGTTTAATTTCGAAGAATGAATTTGTAGTATTTTGCTTGAATCGGCCAACTGGTTCCGCAGTTATGACCGGAAGATGTTCCGAAAAATACTCTATTTCTTGACAACTACTCGTATTTCTAGACAACCACAGAGTCAAACGGCACCCAATAACCGCTAACTGAAAGATATTATCAACAATCAATAGGAAACTGCTATTCAAAACTGGCTCACTGCTTTGAAAAACCCCTTCTTGTTGAATAACGAAGCAATCAAGAACCCCATCAAACAACCTTGCAACGCACCTAGTTACGATGTCCTGGAAACTAGCAACGAGAGTTGTTAGTTATTTTTCATTCTTTACTCCTAATCCAACTACCAATCGATGAAGACGTGTTATCAAGCTATTTCTGAATAAACGTTACTGTTCCTGTTCGACTTGTTTTTATTCTTCGACTCCGAAGCTCTGCGTTATTCAATAGGTTATGGGTGACCAACGTAAGGAAGCTGTGGTGCACGGAATCCAGCAATTTGCCGGAAAAGGCTACGACGTTTGGCAGTTTCGTGTCCAAACTTATTTGGAGTCGGTGAACGTGTTGGGACGCAACCACAAAGGATGTACCCAATGTGGCTGCTGAAGCGGCCAAGTTTCATGAAATGGACAGGAAGGCTAAAGCGATTTTAGTGGGCTTCGTTGCAGACGAGTATCTTGGCTGCATTCGGGACAAGGACATGGCGAAAGCTATGTGGAAAAGTCTCGAAGATACTTTCGCAAAGAAATCAGCAGGAAGGCAGACTCTGATCAGGAAGCAAATAGCTAGACTGCACTTGAAGGATGGCGCTTCGGTTCGGGCTCATTTGTTGGAATTCGAAGATTTAATTCGTCAGTTGCGTATGGCTGGATCGAAGCTTGAAGAGAGCGATGTTTGTTCATCGCTGGCGTTAACACTTCCGGAATCGTACGATGCACTGGTAACGGCTCTAGAAAATCTACCAGAGAAGGATTTAACGTACGAGGTAATGAAGACCCGTTTAATCGACGAAGAGTCAAAGCGGAATGAACGAAGCTTCATCGTGGACGACAAGCCTGCGGCGTTCGTGGGCAACCAGGTCGGTAGCAAACAGAAGAAGGGCGGCCGGTTCAACGGAAAGTGCCATTTGTGTGGTAAAAAAGGACATATGAAGAAAGACTGCAGGCAAGGCAGAGGAAATGCAAATGTTGCAAGTACTTCAAAAGCGGTTGTGTTCATGGCAGATCGTGAAGGTTCGAAGCGTGACAGTGTTGGGAAGATCGTGTTCAAGTTGGACTCTGGATCGAGTGACCACCTCGTAAACTCGAAAATGTTTTTCACATCGCTAGGACCAGTTTCACAGCCGGTTATCATCAACGTCGCTAAGGATGGACAATTTTTGGAAGCTAAGCAGGTGGGTGTCATCTTGGGAACAAGTAACCGTGGAGTTCCATTGCATGTTAAAGATGTGCTGTTTGTACCAAGCCTACGTGACAATCTAATGTCGGTCAAGAAGCTAGCGAAAGCAGGAATCGAGGTCGTGTTCAACAGTAAGGTAGCGACATTGAAGTTTAACGGACGAGATATTGCGTCGGCTTATCTACGAGGTAACCTGTACGAGCTTGAAATTGAAATCCAGAAGAATGAAGCAAACCTGTGTAGTGCAGAGTTAACAAATCTGTGGCATCGTCGACTTGGGCACCTTTGCGAAAACGGTATGAAGACGATGGTGCGAGAAGATTTGGCCATAGGACTGGACTTCAAGCCGGATAAGCTCGAATTCTGTGAAGCTTGCGTTCAGGGTAAGATGTGTCGGCAACCATTCGATGGGAAGCGTGATAGAGCGACAAGACCGTTAGGAAGAATCCATTCGGATGTCTGTTGGCCGATAGAACCCGCATCTTGGGATGGCTGTCGTTATTTTGTCAGCTTTATCGACGATTATTCGCACTTTGCGATGGTCTTCCTGTTGAAGAAAAAGTGGCAAGTCTTTGAAAAGTTTCAAGAGATTGAAGCAATGACAACGGCAATGTTCGGAAACTCAATATCAAAGCTGACCATCGATCAAGGTCGTGAGTACTGCTCCGGGAACCAGATGAGATTCTACAAGGCCAAAGGGATCCAAATAGAGACGACAGTAGCGTACACTCCCCAACAAAACGGAGTCGCGGAGAGGTTCAACCGAACCTTGGTGGAGAAAGTCCGGACTATGCTTGTTGACTCGAAGATGCCAAAAACGATGTGGGGAGAGGCAGTTCTAACAGGTACGTTCTTACTTAACAGAAGCCCTACAGCTGCTCTTCCGAAGAATCTTACGCCAGCGGAATGCTGGACAAAGAAGAAACCAAACTTGGAAAAACTGAAGGTCTTCGGTTGTAAAGCTTTCGCATGGATCCCGAGCCAACATCGTAAGAAACTGGATGCGAAAAGTCGAGAACTGATAATGATAGGATATACCGCCAATGGATATCGCCTATGGGACAGGACTTCTCGAAAAATCGTCATTGCGCGGGATGTAAAATTCAACGAAGCTAGCTATCCGTATGCGTCGGACTGTAACAACCATGAAGACATACCTTCGATGATCCTGACTTCGTCCGATCAAGAGGGGGAAGATGAACATGGTTTGGAAGAAGACGAATATGGATTCGAAACTGGCACGACAGAAGAACATGAAGTAAATCCTGTTGAATCGCAAGATAGTGAATCTGACGACGAACTACCCACAGCGCTCCCTTCGCAACAAGAACGGGATAGTAATTCGAATGAATCGTCCACGAGGCGCAGCGAACGTGAGCGCAGGTTTCCGGGTAAGTTACTGGACTACTTAACTAGTTTTGAAGCAATTGCTGTTGGCTTTTCACCTTCCTCACCGATCGTAATCTCTGGTGGAAAGCTGTGAAGGATGAGCTCAAATCGATGGAATCCAATGATGTTTGGCAACTCGTAAATCGACCCCCAGGTGTCAAGACCTTGAAATCGAAGTGGGTATTCTGTTTGAAGGAGAACGAGTGTGGCCAACGTGTGCGTCACAAAGCAAGATTAGTGGTGAAAGGTTTCCTGCAGCGCGCCGGCATCGACTATGCAGAAACTTTCGCTCCAGTAGCCCGCCTAGCCACGGTTCGTGTAGTACTTGCTGTTGCTGTACGATACGGTTTCCATCTACATCAAAAGGATGTGAGAACGGCCTTCCTCCATGGCGACTTGAAGGAAGAACTGTACATGGAGGTACCTGATGGAATCAAGGCAGCACCTGGAACTGTTTGCAAGCTGCTCAAGTCAATCTACGGACTCAAGCAATCCCCACGGTGCTGGAATGAAAAGTTCAATGCGGTGTTATTGAAGCTTGGATTCTCAAGATCAAAACGGAACTATTGCCTGTATACGTCCACAAAGCACGGCGATGAAATCTTTTTAGTGCTGTATGTGGATGATCTGCTTATCATCGGAAGAAACATACACAGTATCGAAAGGTTGAAGCAACAGTTGTGCCGAGAATTTGAAATGTCAGATTGTGGCGAGGTGAAACTATTCCTGGGAATACGTTTTCATTACAACCAACAACGGGGAACATTGAAGCTTTCGCAACAAGCCAACGCTCAGAAGATTCTGGACAGATTTGGCATGGCGGACTGCAACACGATGAAAACACCTATGGAGAAAGGTCTACAGTTGAGCAGAGATGGAAATAAAACTCAAGAACCCTACAGAGAACTCCTGGGAAGCTTGATGTATCAGATGCTGTGTGTCCGACCCGATCTGTGCTATCCCATAAGTTACCTAGGGCGCTATCAACAAACTCCAGTGGATCATCATTGGCAGGCCTTGAAGCGAGTTGTGAGGTATTTAAAAGGCACTACAGAGTTGGGTTTGCTCTACAAGCGAGATGAATCTACAGCACCGTTAATTGGATTTGTGGATGCAGATTGGGCATCAGATCAAGAAGACAGGAAATCTGTTACTGGCTTCATCTTCAAGATTTTTGGATCAACTGTTTCATGGGCAAGCAGGAAGCAAGAAACTGTATCAACCTCCTCAAGTGAAGCTGAATATGTGGCTCTTAGCTCTGCAGTTAGTGAAGCAATTTGGTTGAGTGGACTGTTGGAAGATCTAAACTGCAAATCCAAGACGGAAGCAGTACCTATTTTTGAAGATAATCGTGGCTGTATCGGACTGGCCAAGAACATGGAATCGAGAAGAGTGAAGCATATTGATATCAAGCATCATTTCTTGAGGGATCATGTTGCTGCGGGAACCGTAAGAATTGAACCCATCGGAACTGCAGATCAGGAAGCTGATATCTTTACAAAATCCTTGGACACTGTACGGTTTCAAGATTTAAGATCAAGACTTGGAGTTACTGATTGAGAGGGGGTGTTGAATAACGAAGCAATCAAGAACCCCATCAAACAACCTTGCAACGCATCTAGTTACGATGTCCTGGAAACTAGCAACGAGAGTTGCTAGTAATTTTTCATTCTTTACTCCTAATCCAACTACCAATCGATGAAGACGTGTTATCAAGTTTTTTCTGGATAAACGTTACTGTTCCTGTTCGACTTGTTTTTATTCTTCGACTCCGAAGCTCTGCGTTATTCAATAGACCCCAGATGTCACACCAACTCCAGTCTTCAGGTCCTCTTCGAGCATTGTCCACGTCTCATGCCCGTAGAGAACTACCGGTCTTATCAGCGTTTTGTAAATGGTACACTTTGTACGGGGGTGAAATTTACCAGACCTCAAGGTCTTGTGGAGTCCATAGTCCATAGTCCATAGACTTCGGGAAATAATGAAGTTCTTGCTTAAGGGCGATGCAAATTGGCCTGCTTTTGCTTCTTCAACTGACCTTCAACCAGGGGCTGGATAGTCAAGAAGAAAATGGATATAGTTTTTGGCTCAGGAAGTACCAGCACATCGGTGCCAAATGCGGTCCTAAGCTTAATAATTCGCCCCTAATAACGTAACTCACACGAACACACCCTCAACTATTATGTTGTGAAAATAACCCCAGCGAATCAAAAAAAGAACAACAAAGATTCTAGTACCACAATGCGCAAGCATGTTTTGCAAGGTGCGGGCTGCTTCGGACCAAGGGTATCTACAACAGTGATCTATTTTCAAATCGCTAGTTTCATACTGATTGTTGTTTCAACTTAAATGATTTACAAACTTGATGACACTCCCTATGATCTTAAATGTGAAAGACATCTTCCTATAGCTTGTGATTTGGGACAGATATCTTCCTAGGTGTTTCTAGCACAGAGAGCAGTCTATGGCAGAAGTCCAAACTCAGTAAAAAAAATGTGTATAGAAGAGAGGGTGAGTCATCGTTATGGAACCATCGCACCCCCTGAGTTTCTCTTGAAAATTTCCACTACTATCACATCACCAAAATCTAGGCTATTTGCACGCCTAAGTTAAAATCGATGAAAGTGGTCAACTCAACTGTCATCAACAAATTAAAGTGTTCGTGGAACGCGTGTTGATAGCCAGGAAACTTGGATCGGAGGAATTCTAAAACCGAAAACCACAGCGGTGACTAAACAAGTGGCCAACGGTTTCAAGCGGTAACCCAACTTGAAGCAATGATGAACGACGAAACCTAAGTGATGGCATTGGGCCTTGATTTGGCCGAACTCTGATGTGTGGAATGGTTATTTTCTTTGAGCACCACGTACATGATGTTGGAGGCATACTGTAACCCGTCAGCCTTTCGATTTTCCCGTGGACAAGTAAAAATGTCTTAGGCACCACTCCCAAAGGAAACCATCTACCAATGTTGGGGTTGCCCGACCTTATTGAGACCCTTCAGAGGAGGGTTCTGGTTTTTTCCCAAATCTATGGGCGGGAAACAAGCTGGTTGACCAAGGAAACGGAATGTTGCTCGAACAAACGGTCGTGCAAATAGGTAAACGTTATCCGTAAAATCGATTCAAGCCGATGAGAAAACTTCATTCGCGGTTGTAATCATCACGGGAAAACCTTTTTCCCAAACTCCTCGATCTGTCCTTATTTATTTAACGCATCGACAAAAATAAAGGTTTCAATTTCTGGACTTTCATCCTCGTCTATATTTGTGCTCTATCTTGCATTTAGGCCTATCATATCTTCCCCCTCAGTATCTCACTTGTTCTCAATTCTTCGTGTGCTTGCTAATTCTATATGCGGTGGGACAAAGGTGTTCATTTGGCTGGGTACAATAGATGTTGCCGATTACCGACGCATAAGCGGGACAAACGGTAGGACCTAAATAAACAGTAGCCACACTAGCGGTAGAACGCGGCTAGGGGCGAAATTCACCCTGCGCATGGGAAAAAGAATGAACATGCATGTAACTCACGATTTGTCACCGTTTACTTTCGTTGAGGCATCGGTGGTGGTTCGCTGCTGCTGCTCCTAGACACATGCTGGACACGTGGTGATACTCCTACGGACACTGAATTTACTTCTGCTGGATCGTTGTTCCCGTTGTGTTGTTCTCAACGGCGCCTCACGCGTTGATTGTGTGACTTGCTCGACGGGGTACAGCCGTCGGATTGATGGTCGTCACCAACGATGCGCGCCTCACACGCGGGTGTCATCGGTTCGAATCCGGTCGGAAGATGTTCAACGGATCATTTTTTTAGCATCGGTATGCTGCTATGCTGCAATGCTGGGACGAGAAATCGTCTCGTTGTTGCCGCCGAAAATGATGTAGCTGCCCTCTCCGGCTCACGTGTACCGCCGGGACAAACTTCGTAGTTGGAAAGCGGGGTCAAAAACGGTCGCTGACTCGGGTGTGGTGACGGGCCTCTCGCAAACTTGCCAAGATCTGTTGGGAAAATATCGCGTCGTACGACAGTTAACTACCTGCGCGCAGAATCTGATTTGCACATCATTTACCTGTCGTATCCAAAAACAACAGTTTACACCATAAACCGCCAACTAATGTACACACTATGCCTTGCTAACTATGACTCGCTAACTATGAGGGAAAATGAGGGAAAATCTAAATGAGCAAATGGAAGATTCGTCACGTTTTTTAATATAAAGTTCACCTGAACTATCACTACTAGGCACGGTAAAACTCTACTGGACCAATCTCGCCTCTTCCACCAACCAGAACAAAGTGAACGAGTCAAGTTCTAAGTTCCTCAGATAAACCGTGAAATCTCTGTATCTCCTTCACCGGAAATCAGGCAAATCCACGAAGTGGATCGCTAATCGCCTTTACGCACACCACTTCCCTTGTTAGGAGAAAGCATTCCATTTTCCCTTGTGGAAAAGGTCTTTAAACCTGATCCCACTCGAAGATTTACAAAAGCAAGGAGGGGGGGGGGGGGGTGTCAACGATACTTGAAGCTAGGCGAGACTCGCACATGGTGGTCCGTTTGGCTGACGATTTACCCTCGGCGCCAGAATTCAACAAGGGACTCATTTTTCTTGTTGTATGCGGAGTTGAGCAAATGAATAAATGAACTCTAAAACTAATGGTACTCAAAGCAAAAATTAACTATTTACAAGGGGTAATTCAATAGGTATTTCAACATCTCTTTAATACGTACAATTTTATTAACTCTACTAACTTCTAAATTCAAATCCGTAGTACCGTCACAATACCCAAAGATCAATTGGAAACTAGCGATTTCAAATTGGCTCACTGATTTAGAACCTCATTGATCCCAAGTATACCCGAGAGTATACCATAGAGTATCCCATTCTTTCACTTTTTGTTGACAGAATATTTGTTTTTTTTTTTTTGTTCACTGTGTTATTTTGACAAAATATCTGAGGTGTTGTTCGCTGGGAGTAATGTTTTATGGTGCACTGGCATAAAAAACCTTTCAAAAATCATAAAATTAGCCTTATAAAACTCCATAAGCTCACTGTATTTTGATTTCATAAGGCCCTTATGACATCCATGTTTGCAACTATGGTCGTCTCAGTGATTATTTGTGCATAATAATTATAAGGTATATGTATGAAATAACAAAAACCGAGCGGCATGTTATTGTTTTGTTTACTCTTGGTGAATTCTCTATCCTGATCATCCAGATATTTTCAAACTCACAAACTTCTTACATACGTATGGAGAAACAATTGGACGACGTGAACCAACCAACTAGGAAACCCTAAATTAGGTAAAGTCCATCAAATTCATTATAATCCCTTCTTAGATTTGATTATTCCTTGCTTCCAGTGATTCATCCTATTCGTATATGTATGGGATGAATAATCACGTGAAAACTTATACGCGCCTCTTGACACGCATTATTTTGCATTCTTTTTTTTCGCATTTTTCTTATTTAGTTGGTTATTCAAAAATGACCGACGACACGACAAATCCGGCTCCACTGGCACGTCGAATGGAGTCCTCCAGACAAATTAAAAACCAACTGGTTTGGTTGAGCGATAGGAAACAATATCAACTGTATCGGAACCACGAAGGCCTTGTGGAACATCGACGTGCTGATCAGATCTCTGTCCCTGGTCCACGTCTTCAAATTGTTGGCTTTGTGTCTATGCCTGCTTACCCAATGAGGAGTTAGTCTATGGTAATACACAGCACTGACGCTGATTGATTTCAGCTCCAAGGTGATTCAGGAATCGAATTTCATTTTAGGCTTTCTTTTTATTTTGTATAACCTACAGCTCATCCTCGACCCGAGATACGGTCGTCTAAGGGTGGCAGTGCAAACCTAAACACCGAAGCACCAAAGCACTCGCCGATGAAGAAGGTCTTCTGCATGTTTGCGTACCAGTACAAACCAAAATGGGTTGCACGACGTTTCCAATCACCATCCTTGAACAAGTAAGTTCCACAAAATTTGCCATTTTGTCGCATATTCCTTTAAAATCCTCCTTTCACATTTCCTCAACAGCGGTGTAATGTCCGGTAGAGTTCCTGACTGGCGGCTGACACTCACGAAAAAAAACGAGCGCCAAAACTGATGTAATTTTTTTTTCTCAATGTTATAACCACAAATAAAGTTTATGTAAAATGAAAATTACAGTTGAATTCAATAAAAAGAATATAACGAAATACATAAAATATGAGATCAATTTGTATAACCAACGCAAACGAGTTCCATAGCACAACCAGAACAAGAAAATCGTCCTGTTTTTTTTTTTTTTTGAGTAAATGATAAAATCCGCAGCCTTTCAGTTCGAAATCAACATATTGATTTGTACCTGGCAATAATAAGTATGATGATGGCGTAGAGTAAAACGTTTTTCGAGGCCATCGTTCTTTTGGATATATTTTTGAACATTTGAAGTATTTATGATGTCACCTAATGATATATCTGCAGATCCAGGACATTTAATTTCAAGAACTATACCGCCGTTGGCTATAACCAACAATCAATATCAATATATAAATTGGTTCACTGTTGTAGAGCCCCTAGGGCCGAAGTACACCTTGCAGTACACTCTTGCGCTTTTTGGTACTTTTTGGTACTAGCAACAATTAATATGCAACTAGCGATTTGAAATTGGTTCACTGTTGTAGAACCCCTTGGTCCGAAGTACACCTTGAAGCCAGCACCTAACTATACATATTTGCCCCTTTGTTTTGATTTGCTGTGTTATTTTGACACAATATTTGAGAGTGTGTTCGTGTGAGTTCATTATTAGGGGTGTATTATTAAGCTTGGGACCGAGCTTGGGACCGATGTGCTAGTACTGACTGAGCCAAGAAAAAAATCGTATTTGTTCGGGACCTACTGGTCTGAGAGTTAGTCTATGGTACTAGTATCTTTGTTTTTGTTTTGATTCACTTTTAGCAGCGGGTGGATAGTCATGAAGAAAATGAATATTTTTTTTTTGGCTCAGGAAGTACTAGCAAACCGGTCCCAAGCTCGGTCCCAAGCTTAATGATTCGCCCCTAATAACGTAACTAATATTCTGTCAAAATAACATAGCGAACAAAACAAAAACAAAGGTACTAGTACCGAAAGCTACCGAAAAGCGGAAGAGTGTATGGCAAGGTGCAGACTGCAAGGTGTACTTCGGAACTAGGGGTTCTACAACAGTAAACCCATTTCAAAACGCTAGTTTCATATTGATTGTTGCTATTAGGCTTAGTGACATTTAACGCACGCACACTACAGCGCATTTAGATCAAAGGAGGGCAAGTAAGAAGGAAAATCATTTGGAGGAAAACAAACCATCTCTGCATGTGCTAGAAAGGGAAAGGTGATTTTACGTCAAAGAAGCCTACTGTTATGTTGACAGAATATTTGAGGGTGTGTTGGTGTGAGTAACGTTATAAGGGGCGAATCATTAAGCTAAACATATATTTTCTTTTTCTGCATGACTATGCAGTCGCTGATCTTATTATGGTTGTGTGGCAAGTACAATCATACCCTTTGCCCAAGAAGTCGAGAATCATTTCGTGAATATCCAAAATTTTGGGATTTATAACATCAAAACACGGCTTCGTTAAATCAGACATTACAGAAATCGGAGTGAATGTTGTAAAAAAATGTGCGATTAGTTTGAACGTGTTTTACCCATTCGTTTTGGTACCCAATCTTTCATCGTTAAGCGTTTGCTTCAAGTTTATTAGAAACTAAAAGGTCGTATATATCTTTCTTAATTTTCAGAACAAAAATAAAACAGAAAGTGCATTGCTGAGTTTACTAAATGACGACAGAGTTAGTCATTAAATTAAAACATTGTAAATATTTTCCGTTGTTTCAGTTTATTATATTAATTAAAACAGAACGCCAGATTTTCGTTACTTTTCCTCCAATTCGGGAAAAGAAAAATAATTAACAACATTTCATTGATTTAAAATATTGTTGTTGTTGTTGTTGTTGTTCAAACCTCGGTTCCAACAAGAAACCTTTACAAAATCATATTGTTTTATGAACAAAGTACTATTTTTTAAATGAATTATATTTATTATTTAATCAATAATATCGCGGAAATCAATTGAACAATTCCAGGGGCTGGATAGTAATGAATAAAAGAGATATAATTTTTGGCTCAGGAAGTACCAGCACATCGGTAAGACAAGACTATGCACGATAGCGAACTGTCAACTAGTAACCGAAGTCATATAGTGAAATTACTAGTTTTCTTTAAATCTCTTATTAAAAATAACATGATCTCTTTTATTATCCATTATAAAACTGCGATGACGTTATTCTAAGTCTCCGATAATAAATATTACAAACATCGACTCCAAGATCAATTTTCATACCCCTAGAGCCCATCAAATTTGGTATGGTTTCTTTATGTGTGTATGTTATCAATGACGTTGATGATGATTACTGATGACCGATGGAAAAATAACAATACTTCACAACAGTGGCAAGTGGATAAAGTCGAGTCGTTGAAAAGTGGTGAAAAATTAGTGAAGAACCTTAAAAATCATAAAAAATGATATTCTGTGTTGCTGCCGAGTGAAAACTTATCCATTGCGACATGGATTCCAAAAAAGATATCTACAATCTATGGATTCAATACACAACGAAGGTGATATTTCATTCGTCGGAAAAGTGAATTCGTTGTTTTTGTTGCTTCTGATGTGTCACTACATTTTTATTTTCATGACGAATGAAGCGATTTAAACTCATGTTTTGATTGGTTTCTATCTATGCAAAAAGCTAATAAGATTATTTCTTTCACTGAATAGAATGAGGAGATCTATTTCCGGCAGTTTATTCAAGGATTCGTAAGTATCTGGCAGAATCAACTTCTGTTGGATTTTGACAATGTACCGCATTGGGCCTCGATTTCCCCCGATTCCGGACCACACCTGAATCGACTTCCGGAGGAGTTGCTACCGGCAATAGAGAAATTTCTGATCATAGCCCGGGACAAGTTCGAGAAGGTAGGCAAAGTCTATTTTAGGTAACATTCCAGGGTAACTATTGCGTAATAAAAAAGGATATCTATATTCAAAACATTCGGCTTGTGTACATATAGATAGCGCATAAGAAAAATAAATTTGATAAGACCGGAGAAGAAAACGCCCGCGTGAGACACATTAGCGTAGGAAGCTATTTCCCTATATGTTATGATGCAAATGTTACTGGTATTTTTATAGCTAGATCTATTACAATTGCGCGCGGTAAAGTTTGCCTTCCAGGACCAATAACACCTCTCCCTTTTGTTTTTTTTTTTTCAATTTTAGGCTTCAAGTGATAGCACGGACGACAAGAAGGACAACGATACGATAACAGAGATTCAATTATTGGTGCAATGTTTGACAATAATCTGTCGCCACTTTGATAATATCGTTACGATCATCAAGTCAAGCTACATATCTAGTTGTGTAGCGATTTCAAATTCGATTATTGACAAGGTATCGCAATAGATCATTGATTTTCGTCTTCGTCACTAAAATTCCATAAAATTGTATTCCAGCTGAATGGGTCGACATCCTTTAGCACGGCACAACCT
This sequence comes from Aedes koreicus, assembly GCA_024533555.2. Taxonomy (NCBI): domain Eukaryota; kingdom Metazoa; phylum Arthropoda; class Insecta; order Diptera; family Culicidae; genus Aedes; species Aedes koreicus. The sequence continues at coordinate 187,063 of JAHHFK020000614.1, read as the reverse complement.
CAGTTCATAAAATGTTTCTGCAATTTTCTCGAAGTTCTTTACGATCCTTATTTTACCTGGAGGAACTTTCTACGTGGTGAAGTGGCTGATTTTGCAAAACTAGGATATAAAATCTCTCCGATGCATGCCGAGATAGTGCCATTCTTATACGACTGTTTTCAAACGAAAAAAGTTGCCCGAAATCCGGATATTGGTAAACATCTAATTCATATCCTAGGTGCAGTGATTTCAGGATCACAGGTATGTTTTAGTCTTTTTTTTAACACGATGATAGTCGAATTACAACACGTTAGGGTGGCGGCTGAAATGTTATAACTAGAAAATTGTATAGACAAGCAATTTCCAGTACTGAAAATTTGAGATATCTAAAAATACTTTGATCACTGTGTTCAACTTAGTTTTCTGGAAATTGTTTGGCTATAATGTGTTGGTGATGGTTGGAAGTACATATAACAATTTTCATTGTTATAATAATCCTTAATTTCTATCATTTTAATCACCGATTTGTAGGTTGCTCTACTTAATGAACCGAATCAGTACATTAATTCTTACCATCTAAACTATTCTACTGGTGACGGCAATGCTAATGTGGTGAGTCTCTCTGCTTTTAATGTTGTTTTCTTTTCAGTTGCGTGTTTTCTCCTTATATGTATTATTACTACTCATACCAAGCATGAATTTAGAATCTAACATGCAGGACACCTATTGTTGTAAAAATGTTCATTAAATATCTGTAAAAATTTAATAGGATAACGGATTGCGTGCCATAAGTCCCGCTACAGTTACCATAGTTATGGATATTTTGTCCAAGTGGGAAAGCGATTCGAGCCTGCGCCAGCTTGTACTGCAATGTTTCACCATGATGGCAATTATATTACAAAAGTCTAGTCCTGAACAGGTATAGTAGATTTCAGATGTGTAGCAATCAGTAACCTATTTATCAACGTTCTTCTTTTAGCGCCAAATCGATTTATTAACTATTTTTCAATTGTATCTGGGAGCCGTTCATACCCTACTGGAAACAGAGCATTTCCTGCAAAGAGCATCTCCGGCAGAAAGTTTCGATGTATCGCCAAATGATGATAATTACATTGACGTTGGGGCTCTAAATGCTATACTCGGTATAATAGAGCAGTTCTTACCGAATCATGTCAACAAACATGTACTGTGCAATGCCATGTTCGAAGCAAAGTTTATACCCAGTCTTGTGTTGATTCCAGAAAGAGTTAAGGTAAGAGTGGCTGGCATAAACTACACGATGGTCCTCGCCGAAGCATATTGAATTTAATGTATACTTCTCGTCTTGACACAGTTCTGGGATATCGATCATCAAACATTGGGCTCAACATTGGTCAGAAATTTTCATAAGCTTTGTAGCAGTTCCGAAAAAATCCACTATAATCTGATGCATACCAACAACGTGAACGTTTTGTTTGATGGATTGAAACTTTTTGGACGCCCATCTCACGATTTGGTATGCGACTGCTTGTACTTTGCATTCGAGGGAGGCGACTACCACAGTTTGAATGCTCGAATCGTTACCAAGCTGGTGGAGTGGATACCTGTGATGGCTGAAGTTCAACAGAACTATATAAGTGACGTACTGCTGAAGAAGTGTTCGGCCAGCATTCAAAGGTAAGCGGTTGAAACTGTTTAACAGGAACAAAAAATAACCGATTGTTTCTTTAAGCAAACATTCAATATCAGAGCAACGGATGATAAAGTGCATAGTAGATAACTGCCTGGAAGATCAAAATAAACTGTCGGCAAAGTGCGCTATAAACCTGCTTAAATTGATTGAGGAACTCGCAAAGCACAGTATCCATCCGATTGAACTGAAATGTCTACTCCGCTTGCTCAGGGACGAGGTTAGCTTCGAGTATAGAAAACAGTTGCTGGAAGTCATTTTGAAGGTATCTCAACATAGACTGTCACTTGGAATCACCCCAATAGAGTATCTAGATATCCAAGGTAATACAAATGGTATTACAATTCCCGAAATACGTAAATGGGATACCGCCCATGGGTTCGTGTTTCATGCTTGGATTCGACTTGACAAAGATGTAGAACATTTCAACGATGAGGAAGGCATAAATTTGCAAAACTATCGCAGACATTTATTCAGCTTGACGACCAATTTCGGGACCGGGTATGAATTTTTCATCCAGAAGAACGGTAATTTTGTTGTCAGTGTCATAACAAAGAAAGAATTTTTCACGGCCACCGCACAGTCGACCCACTTGCTGGATGGACGATGGCATTCGATTACTGTCAGCGTGATCCCACCGAAGAGATTGTTTTCCTACCACCAAATTAACGTTTATATAGATTCCGTGCAGAAACTTGGATCAACGATGAAGTATGCCGCATTTGCTGAGGTGAGTATTATTGATTGTGAAACATTTCATAAGGTTATATGACCGGATTTCAAACAATGTAGCTAATAGTTTCTTAGTGTATCATTGTTATATTGAAAATGATAGGTGCTTTACTAGCTTACAATACAATACAACTTTTTTTGCAAGGTAACTTTCCATAGCAGTGGAATAATCTGAAAAACTACTTGATCAGGATTCTATTGTTGTTTGTGATCATCGAGTTCCTGTATGAAGGGCCAAAAACGTTTGGGCGGGCCCGTAAGCAGAGACACTGACGCGAAACCCGCGAATATAGGGAAGAGAATCTTCTTCCAAAAGCAAGTTCACACTCACAGCACTAGAATCGAGCCCTCGATTGACAGAATAAACCCAATAGATGGGGTCGAAGAGCCCGCCCTCGTTCCATGAAATGTTAACAATAGGGAGGAGGCAGTCCCTATCCATGCTCCCTATCCAAATCGTTTCACTTGGGTGCCCTGATGGTCCCTCCCTTTCCCCGTTATCTGTTTTGTCATGAATATTTAGTATATTTTGTTGTGGTCATTTGATTGCTTACCTTGTGTTTGACAATTTGGCTGAAAGTGAAATTGGTTAGGGTCATATACCATTTTTTACTTATTGCTCGGTGTCGTCTCGGTGTTTCTATTTTTGAAGAGCTGGGGCCGTATTGCGGATCTCGAATCGAAGAACTTTTTCTCACAAGCGTTCGTACATAAAGTCGTTCGTTTCGAGCTACATAATGCCACCCCTGACCTTAGGCGAAGGCCTATGCTGGCCTATGGCTATGCACGATGTCATATGGTATTGCTCACGCTCAAAGAATAGGGAAGAGAACATGAGAAAGGAGAGAAAGCATTAGTAATTGGTAACATGCTATGCGCATGTGAGATTTTCATGGTGATATTCTCACAACGGCCGTTCAGAATGGTTCGACGGATGCATATGAGTGATCATTCCCGATGAGTTTCCACTCGTTTACTCAATTCCATCACGTTTAGTTATAGATTTCAAGAAACATTTTACTACGTGCTACATTTCGGAATATCAGGGCAATGATCCCCCATCGCATCTTTAAGTGATCATTACAAGCTGTCCATTTGGTTCAGGCACTTTTGAACATTGATGCGGCAGCCTATTCGCACATGAAATCTGCCGCGACCAAGTTGGCAGAACGCGCCCATACCCCTTTCTGAACCGAAGGGCAGGGTTGTGTATAAGCTAATCATGTGCAAAAAAAAATACCAATACTTGTAATAGCGTAAAATCCCCTCCCCTCGGAGCATGATCTGGTCGCGCTGGGTGAGCCTACGCTTTTAGCACTGAGATGGCAACCAATAACGTATCCTGTCGTGGTGGTATCACATGTTGACTATTTTTATTTAATGTCGCGTCATATATATCGCATTGATGCACTGATTTAACAGATGTGATCCAACGGACGTCCTGGCTTGAAGCCTTGAATAGAATTGGCAGCAAAACCTTTCCTATGCGTTTCATGAGATGATGAGCCGTACTTATGCTTAAATCCAAATCTAGCTAGACAATGTTTTCAAAATTATCGACACTCGTAGGGAATTGACTGTTGGATTCACTGAGTAGAAGTTTTATAGAACTAGGAACGTGGCGTCAGTCTTATTTTGATGTGTCTTCAAAGAGCCATAAAAAATACCAAAAATTTGAATAATGGTTTACAAACAATCTTATAACGGCTTCATTCTTGATAATTTTATAATAATAGATAAGGAATAGGCGTGATGAAGCATTTACTTTGTCACCGAAAGGTGAATCTTATAGCTAACCACGACTCAAATAATTATTGTTAGCTGCACATGCATGTATAACTTTTTATTGCATGGGTAAAAATTGATGAAATTTTGGGTAAAACCAATTTAAAGTGTAATGTTTACATGTGCAAATCGTCACAATCTGTCAAGTAGTTATCGAGATGGCTTTCAAGCAAGAAGTGCTACGACAAAAATTATGGGCGCGGTCGTGGAAAATCTAGGCCAGTCCCACAGGCGGATCGCGAAACAGTTGTGAATCGACAGTTCAACCATGTCCCGTGTGTTGAAGGAGACCTAAACGATCCAGCGGCGAGCTGGCAGCGGAAGAAAATCGAAGACAACCGACCATATTAACACAAGGAAGGTGGGGGATTACTTTTTAGCGCAATCCAAACCATTCGATTCGGGACGTGGCCAAGAAGGTCAATTCTGCCGTCTGGTTCATCCAACAGACAATGCAGCGGGCCGAACTTCATGTCTTCTAGGTAAAGAAGGCGCCCAACCGAACCGATAAAAAGAATACGGTGGCCAAATCCCGAGCCAGGATGCTTTACCGCGAGTAGTTGGTCCAGCCGAAATGCATCGTAATGGACGACGAAACATACATTAAAGCGGTCGCCGAGCAGATATCCGGCCTGGAGTTTTTCGTCGGCATGTCCCGCCTGGACGTTCGAAGGAAGATCCGGAAGATGAAGGTCGACAAATTTGCAAAAGAAGTACTTGGTGTGGCAGGTGATCTGTGGGTGCGGCAAATTCAGCAAGCCGTACATAACGACTGGAACCATCAACGGCAACCCATATAAAGAAGAATGCCTCCAGAAGCGCTTGCTGCCCTTCCACCCTGTGACACTGCTTTGCCATTACGCGAAACCGGTGATCTAGGGGTACGAAGCCAATGATGTTATTGTGTCGAAGGAGGCTAATCCGCCATAACTTCGCCCAATAGAAAAATTCTGGGTGATTATGAAGGACAAGCTCCGGAAAACAGGAAAGGTATCCAAAAACGTCAAGGATTTGAAGAAAAAGTGGATGAAAATGTGTAAGAAAGAAGGCGCAAGTGTTGCTATGTTTTTTATCTTCATCACATTCGATGTTTCTACTAGAGCGTAACTGCACAATCAGTCAACTTAACAAATACGTTGTTTTGCAACCAAAAGAGCGTTTCTTTGTAATTCCATAAGGATGTAAATAGGAATGTTCCACCTTTTTTATGAAATAATTTCTAAACTTGAGATAATCGATGTTGTCACTAATGTTACAAATTTAGAACACTTGTTACACTTGTTATTAAACGTAAAATTCATTTTTTTTACATTATGCGACATACGTCCATTTGTTAAAGTATTCGAGAAATGGGCAAATTTCATGAATTCTGAATAACTCCGAAGAAAAAAGTTACTCACGGCTGAATCGCGTGATGACCAATTGTTACTCGAGAAGTGTTGCAATAATTATCGACTCTTGAACAACTGAAAGAAGCGCTCGACTTTCAAGCTACTCTTGCTCTGAAGAATCGCAGAGAAAATTTTCGTCAAAACCATGCGTTTACTCGACTTCAAACAGGATTCATCGCTCTCACACATCACCAGTCGGTCTACCTCTCGGCTACGCATCATCGTGCATCTCTCTCGGCAGGAGGACCCGCTGTAAATGCACAAGTGTCCATTTTATACCTACATCTAGGTGCACATACTGGTGTACAGCTTCGAACGAGCGCGCGGGAACGGTCTTCTGGTAGCTAATGTGGGTGACCTCAGTCGATCGTTACATTGAACAGGCAAATCGAAGTGATGAGAGGGGTTTGAGAGAACTGCAGGAGCAAAATTGAATCTGCGTTAAACTGTTGCCATCAATATTATGATTACGAAACGATTTAGTGATATTCAAATAAGAACGCCAGAATTGTTTACAAACAGCGAATCTCTTGATGTTTGGATGGTAGAGATGTTGGCTACAGGAAAATGGCTGCCTGTCAGGTCCCTGTGCTCAATACGTCCGGTACATCCAAGATATGATATCTCGCGTCCATTATGCCACCACTTTCTGTTCATACTCCGAAATCAACGTCAGCGATGGGTCCCCTCTAGAGAGGGTATCCCGCCTGTATCCCGGTTATGCAATTGACTTAAATCAAGTAAAATGGACGGAAACTCTTTCTTTTCCTTCGTTCGGGACTTTCTTTTCCCTGATAATTATATATGCCATGCAATCTAGATATGCCCAGCAATCTCAATAGAACTTTCCGACCTAATCTTATCAAAATTATCCCAAATTCCCAGCCAAATCCTATCCAACCCGACCGCCGATCAAATCCATGCTTATTTCGTCCAGTAAATTGAGCTGCCATGGGGGCACGCAACAATAAGGCAAGTGAATGGCCACGGACGCTTCCGAACATTTCTTTGCCAGAAAAGCAGCCTGGTATATGATACGCTTTTCCTCCATCGATCTCTTCATTTATTATTTATTTTTTGATTCGTCAACAAATAAAAATGTTTATCCAAATGACAATAAGATAAATCTGAATTACATACAACTATTAACACATACATCTTCGGAAACAACGTTTATTAACCTCACGGGTAAAAAAAAAAAAAACACCACACATTAAAAGCACAAAACACACGCAACGCGCCGCACACGCCCGCGCGTGCCCGCGCCCCCCCCCGTATGCCGGGATATAAAAAAAAAATATAAATTGGTGTTTTGGTGGTGAAGGGTTGAGGAAAAGAAAACAAAACAAGAGAAGGACACCCCCCCACCAACCCCCCCAAAACCACACACCAACCCCCACCCCCCCCCCCCCCCCCCACCAACCCACCGATCCTAGAACACCAACCATCACTACATACACTTATATCTCCGTGTGTCTTGCAAATATTTTTTTTTTTTTTTTTTTTTTTTTTTTTTTTTTTTTTTTTTTTTTTTTTTTGTTATTAGACAGGATGGAAAATCTGCAAACAGACTCCTGAAGAACTCAGGGTGTGGGGATGAGGGCGCCAACTCCTCGACCCACTAAAAACCCACCCGTGCCTCCAGCCCCGGCCCTCCCCGGAACCACCTTTCGGTATTACTTCAGGGAGGGGGCTAGTGTGCTTTACGCACCCACTATGTCTAACTACATAGGTCTTTAGTAGTTAGCTTCACCGACCTGACGCTGATTCGATCGAGATGCTCCTGGATCCAAGCAGGGTTCGGGACGTCCGCGCCAGATCGTCCGCGATCTCCCTGCCCGACCACTTACGGTACCTGCCGAACCGCGCGTCACATGGTCCTTCCTCCGATCGAGAAAGCCAGGGCCAGGACCGGGGTAGGAACGTCTGGGGGCGGCTACCCCAGGGTCGTCCCTGTTTCCCATGTCTCGACCGCTTACGGCTTCCTGCCGGATCCTGCGCCAAATGGCGCCTCCTCCGTTGTAGTTCGTTTAGCCGTTAAGGGGAGCTTAACGTTTCCAGGGTGCACCGCGGGGAGGCGAACTACTTCCACACCCCAACTTTTCCCCCCCCCCCGGGGGGGGCCCCCCCCCAAACATTCCCCCCCCCAAACCCCCCCCCCCCCATTTTCCTTTTTTTTTTTTTTTTTCCAAAGTGTTTTTCTTTTTTTTGCCCCCCCCCCCCAAAAACAAGGGGCAACCCCCCCAAAAACCTTCCCCCGCCCCCAAAACTTCTCCATACAAAAATTCACGCTGATCGGTTTAGTAGTTTTCGAGCCTATGAGGTTCAGACAGACAGACAGAAATCCATTTTTATATAAATAGATGTTATAGAAAATACGCTCTTGTTGTCCTACATAGTCTTCTAACCTATTTTTTTTCTCCATTGTTCTGCTAATTTTCAAAATGCTTATATTTTCTTTCATTCCCTTATTTGTTCCAGCTGTTCCATTACTGTGCCATTGGGGCTCCATACAACAATGTTCGGAAGGTGTCACATACTTCACATCTATCGAATACGGCCCGGATGGCATCTTCACCGGAATCTACGCCGCCGCCCGTCGAGAGAGATGAAAAGCCCAAAGGAGGTCTTTTTCCCAGCCTAATGGAGAAAACCTTCTTTCCCGGAATAGTGTCGCAGGTTCCCAGTTACTTCACTCTGCCTGCGAGGCAGTCTTCTACGTCGTTGGACCCAAGCGTGAAATCCTATCCGATTGGAATGCAAGATCTAGTCTTTGGTGAAGCTATCTGCCTTAAAGGACAACTGGGCAGTGTTCTTCTGGCTGACACAAACATAAGCCTGAAAAGCTTATTCGAAACTGGCCCTAGCATAGCAAACGTGCTCGCAACGGATATGATCGAATCATTCGACATGGCTTCCAAGTTCGTGTTTTGCTTTTCTCCGAGTGCATGCTACGACGGATTGTGCCTAGATCTTGCTCCGGGTAATCAGTACAATGGTCACGTGGTAGCCAACGTATCCAGTATATTGTCAATTCAGAATGCCATCAATGGAGTGGGTGGCATGATGGCTTTGCTTCCAATTTTGGACAATATTTGTAAAATTCCTGCGTGCGATATTCCTACTTCGGACGAGTTGCTACCATTGACACCGGTGGCTTCCCCCACGGCCACGAGGGAAGATTATTTCGGAGACTGGGAAATGCTGCAACCAAATTCATTGACGGAAAACAAGATCATTCAAAATCCCGTCGCATGCTTCATTTGTTTAATGAGAAATTTTATTCACGGTAACGATCTAAACAAAGAAAGCCTCCTTAAAAATGAAGGTATTTCCCTTGTAAGCCAGCTGCTGCAGTCGTGTCACGAAGCTTGGTTTGATGTAAACGTCCTTATGGCAGTACAATTGCTAATCGAATCGATTCAAAATGAGATGCCCTCTGCCAATATGGACCTTCTGCATGTGCTCTATAAGGATTTGGTGTTCAACTTTCGAATCTGGTCGAGAGCGCAATTCCAGATTGTCATCGGACACATCCAGTATATCAGTGCGATCATCAAAGATGATAGGAAATATTTTCGGAAACACTTCGGAACGCAATTTCTGCTGGATGTAGTGCAGGAGTTTTTTGCCGGCAGCTGTACTCTTCCACCACAGGATGCCAAAATGATACGGGATGCATTGTTGGGGATACTTCGGTATTATATTCAGAAGGAAGTCAACATCAAAGAGGTTTGTACATTTCACTAAAATTATAATATAACTAGCTCAATAACTGATATCGTGATTATAGATTGCCTCGCTACTCACATTTTTGACAACAGTCAAGTCGGAACCGGTAGTGGTGGAGATTATCGAAATGCTTACAGCCCTCATTGAAGGTAAGCACGTAAAGGATCAGATCTTTCTGCTGATGTACGAACCACATATGGCGGAAGCTCTGTATTCTCTATTTGCGGATCGTCACTTTGGCAGCGATGTTCATGTACGGTTGCTAAAGTTTATCAGTGGTATGCTAAACACCAAAAGAATCTCCAGCAAACACAAAGCAGCGTTACGACTTTATGACAGTTCTATCGAATGTAATAGTTTGTATCCTGGTTTGTTTTCGTTCATGATACCATTCGATTTGGAACCGGATGTGATATTAGGTTTGTTAGATTTAAACCTTTGTCTCGATTCTGAAATGGGGTACGCCGGAGTATTGTGTTTAATCTATCACGCTAATTTGACGAGTTTATCTTTGAAACTGGAGATCGCCAAAAAGCTAATGACCAGTACATTTACAAAAACGAAAGCACCTCAAATGATCGCCAAACAAGTAGGATGGCAGGAATCAATTGCTAGGTTATTGATCAAGAAACCTGTTGAAAATCGATCCCTTTCGGAAAAAGAGAAGGCAGAGGGAAAAATGTTAACGGACATAGAAGAATTTGTTAAACAAGAGAGTGAATCATCAATTGGTGGTGGTCAAAGTGACTTGATAGTTTTCGATGATGAAACCATGGAGCTGAAAGCTCAGGAAACCCCAAAACATCAAAACTCTTTTATGACGGAAGCTGCGTCTGCGATTGAAAATGAGATAAAAGAATTGGCCGACACTGTTCAGGAAGCCGTGGTTGACAATATTGCATCGTCGATAACTTCAGTTTATTCGGCGATTAGACAGAAAACTTATGATATACAGGATACGTTGGAGTCCCTAACATTGAGTTTCGAAGAAGCTTCCGGAAGAAAGAAAAATTCGTCCTCTTTATCCAGCAGCAGTGAGGAAAATGTATCATTAGATGAATCATTAGCAGTGTCGTCCATGAGAGATGATAGCCATTCGACCAGAAGTGTTGATGATTTAGACAGCACTGCTACCGTTGGAACCGAAGATCCTAATTTGAAGTGTTCTGAAGACAGTGATGAAGAAAATTTAGTGTATCTTGTGTCAAATATATTATTTACCATTTTGTGGCGTGGTGTAGAAAATTCTAATGATTCGTGGCAGGAGCGAGGACAAGTGATGGCATGTATAAATCTGATAGCGCTGAATAATGAGTTATACTGTTCTCATTTAAGTTTGAGGCTTCGGATTCTGGAAATGGGTGTGCAAGCAGCTCTAATCGATTTGGGTGAAAATGCGCAGTTAGTTGTAACGCACCAGCAAAATGCAGCTCAATTACTAAGGCTCGCGTATGATTTAGTAGTGCTTGATCCGAATGAAGACGACTTGAAAAAGTGCTCGACGAAATTGTTAGATGGAGTGCTGTCATTGCTGGATATTCTCATGGTGTTTCAGCAAAGCAGCTCCGACGATTGGTCAGAGATGTCCCATTTGTGTTTAGGTTTACTGTTAAAATGTTCGCATAATCCAAACTCGGACATTGTAGCGATGGCCACTGCGAAGTTACATGCATTGTTGCAGAATCGTGTGAATCAAGATCCCGCGGAAATAGGATATTTGTTGTATAGTTTAAATCAAGCCATAAGTAGTGCAATTGAGGTGGGAAACTCCGAACAGTATTCGTTTTTAATTCCTGTGTTAAAGGCGCTGTTGGAAAAGTCACGAATGACTATCGGATTGACAACCAGCGCGCCTGATTTACCTTCCACGTCTTCAGGACCTATCTTCTTCCAAAACTTTCAAATGTACTGTACGAGCAGGCAGTGGACTACATTCATTGAAAAGAAGGTAAGTGATGCATACACGTAGCAGTATTTGTTCAGATTCGGAAAACTCACATATTTTAGTGTACCCTGACATTTCCGAGAAAATTAGATTATGGAAATGAAAGTAAATCTGTTATTGCGTCGGTTTACAATTCATTTTCCACTGGCCGGCAGTGTTTTTTATGGAAGAAACCTGTTCTTTATCTATTTGTATTTACCTATAGAGCGAGACAATGTTTGCCCAGAATATGGAAGATGATAGCTCTATCGCTTATCTCCCATCGCGTTTCAAGGATGCCTTTCAATACATGTACATTTTGAGGTCATCTTCATATATCTCCAGTACTTTTTCAAACAGACGTATCTGATTTTGTAAACAAAGAGGGGAAGAAAGATTCAAACGTTGAATTCTTGAAATTCTTAGCACTTTCATGCAAACTAGGGCCACCAACACAATGAATAACATTTCCCTAATATGATGGTGATGCTAGTTTGAATCTTACTTCCCCTCTTTGTTTACAAAATCAGATACTTCTGTTTGAAAAAGTAATCGAGATATGAACAATAAACCCCGCATGAACACTACCATGCAGCGTTGCCAATATTTTTTTTTGAAAAAACTGGAAGAATGCAAAAAAAAAAACTGGAAAAAACTGGATCCTAAAAAAATCAAGCCTACGTAATGAAAAACCATTTGTCGCATATTACAATTTATATGTTGTATGTAAGATATATTGTTACAATATGTTGAATTGTTCTGTATTGGTTTTATCTAAAAATTCTCTACACTAACACAGATGGTTACTGTATGCCATATCGTTATTGTAAGATTTCTTTAATTTTGGATTATATCCCAACATTTTGACATTAAATAGAACGAAAGTAAAGCGAATACAACCGCCTATTCAGCATAATGTTATTTGGCCTCTGCTATATGGTTAAAACTGTATAGGATACTGTTATCTTATACTTATCAAATTTAGGGTTATTGTCACAACAATATGGGAAATAGTTATCAATAATATGGGGAATTGTCAATTAATGGTTTTTAATTATGCGTGGAACCATGAAGAACATTTTATGTATTATATAACGCTTGACCTAAATTACGTTTCGATCTTTAAATCTGCTGTGGTATTAAACATGTACCACATTCAACCCACGGCCATTTTTGTGGAGGAATGACACAAAGTTTTCCAAGTTGAAAAAAAAGATAATATTTAAAGTAATTTGTTTCCAATAGATTTTGAGCATTCTTAGTGTTATTTTAAAATCAGATTTTATCATTTATGTGTTAACAAATAAAACTTAAACCAAGACTATAACTGAATTTAAAATACAAAATATATTTATTTGTTCACCTGGTCAATATTTAAACTTAACAAATATAACTTAACCCATATAACAGTAACAAATATACCCTGTTGTTTGGTCTCTCCTCTAACCGACTCGTACATTTAATAATTATACTTGGCTCTTATGTGTTGATTTATTTTAAGTTTTCCTGATTTTTCTTGATTGAAAGTAACCAAATTTTTGATTGCCAAAATTCCCTTCATCGTGTTTGTTCCAAGCCTGTTTCAAATTTTAGTTTTGTTTATATTGTAAACGAAAAAAAAAACTCTTTTCACCGTCGCAGATGAATGAGGAAGAATTAATTAATTTGGTATCAAATTCCGTAGATTTGGAAGAGCAAATGAAATGTCAAATCTTTTCAATGCTAAAACCTTTCCCCAAAACAACGTGGCATCATTTTCATGCTTCAAATCATCAAAGTCGATGTTTCTAAGTTCCCGGAATTCATTATCAGTATCTTGATACTTATCATCTTTGTTTTCCCAACTAATCTGTTTCCCTCTATTTCACACTTCTTTAATTCAAATGATTCACTAGTGTGCGTCGATACAACTTCAAAAAGCTGCAGTTGACAGATAGAGAAAGTTGATTTATAAACGGTAAAAACACAGCAGCCTTTTTAAGGGGATAGGAATCTTTCCACATTAAAAAAAGCCCTACAATTAATGGGTGAAGCAAACAGGGTTGCGAAAAAAAAACTGGAAAAAACTGGACATAAGTCAGAAAAACCAATACTTACCCAAACCAAACACAATAAAACAAAACCAATCCCCCCCCCCTCTTAACACCCCAAAACAAAAATATTTTCATCTCCGACAACACCAAAACATACACCCACAAACAAACCCAATTTTTTCCTATATTAATAAAAAAAAAATTTAATATATATATACTACTTACATCAACAACCAAAAAAAAAATTAACAATGAACCTGAATCAAAAATTTAAACTTTTCATTTTCCCCCCCCCCTCAACATTCACATTCCCCGCCTTCTGTTTTTTTTTTTTCCTTTTCCTTTTCCTTTCCTTTTTCGCCTTTTTCTTGCTCTTCGTCTTCCCCCTGACCCCTCCCCATACCCCTGCCCTGCTCCACCGGGCGCAGCTCCGGACAGTTTGGCGGATTCATGTTGTAGCCTGCCCGAACGATCCAACTCTTAAGGTGTGTGGCTTAAGCGCCACTCCTGAAGGGAGACCACACGCCCAATGTATGCTTGCCCGGTTGAGACTCTCCTAAGGGCGAGTCCATTTAAATAAAATCTTTGGATCAGACCAGCTGGCTTGCAACATAAAACGACCAAGCGGACAACCCTAACGTCGTACGCCACCACATTCACGATAGTCACTCAGAGACCGCGGAGAGAGCCGCTCATACTCAAACCTCTATTTAACAGAGATTCCTTTCCATCATAGGTAGTCTCGACACCCGCCACTAGACGTCGCACCGATCTTCAAGCGGACTTTCTCTCCCCAACATACAAATTCAAACATGAGAGAACGGAATCACCAAACTAAAACGAGGACGCGAAGTGATGGAAAATATCTTCATTAATTAAATAGCTTTTGTAGCGCTAACACAAACATTTATTGTTGTAATGTAATTGTCACATCGTACTATAGTGTTTGTTCGTCCCTCTCTCCTTCTGTGTGCGATTATTCTCACTCTCTCTAAACTAACCTAGCGTGCTCAAGTGCTTGTGTTCTACTAGCTGATGTGTGACGTCACAGAACCGGCAACGCAGCTCCTTGCGAGTCTGTGCCCCTGCGACAAACTGAATTTTAGGCGGCGTCAGAAACAGCCTACATTCACGAGACCGGAAAGCGTGGCACGGAACTCGGAACTAATAATAGCGCATGGCTATCTTCAGTCTTAGACTGGCAAAAAATCACTCCGTGGCGCCCTCGCCGGACGCCACACTCCAAAGTAAAGAAGGGCTTGACTCACCAGCTGTTGTTGGCTTACGATCGATGACCTGTCGACGGGTTCGATGATGTCGATCGACGATGTGCTCAATGGCGATCAATGGTGAATTGGCGAATGGAATGGCGCCAAGTGCTATGGCGATTCGCGCGCCACTTCGATGGCGGTTATTTTGCCGTACCGGTATGTTGACGAACCGGCGTGGAACTATCCACCGGAGATCCCCTCGTGTCTCCTCGAACCGATGTGTTGTTGGATCGGTTCGCTTCCGGCGGGTTGACGGTGGCCGGGAAAATCCGTCCGGCGGGGAGAAGCGACTGCGTTTTCAGGGCGTATCAACGGCTGCGAATTGAAAAGAAGCGACTACAACAGGACAATGAACACAAGCACGCACATTGATTACATGAACAGCACATTTTGAGCACAATAAATTACCTGGACTAGCTTTTAGCTTTTTCCTAATCGCACAAACTTGTTACACACAATTCGTTTTCCCTAATTCTATGGACGAACAGATTTTTTTAATTAATTAGGATATTAACATCACTTTCGAATACCATACTTTAAACAAGAAAAACGACCACGAGCAAACGCGCACACTTCAAATTCGTTGAGATGTCACGGACAGAATGAACGAGACCGTGAATCCTCAGATTAAAGTTAGCAAACTCGGACAAACCGGAAGTCTGCCTTTTCCCGGGACCCTTCGTGTCCTATCGTGAAACTGGACATACAACGAAACTTGTCTCGTTTAGTTGACCAGCCGTCCCTTTCCTTTTATAACTATAATTTAAATGAGCCCGCCTTAGGAAAGATTTCATGCGAATGCTTGTGATTACCTACTGCCTACCTTATGGAACTAAAATTCAAATTTCTTAGATCTAATTGATTATATACAAAAGTGTACAAATTTCCTGATCGCTACAATAACACAGAACTTCTCTTTCCGGTGAAAAATCCCACCCCGGAATTTGCTTAAAATCGGCTTTTATATACGTTTCGTCGTCCATCACACAGCAGCCATATTTTGTCAGCATCTTCTCGTAGAGCTTCCGTGCCCGAGTTTTAGCCGTCGATTGTTGCCGCTCATTGCGGTTTGGGAAGTTCTGTACCTTGTATGTATGTAGTCCAGCTCTCTGCTTTGCATTCTGGACGTAGCTCTGCGACATGCCGATCTTGAGACGTTGGGATTTGCTTTAATCATCCGCTTCACCTTTCCCTCCGTCTTTTTGTTCTCCGGTCCCGGTTTTCTTCCAGCTCGTTTGCCGTGGTCCAACGTCAACCGCTCCTGGAACCGCTTCAACACTCTGGAGACGGTTGAATGGTGAATGTTCAACATTTTTCCCACTGCCGGTGCGACAGGTCAGGAAATTCCAGGTGTTTAGAAAGAATTTGTTCTCTCGACTCGCGTTGGTTCACCTCCATTTTCGTTGAATCGAAAAACACGACTTCGAGTTTGACAGCATGTAAACAATACACATCAATGAGAAAGTGTGCAAAATTTTGTTGATTTTTACCCAATGGTAAAAAAGTTATGCCCTGTTGAATGTGTCGCAATATTTTCGTGTTCGCCCTTTATTTAGAATTATTAAAATTTTTATCACAAAATTAATATAATTTTGAACAATTTTACCGATGAATGGATAAACATTCATCTGTCCCATTTGCATTTCTTTGAGTTGGTTGTCGTGTTCATTTTGGTCTGCATCGACGTACAATCCATCGCAAAATTGAGCGTGGTTTTTGTTGACAGTGTCAACAATTTCTAAACGCTTAGAAAAAAGTACCCAGCGGAGCAGTAAAGTGTGGGAAGCCAAAAATAAGTCATAACGTTCTTTTCGGCGATGAGACGAATGTTAATCTGTTCGGTGTGATGGAAGGCAGATAAAGTGGAGAAAATCAAACTCGGTGCTGAAGGCTAAACATTTGTGCCCTACGGTCAAACATGGAGGAGGTAATATATTGCTGTGGGGTTCGATGGCAGCTAGTGGAACCGGCACGATGAAGTTTAGCGACACTATCATTGACAAAATGGGATATCTGAATATTCTCAAACGTAAACTACAAATTTCCGTGCAAAAATTGAACCTACAATTAACCTAAGCACACACTGTACGTCGTACGAGAGTGGTTTCTTTATAACGTCCCATAACAGCTGAAAACACCTCTCAAGTCACCCGATTTGAACCCCATTGAGCGTTTGTGGTGGGAAATAAAGTACCGACTGAATACCACCAATCAAAAAAGAGCAAAGAACAAGAAGGAGCTCACAATGGCGATCCAGGAGATCTGGAACAGTATTCCGTCAACGGTGACCGGAAACCTAGTGAAATTGTTGCCTCGGCGCTTGCAGGCAGTGCTGGATTCAAAAGGTGCCCATATGAAATACTAAATGATAAAAATCGGCAGTTTTTGACTTCATATGTACTATTTTTCCATGAATAATTATAACTGAACGCTCAATTTTGCCACATGAATTAGTGGTTTTGTTTTTGTTTTGCCAATTCCAATTGATTTTATAGTTGTTTTACATTTTTTGACGTAGGACTTCCCTGATGAAAAAAAAATTAGAGGCGAGTTATATCAGGGATATAACCGTGATGTTCACGTAGGACCGCGTTGGTGTATGGTTATAATGGTATCATCTTATTTATACATAGCATAACACATATGGTTGGTTAATATTAAAATGTTTTTATTATTTTGCTTGACCCGTCCCTTCTTATGAAATTTTCTACAAACCGAGCCATTGCTCTTTCGGTGCAGTTTAATGAAAAAAAACTATTTCAATTCGGGTTTAATGAAAAATCTCTGTCGAATTTACCACTCGACTGAATGCCTCAAACAATCCAAAATGTACTATTTTTGATAATATTGTTCAGAATAAATCACGAATATTTCACTTAAACACAAACTCTTTTAATGCAAAATTAAATTGGCCGTCCTGAAAAGGACGATGGTTATGAAACGCCCAAGAAATTAAATTATATTTTTGGTTCATTTGGCCAGCAGAACACTATTATGTGCTGTATTCAATCCGGATAGTAGTTTTTTAAACTGCTCGTCGCTGTGAATGGCTGACGGCAAGACAGTTGAGATGATTCTATTAATCTAGTTGTCACAAACATCGTTTTGCGCTGGGATGTGCCCGGCTCCGGTAAGGTTTCGGAAGTAGAAGCCGCCCACGCGGATTATCGATTTTTACTGCCCATTGCTATCGCAATAGGTCGAACGGGGAAACTGGCAAAGCTTTGCAGCGCTTACTTCTGATTTGTAGATGAGGAAGCGCATGCGATAATTTGCGAGCCAGACACGCAATCGCAAGAAAACGGATAAGATAAAGAAAAACCGAGAAAAATTCTTTGTAGCGAGAAAGCAAAAACAACCGTACGTGCAGCTCAATTGAACTTGAATATCCCAATGAAATTATTTTGGTTCAAATTGTGTGCTTTATACTGGTGTTGATAGCATTGCTTACAAAGAAGAGAGGCACGTGAATGCAGTACGAAGCAAATTTTATAAGAGAGGACGGGGTTCAGTTATAAAACCAGACACCGGCAACAAAGCAAAATAATTTTGCAGCTGAGGGGTGTGGCTATTGCTGTATTAACATGGAATGAAAAGAAATGAAATAAAATGAAGAAGACAATTGGAACCATTTGTTACTCGTTTTTGAGGACCCGGAAAGGGAAAACCATATTTTCATCCCGTTCATATGCTGATTTGTGTGGGAGCAAAAGTAGGTAATTTTTTAAGTAAAAAATTGAACTACTTATACTAATATCACTTAATTGAATTTAATCCAAAACATTTGTAAGTTTTTCTGATCAAATAATGTATAAATGAAGTCGTTCTATTCAGTCAAACGAGAGCTATTAGCGTTCAAAAACCTTTCACTTTTGCGTAACGCTCTCATTTTTAAATTTTTTGAAATGACACCCGGTATAGAAAATAGAAACGTAGTCCTACGTTAATACCGTTAAACGTTGGAACCATATCACAAATCCTCCAACCATTTCTTTAATGGTTTGGATGATACCCCCAATAGGTCGCTAAGGAAAATAACCATACGAAATTTATTAGGGTTACGTCTCTTTTTTCTATTCTTGCATAGGGACGCCGTTCTAAAATTTTTGAAATCGACCGCGTTACGCTCGATTGGAGATTTGAACGATAATATCTTCTTTATGGCCCACAGAAATCTTATGATAAGTATTTCAACTGAAAGGTAGAACATCTACGCCGAATCTCTGTTGCTAACTTAATTCATTACATATGTTTGAACTAATTAAAAAGTACTTAAAAGAAAAAATGTCTAAACGCACATCTATTGGACGAAAATGAATCATATTTGCGCCACACTATGATTGGTTCGCACTGCCTCAGTTACCGTGCCAACGATTATAAAACATGTGGTATCGTGCGACCAATCATCATTCTCAATTCGGATTCTGACTAAACATTGTCAAATTGGATTGAATGCGCATCGTCAAGTCGTCTAGCACACAGTTTTACCTGTTCTACTCTACTAGTAGTCTGGCCGACTGGCGAAGGAGGAAAGGTTAAGGGAATGGCAAAGTACCGCTCGAACCGCATCGGTTTGCAGTTCCCAGTCGGTCGTATTCACCGTCTGCTCGGGAAAGGCAACTACACCGAGCGCGTTGGTGCCGGTGCCTCCGTCTACCTCGCTGCGGTGATGGAATACCTGGCCGGTCATCGAGTTGGCAGGAAACGCCGCCAGTGATAACAAGAAGACCAGAATCATCCCACGTTACCTACAGTTGGTCATCCGCAACGACGAGGAGCTGAACAAACATCTCTCCGGTGTGACCTCTAGGCCGTCCTGCTACCCAAGAAGACCGAGCATAAAACTTCGATCGTAAACCATGTTCCCGCCGTCAACAACTAAAATCCATCCTTTTCAGGAAGACCAAATCAATTTGCTTATTTGGGCTGTTGAGTTTGTTTGATTGAAATTTCTCTTGAGCTCATCGACATTTCCGTAACCACGCACCGGCTCAACATGGCGTTGCTGAAAAATCAGCGTCCCGGAGAAAATGGGCAAAGTTGTTGCTTAGTATCCATATATAAATCCCGATTCGCCATTTAACACTAGCAAGCACTTTGAACATTCAACAAACGAACTGTTATTAACAGTTAATTTGAACCGAACTGCAACACGGCAGATCGACCATGTGTACACAAATCTAGTGTAGGGGTAGGGTACGTTCGTTGTAGTTCCTAGTTGTACATAGTGGATTAGTTGCAGATAGTAGATTAGGCCCCTGTATGTAAATTTCTGTAACTGCCATTTTAAAATTACAGCTCGTTTTCGTTAGTTTTGGTGAATCGTATGTTGATGGCGCCACCTGCGCGCCTTGAGGTTTGATAGTCTGTCAATTTTAGTTTGGTGAAACCTAGACTAGGTGGCGTTGTTTTTCCAACGGTGTTCTTTTAAAAATTTACAAAGTAAATTTGAAAAAAAAGTTCGAGCCTGGATGTCTGTTCTCTGTGGATTAAGTTAGTTACTAGCGGTGGCAAGCAAATTGCAGCCATTGGTTATGCAGTCGGTTGACCCAGCCAGTGGAGAATGCTTAGTGAGCCAGTTTTGTTTCATTTTTGTGATATTTCTATGGACTTTTGCTTGGTCTACATTTCATATTTTTCACTAGTTCGAATTTCACCTATTTCGTGAATAATGGCGATTTTTGTGAAAAAGTTTTTTTTATCAAATGTGAGCTCTTATTTTTCTGACCATATTAACTAATTAACACATCGGTCAATAAGTCCCGGGCCTAAGTAGGAAAACAAAATTTTTTTGCCAAAATTCGTTTTTATTCATCCATATAATCTACTTTTAGAGTGATACAATCATTCAAAACGCCCTCTAGCTCTAGCTTTTCGATATCACCGGTTGAGAACAATTTATCGAGACCTTCAAAATATGCTTCAGTTTCAGCAATCACTTCCTCATCTGAGCCAAATCGCTTTCCACGGAGCATCTTTTTGAGTTCTGCGAAGAGCCAGTAGTCGCTGGAGGCCAGATATGAAGAATACGGTGGGTACGGTAGCAATTCGAAACCCAATTCGAACATTTTGGCGGCTGTTTTTATTGACTTGTGACACGGTGCATTGTCTTGGTGAAAGATCACCTTTTTCTACTTCAAATGAGGCCTTTTCTGGGCGATTTCAGCCTTCAAACGATCCAACAAACCGATATTATAGTCGTTGTTGATTGTTTTTCCATGTTCCAAGCAGGTAATGCATGTACTAAGCAGTTAAAATTCCATGCGCATCCCAAAATACAGAGGCCATTACCTTCCCAGCCGATGTTTGAGTCTTTGGACGCTTTGGACGGCTTTCTCCGTCTGCACGCCACACAGCAGACTGCTGATTTGATTCCGGAGTGAAGTGGTGAATCCATGTTTCATCCATTGTGATGTATCGACGCAAAAACTCCGTCTTATTTCGTGGAATATCTCCAAACAGCTTTTTGAATCATCGATTCGTTGTTGTTTTTGCTCTGGTATGAGCAAACGCGGCACCCATTTGAAAAACAGCTTTTTCATACCCAAATGTTCGTGTATGATGGTGTAAACACTACCCGCATAACGAAAAACAATTTGCTATATAGTCAAAACTATATTTTGAATGTAAGATATATTATCAAATTTTATGTTATTGTTATCAATTGGTTTAATCGGATTTTCACTATACAACCTCTACATCAACACATATTGTTAATGTATGCCATATTGTCATTGAAAGGTTTTTTATTGTCTGCACTCGGTCTTGATTATATAGCAACTTTTTGGCATAGAGTACAGCAAAAATTTTGTTCGTGAAAATTGCCGTTTTTTTATGGTAACCTAACTTAACCGCCTATTCAGCATAATGTTATTTGGCCTTTCACCATTTGACATATTGTTAAAACTATATAGGAGATTGTTAGTTTATAGTTGTCAACTATAAGGGTAAATGTCGTAACAATAACGGAAACGGTCGTCATCAATTAGGGAAATGGTTCAGGAATGGTTTGTGATTATGCGGGTACCTTTTGATACCTTCAGAGTGTCAGCTATCTCTTGCAATCACTTTGCGATTGCTCATGATGATTTTCAGGGTTTTTTTTTTCAATATTTTCCGGAATAACTGCCTCATTTGGCCGACCAGGGCGTTCAGCATCATCGGTGTCCGTACGACCACGTTTCAAATTGGCAAACCATCGTTTGATGGTCGTTTTCGATGGGGCAGAGTCCGGATAACATTGTTCAAGCCAAGCTTGGGCTTGAACGGTGTTTTTTTTTCATCAAAAAGCAATGATATATCAACACACGAAATTGCTTTGAATCCATCGTATTTAAGAATCACAAAAGTAGCGTCACTTAAACCACTGTAACTCGATAAATAATAAACCAGACGTCATGACATTTTGACAGTTATCTGTTGAAGGTTGGTAAATCATATGGATATTTTATTAGTGGCACCATCTGGTAGTTAGGCCTGGGACTTATTGACCGATGTGTTATAATTGTTTTGCAGTTTCTAGATGCAACGTTCAGAAGTAAGTGTGTCCACATCTCAACTCTCTTTTGATGGGATTTTGAGGCCCTGACAAGGGCCGTTTTTCTGTTGCCTGAGTTGAGAAGATGCGAATTCAACCTCCGAAACCATACATCGTGCGCCCCTGTCGCGCTAATGAAACCAATGATTTCATTTTCACGTTGGTGTCTGGCGCAACAACTGAGGCCCGTCACCTTTTGTAAAATTTGTTTCGCATTCCCTTCTGTTCATGCAATGGTACCCGACGCCATTATATAAAACGGGCCCGGTATGGCGAGTAGCTATCTATCAGTGATACATGTCAGCTCTAAGCTGCGCATCGTCCAATCGTCCAGCACTCTACTATCTAGCAACATGTCTGGCCGTGGCAAATGAGGAAAGGTTAAGAGAAAGGCAAAGTTCCTCTCGAATCGCGCCGGACTGCAATTTTCAGTCGGTCGCATTCACCGTCTGCTCTGGAAAAGCAACTACGCCGAGCGCGTTGATGCCGGTACCCCCTTCTACCTCCCTGCGATGATGCCTGGCCGCTGAAGTTGTCGAGTTGACAGGAAACGCCCTCCGTGACAATAAGAAGACCAAAATCATCCCACGTCACCTGCAGCTGGCCATCCGCAACGAATCTTCTCTCCCGTGTGACCTTTGCACAGGGTGGTGTCCTGCCAAACATCCAGGCTGTCCTGGTGCCCAATTAGACCGACAAGAAAGCCTATGTTCAATCGCAAACCATTTTCCCCCGTCAACAACTACAACCCGTCCTTTTCAAGACGACCAAATCAGTTTGCCCAACTAAAGAGTTTGTTTGATTGAAATTGGCTACTCCCCACAAGATCGATAATTTCAGGGACTTTTGTGCAGCTAAGATATCAGTATTGGACACTGAAGTTCTGCTGGTTGCGGTGTATATTTCATCAAAAACAACTACCAAGAATTTGAAGTTATTCTTGATTCGCAAGTTGTTCAGGTATGCTGTGGAAAATAAATCAATTGTGTTGACTGGAGTCTTTAATATTAATGTTTCCAAACATAAAAACATTGATTTTCTAAATTTTATGCGAAGACACTTTAAATTTACTTTCGCTAACATTGGAAATAAAGCAACCACACTTGATGGTACTGGCATATATTTAACGTTTGTTTAAAATGTCAGCGTAAAGCTCGATTGAAAGTAAATCTGGACGCACGGTTTAATACACCACCGCGTCCCTAGGGGTTGAAAAAAAAAAACGCTTGACAGGCATTTTTTGATGTTTCATTGATGAAGAAATTGGTGAAAAGTTTTTCTCGATTGATCGACGCATCTCGAAACTACGGATCATGGAACTTGAGAAAAGAAAATTAATTGTGCACAAACATCTAGAGAATCCTTCGTGGTCTGCCTCAAAAATCGCAAAAGTGTTAAAATTCACAAAGTCAACGGTGTGTCTTGTAATCAAACGTTACAAGGATACTCTGAGTGTGGATAGAGCACAGCGCATCTATCATAAAAGTGGCACTAGGGGCAGAGCTGAGGAGAAAGGTGTTGAGGTACGTAAAAGGCAACCCAGGTGCCTCCATACGTGATTTGGCAAAGAAATACGATTCCAACTTTTCCACCGTGCGTAACATCCTTTCAAGAGAAGGATATAAGTCTTTTTGTGCCAGTGAACATCTGAATCGCTCCCTGAAACAAAATTTAGTGGCCAAAAAGCGAGCACGATTACTATACGAACGAGTTTTGACGAAATTTGATGGCTGTATTTTAATGGATGACGAAACATATGTCAAAATGGATTATAAACAAATCCCTGGACGAAAATTTTACCTGGTAACTGGTCGTGGGGATGTCCCGTCCAGGTATAAATTTGTTTTTGCTGATAAGTTTGCTTGGAAACTAATGATTTGGCAAGGAATCAGCAGTTGTGGCCTTAAAACCAAGGTTTTCATCACATCTCACACAATGACGTTGAAGGTTTACATTAAAGGGTGCCTGAAAAAGCGGATTTTACCCTTCATTCGGCAATACAAGACCAACATTATGTTTTGGCCGGATCTAGCCAGCTGCCACTACTCTAAGGTGGTACTAGAATGGTATGCTGCAAACAATGTTAATTTCGTCGCCAAAGAGATTAATCCTCCGAATAGCCCTGAGTTCAGACCGATCGAAAAATATTGAGCAATTGTCAAGCGAAAACTTCGAGGATGCGGTAAAGAAGTGACAAATGCACAACATATGCGTTTAAAGTGAAATAAGTTCGCCGGTACAGTGTCACCAGCGACTGTGCAGATCATAATGGCATCGATCACAAGTAAAGTGCGACAGTTCGTTCGAAACGGTGAAATGTAATAACTTGTTATATATCGTTGGAAAGCTGAATACATACCCTTTTGTTTGACGTTTTGATCAACCGTGTATGTTGTGTATTTCTTGAGTTATGATCACTTGAATGCGTCCAAATTTAATTTGAATCGGGCTTTAGTGTGCAGACGTTATTGTTCATATTTTTCATATCATAGACCAATGTTGACTGTACTCGCTATCGAAGCACCCGCACCATTAAACCAGCGAGAAGAAGAAGCAAGATCGTGGAACATGAACCGAAATGACAGCATGGGGGGACCCCCATTCAACAACAAACCATCACCTTGAAGATTATCGGTACTACTCGGACCACACCTGAAATAACAAACAACATAATACAAAACGGCCCTTTTCAGGGCCACTTTATGAGTTCCAAAGAGTTTAAATTCCATGATTCTTATCTGTATCAATGCTCCCAAAACACGGATGACTAATTTTATGTGCTTTTCTTCTACGGAACGGAACCAATATCAACGCCCACCGTTTCGACCGTCTATCAAATCATCACCTGGTACTCGACAATTATCCGTACTACTCAGACCACTCCAGGAACAGTGAATTACGAAATACCAAACGGCCCTTTTTATGGCCATTTCAAGAGTTATAAAGAGTGGACCTCCATAACTTTCGAGGAGAACTAATAGTTTAGCCAAACACACTAATAGCATAGGGTTTCATGGTACTAGTATTAATTTATTAATTAGATGATATCAATTTCTTCACATCAACAAGGAATTCCACGTCAACTTTCAGTTATGTCTCTGACAGAACTTCCCTTTTGTATTTTTTTCATGAAATAAACGAAAAAAAGGACTAATTTTAAACTGCCAAAAAGTTGTTTACTATTTCTCAATTTGTTCATCCAGAAAACCGAAGAACTCCCAAGAATTAACACATGTGTATCACACTTTGAAATTATGAATTTTACAGCAGACCTAATTCATGTTTGTTAAAAGTTGGGTAACGTAAAGAAAGATTTCGTGCCACTTATAGTCAAAACTACTGCCAGTGGTAGAACACAATCACTAGAAAGCCACTTTACACAAAACTCAGGAAACAAAAACTTAGTGAATGAGCGTCAGATTGAATCATTTCATTAAAATACTTCACCAAACTACACAGTTCGGACGAAACATGTAAATTTATGACGACTTTGATGTAACAGATTTACCTCCGTCATATCAAATAGAAATATGAGCGTGATCTTAAATGTATAGCACAGAAAAATGTTAGCTGTAAATTTACTTGTACTTCATAAAGATTGGACTCGGAAAAAATGCGACACTTTGTTTTGGGTGTAACTTTTTATCTCGTGGGTAAAAATTAATGAAATTTTGGGTAATACTAGTTTAGAGTGTTATGTTTATGTGTGCAAGTATCCGATTTAAAATGAATTTTTGGTGATCATTTTTTGTGTGTCGATCATTTTTTCCGAGTCCAGTCTTTAAATAAGCGCTGTAAATTTAAAATCTGCTTTGATCTAACCGGTCAAATTTGTTGGGATTCGAAAAAGCAGATTATTTTTTTTTTTCTTTAGAAAATAAAATGAACAAGTTATTGATAACAATTTTTTTATAGGCCTTTTGTGAAGTTTTCTACAAGTAGATTCCATTTGTGTTCAACAGTTTTTTTTTCCACACATCGACAGAGAACAAAGTGCAGTCAAATGACTCTTTTTCAGATGACTTCCAAAGGATCTGTACTATTTGAAGGTGAGTTGACATTTTTCAACCGGGCACTTGTAAACATGCAGGGGGTGAGTTCGAGGTTCATGGAATCCAACACACTTCCGCTGCGATTTCCACAGTCACACATAATTTTTTCGAACAATTTCAAAGCGTACTTCAAAATTTTCAGCTTTTCACTCCCGAATCTAAACGTACACATTATGACAGTGAGAGCTTTCTGATTCTGACATGACAAGCTGAGCGGTGATACTGAATTGTTTTCAGCTCATGTAAATTGCAAGCGTTTGAGTTGGAAAAATAAGAGCGTGTCATATAATTATATGTTATCGATTGCAAATATGAATTCAGCCTAGAATATTCTTTTAAAGGTGAAACAGTTTTACATGAACTTACTGTATTTTGAATTGAAAAATATGTTCAACGATTAATTATGTCGACGAGTTTTCAGTGATGGTTTGAATTACATCATAAGTAATTTTCATTTTTTTTTCAGTGCATCATGATCAATACTTTTTGTATTGGAAATTCCCCAGTTCGGAAAAACAGAAAAAAAAACTTGACAGATCGAAAGAATCGTAATGATAGTGATCCATTATCACTATCATTGAAGGGAATGAAAGATGAAAGATGTATTTTAAAATACAATGGGACAAGTATTTTTTGCTATATTTATATTTTTATTACCGAACTGAAATATTAACAATACGTATGTGCACAAGCAGTAAACATTTCGATACAGTTCCAACGGAAAATCAATATTAAATATGAAAATTTTGCATCTCAAAAATTTCGATGTGAAAATAAGAAAAACATTAAACGTGGCAAATTTACCATCGTGTTCCGTTGCATTCCTATGTTAGTAAAATTTTGGGTTTGCTACCGATAGCAAAACAATAAAAGATTGAAGAAACCCTATTACTTACCATTTTGCTATTGTAAATTTGGGACATCGGATTGAAAACTTCCACTACTTCACTGTACGAAATATAATCTTTATTCAACATCAATAAATAATAATTCTTTTCTACCTATGAAATCTTTGAACAGGACAATACTGTTAAAACTATTTTAAGGTCTCTGTAAAACTAATTGTTCGCGGTCCTTAAAGCTATGAACGGTCCATTTCGGGCACGTTGAACTCCTCACTACGTTGCTCGGTATTCAACAATCGTTTATCCCTTATATTTTGTAATTTGTTACTGAAAATTCCAACATTTCAGATTTCGTCGTCGTCCACATCTAATGTTTCGTAATCCAAGTTTGCTCGGTAGTACGCTCCGTTTCGGCGAGTTGGTAGGAAACCACTGTATATCAAATGGTCATTATCATTACTTCCAGCGTAGTATGATTTAGAATTTGATTTCTGTATGGAGAGAATATTGACGTCCTCATTATTCGACGGTTTCTGCGCAGCTGGTTTGTTTCGTTTTCCTTCCAAAGATTTATAATAATTGGCTACATCTGCCTCGTATTCTACTTGAGGTGAGCTTGGAATCTTTCTTGCATAGTTAGGGTTGCCATGTGTTTTTTTGTTGTTGGAAGTGTTGCTTTCTTTGCCTCGATTCTGTGATGATTGAAGAACAAAATTTGCCGGGAACTTATCTTCATCACGTGTCAAGGCGATTCCCACTGGTTTGGAATGTTTCATTTGTTTTTGTGGCTCAAACTCGAGGAATTCGTCGGCATCGATGGCAACCTGGTGAAAATCTGAATTTGAACCATATGCGTCGCGTAGATCGTCTGTATCCAGATTATGAGTTACTGGATTTGTGACCGGTTTGGGCTTTTTTTTCCTGCGAAACTTGTTGCGATTGGCCGAAGAAGGTACTGGTGAGTAAAGCTCTTCTATCGAGAAGTCATCTACGGGTGCCTCCGAAGGCTTGGTTTTTGTTTTGACGGATACCCTTTGTGATTCAGAAACACCATCGTAGTACGAGTTCAGGTTGGAGAATGGATCATTATCGTTAATGGTTTGTACTGAGCTAGCTAATGGCTTATTTGGATTCGGTTTTGTGGGAGTGTGGAACTGATCTTGCTCATAACGATTTGGTAGGCTCGGATAGTATTCATCATCGTCTTCATCAGTCGAACTATGCGATGTACTGTGTGTTGAGGATATACTACTAGTTGAATAAGTATTGGGATTTTTCTTGAATGTGGAATCAAAATCTTTTGTGGGTTCGAACAAATTTGATTTAGTATGCGTTAAGGGTACTTCATAGGAGGTTAAAGGTGTTCTGAATGGGTTTTGTCTGAAGTTCTCTAGAGGAAACTGGTTCTTGGGGGTTTCAATATCGGTATGGTGCGTAAAACTTGTATGTTCGTTGTTGAAGTTAAAATTAGAACCATCTCCGATAAACGATGGTGAGGATTGGTAAGATGGTTGTTTACTATTAGTAAATGAGGATTGTGAGAAATGCCCACCAAATGTAGGTATTTTGCCAGCTGAAACGCTATGTGAAGAACTATCCAATAGTCCTGGAAATTTCGAGGGATTGAATCCATTCGGGTTAGAGGACGCAAGCGAGGGTTTGCTAAATCCTTCGAAACTTGTACTCTCAAAGTTTGGTCTTCCGAAGGTTGAGCCTTGATATGAAGTCGTACCTTGGCCATAGGCGAATGGTGGTGAACCAAATGCCGGTGATGGTTGAATTGGGCTTCCATAGTTGACCGGTGGTTCCGCAAATGAATTGTGATCCGTAAAAGATGTTTCATAGCTCGTACTGAAGGTATCATCAAAGCTATGGGGGCTGTAGTGTGTTAACGGTGGGAAGTTAACATTTGGTGGTCCATACTTTCCTTTCGGCTTTGGTGGTCTCCTTGGTGGACGCGGTTTGCGGCGTGGAGGTGGTGGTGGTAGTTTTGGTCTTCGCTTAATTACTCGATGTATTTCTATCTCGTGGCGCTTTTGTCGATGGAGCTTTGTAAGTTGCTTGTCGTTTATAAGTGGTCTTGCAGTGTTAGTGACATCGTGATCGTAGGAATATTTCAATCCATTATAGTTTTTTATATCCAGGGCTACAGCGGAGCACACGAAGAGCAGCTAGAAAATATGAGCTTAATTAGGTAATTGTAGTAACGTCAATGTATCAAGAAACATTTATTCAAAATTCAAATTCGTTGTCGCAGATTACAATTCTCTGGTTGAACAGGAAAAAGTTCAACTGTTTATCAGAAAATTCACTACACCTTAACTCATAAATAACAACAGCATCCTATTGGTTATCTTATTGTTAGTCAATCGGAAAAGCTGCACAGTCTCAAACAGCATGAACTGTGACTACTTAGTCAACGTCAATAATTAATCGTTAGGGAATGTTCATTTATTACGGTATGCTTTTAGGAAGGATAGTTTTCTTTAAGAAATTTTAACAATCCATACACAAATGTTTTCATGTACATATAAAATACGGGACGTTGGCAAAAGAGGGGTGGAGGTTGGTCTAAGTTTAAGGTGAAACTGGTGGGTTTTTCCATATAATTAATAGGTTAGGTTAAATTATCACTAAAACTGAGACTAAAAATCATAAACAAAACAAAACAAACAACGCTCAAATTGCTAACCAATGGATGCTCCAGTGGACTAAAAAATTCTTGTAAATTTAACGCCTGAAGTCCTAATACTATTGGAGGTTTGTGCTCAGAAAACTTCGAAGTGATAGGGACTTGATCCCGTGTGTCCTTAATGGGCAATTTTTGTGTGACGTACTAAATGGACGTTCCTTTGTGTATGTGGTCGACTTGCTTATTTTTACGGTATTAATGTCATCCATCTCTGTTGTGTGCGTAGCTTCGCTATTTAGTGTTTTTTTTTATTCGCGGTGTAGTGGAATAATTCACGTACACGCTATTTATAAACAACCCAAAATTGAGGACAATTGACTCAAATTCGTCGGAAGTATGGCTACTCAAAAGTGAGTAAAGATAGTTAGGAGTAACACGTTGACAATCAGCAAACATCGATCGAATTTAAGTCGATGTTGACTGTTTGTCATCTTACCACTACGAACTATCTTTATTCACTTTTGAGTAGCCAATCTTCCGAAGAATTTGAGTCAATCGTACTCAATTTTGGGTTGTTTAGAAATAGCGTGTAGGCAATCAAGATACTATCGAATTTTCTTTAGGGAATAGTTCTAAGAAATTTCATTTTAGATTTCTTTTCAGCTGCTTACTAGGTACACGGAAAGAATCAAAGTGAGGCCACTTATCCAATAAATAGTGCTACATTGAAGCTTTCTTTATGATCGTTCCAATAGACCTTTTTGACGTTTATTCATCTAGCGGAAACTAGCGATTTAAAATTGGCTCACTGCTCTAGAACCCCATTTGTCTCAAGTACACCATAGAGTACCCCATTCTTCTACTTTACGGTACGAGAGTCTTTGTTTTTGTTTTGATTTGTTATGTTATTTTGACAAAATATTTGAAGAGTTATTCTCTATTCGTTATGATTTCCTCTCATAATCGCAACTCATTTTATTCATTGGAAAGTGCATTTAATTCATAAATTTCATGATTTTTCTAACAGATACAGCTGGACAAACAGCATGAGCATGAATATGATTGACCGCCCAAGTTTGCTACTCTGTTATTGTCAGATCAGGTGTTATTACGCAGAGAACCAACAAATGATGCTAGGGACAAGCATGCATCCTCAATGTGTAAAAACTGGTGATCCCAAACTACGGCAATACCGGCGCCGGACTCGCCCAAATGCAGGGTAGGAATGTGTTGACGTGATACTCGCTTTATTGGAAGCCGAGAACACCTCTGCACTTCCACGAGAAATCAGTGGGATGTTGGAAATCAGGATAGGGTGGCAGCAGGGTTCGTTTTGGTAAACGATAAGCTGATTTCAATTTGGATCGATGTATACCAACAGTAAGATACTGTTGGAGTCACTCCCAAAATGGAATAGTGGTTTACTTGCTCCAGGATATGGTGGCATGGTGATATGGCGAACCAATATTCTGGATCACAATTAATTGTGATCATCACCTCTGGCTCATCACACCTGGCGAACCACCACATCTCACCAAAAAGCAGCTTTGTGATTTTCTGTGCTCACTCGATCACTTGCGCCACCGAACAATAGATAACCGAAACAATACGAAACGCGCCATGACAAATATCAAAATAGTGCTCAATGAAGCATCGACACAACCATTCATAGCCGATGCTCGGAACAAACTCTTTTTTTCGTAAACATTCAATTTTTACAACTTCATCCTACAAACTATTTTACCGCTGTGACTAAGATCTGCATCAATCAAGTAGAAATTTTTAAAGAACAATCTATGCTAATCCATTTAAAATTACGATTGAAGAATTTAGTAAAAATAAGAGTTCGTAGATGCGTTTCGTGCTTTCTGGCAACTGCTGGACAAACAGCATGAAGGTAAAAACTCGCCACAAAGCTGAATTTTTTTGGTGTTCTGGCAGTTGGCCCAACAAGCAATATATTATCACAATCTTCATTTGGCAAAAAAAAAGGCAGTTAGCAGTTCGAATTTGATTTACCTGTGCAAACACTGCGTGCGAAAGGCACGAAGCATGCGAAGTGAAATGAAAACCAAATGGCGCCAGAACGGTATCAATACTAGGGTGTTTCAAAGTATCGATTCAGCCTAACCCCCTTCAACCGATTTCAAATCAGGTTCTGACTCTTCTCCCAAAATTCGAGCTTAATAAGTTGCGAACTCAAACTTTACAGGTATTTCGAAGGATCTATGGGAATTACCATGGAAAATCAAACTTTTCATCCTCATGCTTCTTTTTTTTCTTCAAGGGACACATGAAAATGTTAGTTATGTGTGGTTACGAGATATCTTTCGAACAACAACTTTGCCCTAAACCACTTTTCGATTGAACAACAAGTAAATTTATTCATAATTCATTTCTACTGTAATAACTTACGGATATAAATAATGCATAGCTTTCAATTGAGCTTAAATTTTGGGAAAAGAAAAAAGGTGCTATTGATTATAGATTATGAAAAAAACTGTGGAGACTCAATCGGAATGGTTCAGCGCGCGCTACAAGAGCTACGAAAATTCCGTGAAATCAGTGCTCGTTAATTATGAGATTTGGAGCAAAAAAGAAATGTGCAGTATTATGGATGACGAAACGCATGTTAAGCTGGATTGTTTCCAGGGGCGGAATTTTACACTATGAAGGATGTGACAAACTCAAAACAGTCAATTTTTTTGTGAAAAACTGTGGAAAGAATTTAGTTTTTAATTTGACGTCACGCCATTATGCGCTATCCACAATGGACTGGTATCGCGAAACCGGAGTCCGGTTTGGAGGCGTTAAATCCTTTGTGCTTTGATGATAGAAAAACTTCAGATAAGGTGTAAAAAAGCCGCTGACGTAGGTAAATTTAAAAAGGGACCAGTAGAATGTGAGCAGAAGCATCGATGGAACTGTTGTCCAAAATCTGATGTCGAACATTGAGTAGATAGATGATATCCATGGGTCATATTAGACAATTTTGAAAAAGTGGTTGGGTTCCTAAATCCAAAGCTGCCAAAAGATTCCAAATCGATTGTATATTTCTATAGTTATGGTGATTTTAGTTCCGTGGGTAAAATGTTCCCTGTCAGCCCCTTAAAGATGATTTTTTTTTGGACACTTGACGGTTATATGTTATTTTAAATGAATTTTTGAGGCGCAAAAAAAATTAACAATGTTCAAAGCAATTAAGAAAAAAATAGCATAATATTTTGCAATACTCGTTATTTTTATGCAGTCACTATAAACAGTTTATACCCCTGCCTTGAATGTACATTTAGTTATATATTGCTCCAACCCTGCCTGACCACCTTTGCCGTGCGTTAAAAAATACTATTTCCTTTGCAGCAGACACTAAACTACGTTCGAGACATAGTGCAACGGCTAATATGCATTTTGGAACTGTAACAACAGTAGCTAAATAGAATGAGTGAATGTCGCTGTGGGCCATGTGACACTGTAATCCAATCAAACTAGCTTCGGTGACCTACCCGCGCTAAGATAAGTTCAAGGGACTGCGCTGTAAAACGCACCTTTTGCTTTAAAATGCCCACCCAATTGACAAACTTCGATTCAAACTCGTCACGCTCAACATATGTTAGATTATTTTCTGAAAACCTCTCAGAAATCCGCAACGGAAATGTTTACCCCTTGAAACCCAGCATGCAATATTCAAGTCTAAATGGAGCCTAACGACGGCTAGGTCGGCAAAATTGCCTCCTACGGCGTGCCGCACATGTGACGGCGATTAAACCAGCGACGGAAAAGCGGTCGAATTAGTTTTTACTTTTTCTCATTCTTTGAATGATTTTTCTTTCACTATATTCAGGCGTCTCGTTAGCAACTGCAATCGAAACTGGTTTTTCTTCATGGACATGGAAGCATTGGCTTTCGATTTTTAACTCCCTCCTCGCCTTCAGCAAGTACCCTCTGGATCGTGATGTGACTATTATGCGATATGGAAGTTAAGGATGTTCAACTCGACATTTGGTTTGAGAGGGAAAAAAATGAAGAAATGTATTGTGTATGTTCCATTGAGATTGACAGTTGTACATTTATTGCTTTTTACTAGCTAGAAATGTATGAATGAGAAGATAATAATGGGATCGTACCCGTCA
This sequence comes from Aedes koreicus, assembly GCA_024533555.2. Lineage (NCBI taxonomy): Eukaryota > Metazoa > Arthropoda > Insecta > Diptera > Culicidae > Aedes > Aedes koreicus. Next base: position 153,351 of record JAHHFK020000614.1, on the reverse strand, counting down.
TCCAAAACTGGTCACAGAGTTCATTATCCGGGAAAAGTATTTGACTGAGAAGAAACTTAAACAGAAAATAGAGTGAAATAGTTTTATTTGTTGAAGAACAACCATACCCCATTCCATAGAAACTTGTTTCATCGCAATCATTTAAACATCATTATATAATTCTTAATTGCTACATAGACACGCAATATTCGGTAACATTTAAAATTATAGAAAAATGCTTTTTGCTTTCCTTTTTCTTTTCTTTGCTTTGAAGTGCCTTTCAAAAAAAAAACCAAGCCTTGGCAGGCAAGACTTAAGATATACTTACGCTTGCGTGTTCATGATATTGATCTGAAGAGGTGTTTAGGTGTTTCCAAGTACGCTTCTGGTGAAGATCACTGGCGGGTTTTAAGTGGGCAAGTTCATACTTATGTTGATTTGAGATCAAACTATCAACTTTGGTAATGCAAATGTTATACAATGTCAGCTAATTGTTTTGCCTTTTCTCCGTTGGGTTACGCATTGAATCTTTCAGTTTTCAGGGCCTCTGGAGTAATATTATAGGGAAGATGTACCTATATTAATCTCATCACTTTGCAATTCATCCTACTTGAAATAAAACGATATACACGTGACAGGATTAGTTAGTCATGTTTGTTGTAGTTATTTAACGTAAGCAAACATTATTAGAAAACGAAACCGATCCTTCAACTGCCCAATTGTTTGATTCATCGTAGGATGAATATAGGAACAATGAGATTAATATGGGGGCAGTTTCCCTACACATGGTAGAATGAATCTTTCCTTTTTTAAATCAGGAATCAGTTCAGTCATAAAGAGAGGTGAAAAACAGCGGGGAATCGGGTTTCTTTGATTTTTAGTGGGCTAAGCAAATTAGATGAGGCTCTTATATCATTGGGTGGTGTTCTAAACCAATTTAAGTATTGACGCTTGTGAAGCATATAGGGAGTTGTTTGGAATGGTCGTCAATAGCTGAAGAACTTAATAATAATTTCAATGAGTTGGCATTCGATAGGTGTGATGAGGTAACAACCAACCCAATGAATGATAATCGTAGGTTTATGGGTTAATGATGTGAGAATTCTGTTGTCAATTTCAATCAAATCAGATGCTGGTCCGCTGGCGTTTGACTGTAAACGGCGATTTCCATTAATTTTTATGAAGTAGGTTCAATTAACGAATTCTGAACTCGCCTTTTATCTCATCTAATCTAATCTTATACAAACGGAGCCAGCACGAGAAAGGCTACTGAAAATAACTGGATTAGAAGACGTCCAAATATTTGTTTTTGTCATGTTGATGCATGCAGCATATTAAAGCCATGATACAAGCGTCAAAGCGGCCAGGCCTACTGCGTTGCATTAAGCGCAAAGATGATTCTGTCAAATGAGTTGGAATCAAATGAATAGATTTGAAACATACTGTATTTTATAAATCTACAGGGAAGGAAGGATGCGTAGACATAACGTGCTATACGCTCCGTTATTTATCTTTGTAAAACGTTGTAGAGTATTAAGTGAAAATTAATATGAACGTATAGAAATGATCTCACCCAATCAGCATCACATGGTTGACAGAACTAGAAGCGATGTTTATTTCAGCTGCATAATCTGGGGGTTTCGCTTAGTGATGTGTTCGGGAGTCCAAGAAGTGCTCACAAAATCATTCGACAGTGTAAGAATCAAAAGTTTTCAATGTTCAGCCAAAGTTTCTGCAAACAACACAAATAACTATTCTTTCGTAACTGACCGTTTGTACGATTCGGAAAAGAACACAATTTAAAGGTATCGATCAACCCAAGCTGGGCATTCAAACCGGCCACGGCCACGGTCGCGATTGACACAAGCACTCCGGTGTTTCCAGGACTTTCGGAGGATTGGTCGATGTCGGCGGAGAAAAATGCGGATCGCGAGCAATCTCCCACTGTGTCCGTAATTTCCACCGGAGGGGTTTCGAGGTGTGATTCTCTTGTCCTTTTTGTCTCTAACCAAATGGATACCAGGGCTAACTCACCATTGTCTTCATTTCCTTACTGTGAAAATTTTGAGTGAAAACAAAATGACAGCTTCAAAAACACCCCAAATTCTGAACTCGTCTTTATTTGAATAATACTGTATTGTTTACACTGGTGGAAATAAATAAAAGGGATATTGAATTCGCTCATCCTTGCACTATTGCAAGATTATTTATTTATAGGTAATTTATCTGGTAATGCGAGGTACACAAAAAATCAATTGAATCACTGGCTTAGGCTCTGCTAAATCATAATGTAATAAGATTCTTCGGAAATAATGAGAAGGACGCCATATTAAAATGTACGGGAAAACCATAAGTTGTATAAGCAGACATCGATCTGCCATTTCGTGATTTTGACGGTGACTATTGGACTCTTTACTCCTATTTTTGTAATAATCTCATAGACATATGTCAATGTGCAGTGCATTTGATTTAGCATTTGTCTGGAGGTGTAGGGTGGAGGTTTCTCTCTCTGGTGGTGAACCAGCCTAAGGCTGAAAGTCACCTTAATATGGAAAGAATAAGCAGACGCAGAGATAAGAATGTTAGCCCCCCACCACGAGCTCAGTTCGTCTGTGATTAATTCGAGGTGGTATTCGTGTATCTGAGCTCATTGGTTACCGCCGATATCGGCACCAGCAACGAGAGAGAAAGGCGCATTAAGGCTGGCAATCGTTCCTACGTTGTAAACCGAAGGACACTAAGATGGAATATAGTTCGCTGAAGTACAAAGTTGACCATCTACAAGACATTATTTAGACCGGTAGTGGACATGGAAAATGTCCGTGGAGAACCAACGCAGATGGAAGACAGATTGGTAGTAGGCGAATCCCATCGCTCACACCGCTAAAATCGGTCGACTACAGTGGGCTGAGCATATCATAAGAATGTCGGTCGACAGCCAAGTTAAAATTATTCTCCTTAACGAACCGACGGACACGGAAGAAGATGCACGCATCGAGCAAGGTGGATCAATAATATAGAAAGCAACTTCTGTGCACAGCAGAGGCAACCACTACCTTAGCCTTATTGGTAAGTTAGGCAAGGAATGGACTCAACAAGTATCATTATTGATACAATTTGATTTAGGCAGAATAAAAATGATATCTGGCTCTCTTGTTCTTCTTTTGGTTTTTGATGAATTGCCCATGAAATTCTGCAAGTTTTGATATTTCGCATGACTTGGTTTTGTTGGAATCATAATTTAGCCATCGTTACGAGGCATCCGAAACCTGTTACGGGATAACCATTTCGTATATGGCTCTCTTGATCCGTTGTTACAGTTTCTGATGAATTGCCTATAAAATTATTCAACTTTTGATATGTTGCACGTCTAGATTCTGTGGAAATTATAATTTGGCCACTTTTAAGGTACATTTGGAACCTGTCTTCCTATGTTGTCGGATGTCCAATATGATTCTGACCTGGTTGCTTGGTATCTAATAAATTATCCTGTTGGTAACTTAAAAATATTTAGCTTTTGAGAAGTCAAATTAGTTCCATTTCAAATTTCATGCAATTTCAGACCCATATGTTGTTATTTTCAAAAGTTATCGCATTTTGAAGGTGCGGTTCGAGTGAATGCATTTAGGAGGGTTAACTAAACGGAATTTTCTGGACTGATCTCCTTGAAAGAGACGTTTAATTTTCTACGTTATCTAATGGTATCTTTCATGTCGATTATGCCACATATCGCTGGAATCAGGTTTGTTGTATGAAAGATTGCAAATAATTACGTTGTTTTCGCTTGCTTTGGCTTGCAATTAAATGAGGGGAAATTTTACACGTCAGTTAAATTCATTATTTTTTTCTGTTTATCTATAGGGCCTAACGTAGCTTAGTCAATATTAGCACTAGGCTACACAATCATATCAATGGTAAAACGGTACTAGCATCGAAAGCTTTTAATTAATAAATGTGGAAGTGTATTTAGTTTTTGTTGCATGAGTTGAGAGCAAGACATGAGCTTACTGTGTTGAGCAATGAAAGAAAGAACATTTCGTTTATGTATAGCGCTACATATTCACTAATCATGCACGGAAACAATACCGTTTCTAAAACTTAGACGGCCCTTTAGCTAATTCATGATTACAGGATTTTAGCATCCAAAAGTGAGTTGCCGATTACGTGATTAAGTTCATGATATTTTTTTTTAGCTTGTTCTCAAATTCATGACTGTTGGTGGTTTAAATAATCGTTTCAACTCTACCCTAATCAATCGACTCAAAATCAGATATTGACATATCTCTGCACTGGCCCTTCGAAGTTTTTATGGGAATTCCTATGGGAAAATCAAACTATTTGTTCTCATCCTCCTAACTCTCTCCTATCTTGAACCACCCTTGTAATTACATTATGAGATATCGAGACGCAATATTTTAAAATCTATGCATCTAGAGCAACCTGATATTTATTTAGAGCGATCTGATATTTATCCTAGTCGACAACGAAATATTGAAGTATAAAGCTTGAGTCATTCAATATCTAGACGCAAAAAAAACGGATCTTTTTCGGAACCATGTTAACGAAATAGAAGTATTGGGAACTCAAGATGAGGGTCATTGTTGCACTTATATGAAAAATAGAGAAATTATTCTGATTTGGTGTTGATGAAATCTTGAACTTTTCTTCGAATACCACTATAATAATATGAACACTAAGTTGGCTATTCTAGGCGGCTATCTTGTACCACCATCTCTTCATCTCTGTTGCTTCCTGAGTCACCTTTTCACTCTTCTTCATCTTTTGTTTGAAAACTGCCCAATATTTATCAATTGGGCGGAATTGAGGGCAGTTGGGTGGATTGATGTCCTTTTGAAGAAACCCACTACATTGTCTCGATATCTCTGTAGTACTTTTCCGCTGTAGTGGCAGCTTGCCAAATCAGGCCAAAACTTTACAGGTCCACTGTGAGCTTTAATGTACGGAAGAAAACGTGTTTATAGGCATTCCTGCTTGTACATTTTGCAATCCATAGTTTTAAATATCTTGCCGTATCATAAATTTTCTTGTGAATTAATTGGCAAAAACGAATTTGAACTTGCTAGGGCTTTATAGAACACCTGTGCGGGAAGCTATCCATAATTTTCGTTCACGTACGTTCCATCATCCATGAGGATGCATCCTTTGCATATCCTTTGCAAATGTTTGAAAACGCTGCACACGATTGATTTAGCCAATTGCACTTCGACTTCGCGATTTTTAAACCTGAACACGTCGGATTTTCGAAGAGGGTGTACAAAATTAAGTTTCGGTTCCAGCCTTTCAGCAAGTATAACTTCTTTGAAACAAAATGCATTTCAAAACATACTAATATCAAAACATTCCAGATCCAACCACTGGGAGCGCTGCATTAAAATTAATAGAGCGTCCAGGTATAGGTCAAGCCTTATGTCGGGGAAACACGGCAGCTCTCTTGATCAAGGTTTTTTAAACTTCTGTTACCTGGGACTCACTTTTGTTGAGGTCATAAGTTCTCGATTCACCCATTATGACATAACATTATTTATGCCCAATAACCATGTTTTTTTTTTAATTTGAATCGTTGGCCGTTAAAACGACATGTCCTGGTTAAATTACCCGATCGATCTGAAATTTTGAGTTCCTTTCTTAAATGAAAATGTTTTAACGTTAATTTGGGAGTAAAAATAGTATTTTAGAATGCCTGAATAACATTTATTTTACCTTGATATATTAAATCCACTGCCAAATTAAAACACTGATGTATTTAACTGAGCAACGAAACCTCATCATTTCAATCTCCAACAGACATAAACGATCTTCAAAAATTCATTTTTAGTCGAATATTTTTTAAACTCAGGGAATAAATAAACACATATTAGCCTGTACTACCTATATAGGCTAAATACTCGCACCTTGGACCCAACGCTACCCATCAAATCCTGTGCAACACTTGCGTCATCTTTCTTAAACACTTTCATCCTCTCTTTCTTCAAATCCTTTTCTTTTTTAATTTCCTGTTTTCCGGAGCTTGCCTTTCATAATCGCCTAGAATTTTTTCTATTGGGTTAAGTTCTGGCGATTTCTGCAGATTTGCCTCCTTCGACACAATAACGACATCGTTGGCTTCGTACCCCTCCATCACCTGTTTCGCGTAATGGCACGATGCCAGATCCGGCAAAAACAGAGTGTCACCTCCGTTGGACCGGAGAAAGAGCAGCAGGCGCTTTTAGAGGCAGTATTCTTTATATATTAGGACGTTGATGGTGCCGGTTGTTATGTACGGCTTGCTGAATTTGCCTTCCACACCAAGTACTTCTTTAAATTTGTCGACCTTTTTCTTTCGGAACTTCTCCGCAACATCCAGGCGGAACTTGCCGACGAAAAACTCCAGGCTGTGGATCTGTTCGACGTCCGCTTTAATGTTAGTTTCGTCTGCCATTAAGATGCACCAACCACTCGCGGTACAGCTTCCTGTCGCTGGATTTGGCCATTTTGTTTCCTTGCGTTTCAAAATGAAAATTATTCCGGGATTAAAAGTAATAAATTCAAATCAGATCAGGCTAAAACCACTAAAGGACTTTATTGCCTTCTAGATGTTTAGAAACGCTCAAATTTACTTGGAATGCCCATTCTCCACCAGAGATGAGCTAAAAGAATAGTTAAATATATGATACGAGAACTTTCATAAATATCAATTCTCTTAAATATTTTGTCAGCGCTACTATGATTTTCTAAGGCGCAAGGCGATGGAACGCAAGAGACGGGAACAAATTTTGAACACTCATGTTGAAAATCCGTCGTGGTCAGGAGGAATGATCGCAAAGTATATTTAATTCCTAAAATCGACTGTAAATACCGTGTATAAATGTTACCGGGAAACACTATCACTAGATCGCACAAAACAAAACAAAACAACCGTAGAAAATGAAAATGCGATCAGAAACTATGAATGAAAGTCCGTAGGGCAACCCGGGGATCTCCTTGCCTGAATTGGCGAAAGAGTTTTCTGCGCCGTACAGTACAGTTCTACGAATCTGTCGGTGTGAAGGTTTCCAGTCGTACCATGCCATCAAGCACCCCTCAAGAGGACTAGAACCTGGTTGCCAAATGCCGCGCAAAAATGCTGTACAAACAAGTTCTGACGAAATAGTTTTCAACTAGCAATAATCGCACCTCGGTTGTACCTCATTGGTTACGATATCGCCACTGCGCAAAGTTATCTCTGACGAAATACAACCGATGCATTTTGATGAACGATAGAACGTATGTTAAAATGGACTTTGGACAACTCCCGAGGTATAAATGATACCTTGCCAAATGCAAGGGTGATGCTCCAGGTAGATTCAAATTGGTCTATGCGCGCAAGATGATGATATGGCAAGGCATCTGCAGTTGTGGAAAGAAAATGAAGGTTTTCATCACTGAAGCGACTATGAATGGACAGGTATACAAAGAGCAGATGTCATGGAATGGTATAAGCAGAATGATATTGACGTTATTGAAAAAAAAAAAAACTGTCAACCCACCAAAATATCCAAATTTTCGTCCCATCGAAAAATATTGGGCAATTATTAAAAACCAACTGAAGAATGTGGCAAAACAATCAAAGAACCATCTGATTTTCAGAGGTGGTGGAAAAAGATGGCAGATCAAGTTGACAGCTCTACTGTGCCAAAAAATGATGGGTGGTATTAAGCGAAAAGTCAGAGAATTCATTCGAAATGCTGATGAATATTTTTTTCTTTATTGTTTTCCTTTAAAGTTCAATCAATTCCCAGCAAAATGAAACCCTAACCGCTTTTTTATGTACTTTTTTGGCAAAGAAACTTCTCATTTTGTGCGGCCGAATACTTAGTGGGTCATGACTTAAGCTGCCCTGTACGTCAAAAAATATGAAAACACCAGAAATTCAGTGAGGGATAGTCTTGACCCATCAATTACGCAACTGACTACTATTTTTATGAATGCATGTGAAGCTTTCCAAGTTTTTCATATTTTGAATTTATCACGAGATTCTAATTAGAGTAACTGGGCTCCAAGCCATCCCAACCAATCTTGAAATTTTACTTGCCAGTTTTTGCAATGATAATCCAATGATTTTTTTTTTAAATATTCATGATCAAAAACCGATGAGGGCAGATCAAATTTTAGGAAAGCTTTCTCTTTGCTCTTAGAAAAGCTTTGATTAGTGAGAAAATGTTTAAATAAGTTTTGTTTTTTAAAAAGTGAGTTTTCATTTTCAATCAGTAGTCTTGAAATCATCCTTTAACAAACCTTTGACATACTTGCTTACCCTTCCGTGACCCACCTGTGGACAGCCTGCGACCCATAGAACGCTGGTCTAGATTGTTGAAACAATCAATCCTTAAGAATAAATAGAATGTGGCAATTTTTGTTTATAATATTAATATTAATGAGGCGAACACAATTTAACTTGTCTATAGATGAAAATAGCAAAAACAAAAAGTTTTGTGTATCAATAATTCTGTGTTTTTCAGTCAGGTGTGTAAACATAAGATTTTCATAAGGCACTGACTTATCAATGGCTTTTGTTTTATTCGCTCAAACCTGGCTCAAACCTGGACTCCTCCTTCGAATAAGCCAAAATTGTAGTTTCTGCAACCATTTGTCGAACTGCCAAATTTGATTTGACTGCAGTGTTTTAGCAATAACAATGCCAGGTTTGAGCGTGTGTATGTCAAACAGTGCATATCGTGTAGTCAGTCTGTCAAACAATTGATTCAACCCAGCAATGGTACATGCAAAATCAAATTGATTTGATTTTTGCCAACCAATTCGTCAAACCAGAAAATCGATTGAAAAAACAGTCAAATCGGGTTGTCGAACTGCATTAAACCCTGCATTAGCACCAACTCGATCAAATTCGTGGGGGTGGAGCCACGGATTGTCAAACGTGTTTGAGCGTTATACGAAGGCTATTCTTGTATGCCTTAAGCAATCCCTGTTTTCAAGTGTTGTTAGACGTCTAAGGCCTGTACTCGAAAAAAAATGCACCATTTTTATCCGTGTGTAACTTTTTTATCCATGAGTATAAATTGATAAAAATCTGGGTATAACTAGTTGAATTGTTCACATGTGAAAAATTTCATAATAATCGGTTTAGTGGTTATTGAGATGTCATCGAAACAAGAAGAAAATCGCCGGAGAATTTTGCGCGCCGTCGTGGAAAATCCGACTGCGAATATGAGATGGATCGGAAGGACCCATACAGCTATGTCTCGGGTGGCAAAATCGTTTAAGGAGTCCCAGACGACCGAGCGGCGGGCTGGAAGTGGAAGAAAATCGAAGACGAAGACCCTGTGAAGGCCCGGAAGGTGTTGGATTATTTCAAGTGTAATCCGAACCGTTCGATTCGCGGCGCGGCTCTGAAGGCAAAGTGTTCCGCCTGGTTCGTTCAGCAAACCATGAAACGAGCTGGGCTTCGTGTATTCAAGGTCCGCAAGGTACCGAACCGGCGTGATCAACAAAACACGGCGGCCAAATCTCGCGCAAGGAAGCTGTATCGAGAGTGGTTAACGAAACCGATGTGTGTGGTTATGGATGACGAAACCTACATCAAGGCAGACACAAAGCAGATACCTGGGCTGAAGTTCTGCCAAATCACGGTTTGATGTTCCGGAAGACATAAGCACGAAGAAAGTGGACAAATTCGTCAAAAAATACTTGCTCTGGCAGGCCATATGCTAATGCGGTTAACTGAGTAAACCGTACATCACAACGGGTACCATCAACAGCGAAATTTACCGCAACGAGTGCCTCCAGAAGCGTCTGTTTGCGGTCCCACGGAGGCGAGACATTATTTTGGCCGGACCTGGCATCATGCCATTACGCGCGATCGACGTTGAATTGGTACAGAGACAATAACGTTGTTTTAGTACCAAAAACCGCCAACCCCCCAAATTCACCAGAGATTCGTCCGGTGGAAAGATTTTGGGCAATAATGAAGGCCAAAGTTCGAAAATCGTCCGAGGTGTTTAAGAACGAGCTGGAGTTGAAGAAAGAATGGATGAAAGTGACCAAAAAGGTCGGCTCCACCATTGTACAAAATGTAATCAAGGGTCTTAAGGTGAATCGCTGCTCCATGTATTTTTTCCTATCTTTTATCTCGCTCTCGCAAACTTACCTTGCTTTTTCAAATTGATAAATCTCGATTATTAGTGAATGAACATCGAATCGAACTCAATCAGATTGATCACATCAAGTAAGCATACAAACTGATGTGATTAAATTTTCAATATCTAGTACAGATTCTGAGTTGTATCAATTCTAAATGTTGAGGTAATGGCTGCCGCCAAGAACTTTTCAGCATAAGCCCTTAAGGAAAAGGTGCGGGCTTTCAGCGATGGAAAGGAAATTGAATAAATTAATTATGCCGAAACATAATCCATATGTATTAGTTCATTCCCTGAAAGTTTCAAGAAAATCCGACTTAAAATAAATTTTTGGCGAACACTTTTGTCTGGTGCATTTTTTTCGAGTACAGGCCTTAGTCTTGACAGTAAGTAGATCAGTAACCTAAACGTTTCAGGGACGAATGACCCAAAGGGTTAAAGTCCCTCTCAAAAATAATAAAAGAAAAAAAGAACCTAAGCCATAGTTCGATAGTTCGATTCCAAGTTGCCCAACATTTTAATTTTTTTAGCATAATATTTCATAAGGCAAATTAATGTAATTGATACTGATTTCTTTTGGTAAAATTCCATAACGAAATCTTATTAATATTGAAAGTTTATTTCACTGAGAGTTGTCATGATTTTTTTATGTCTCGTAGAGGTCAATCTTTAACATACAAGTCTGTTGTGGGTATACCCTATGAAAACCGGGAAGTTTTTTTTAAAAGCATTTCATAAAATTGCTATAGCATCACACTCATGCTTGTCACTTATGTCGGGGGTAATTGATGGGACATATTTTCCTTACAATAAACACTTTTTTATACGAATAATTTGATCGGATGTCAAAAAATCACTAGCTAAGAGATTTTTCATAAAATCATCCTAATTAAATATTATTTGAAAACGCCATCTAGTTGCGGTCATTCATGTTAGTATTTCGTTTTTTTACCACTTTCAACAATTTATATAAAACCTGGAAAAATAAATTAGGCGACCGGAAAAAACCGGTTATTTAATTTCTTCCATTCAGTGACCTACCTGGGAAAGCAAAACTTGTAATGAACAATCAAATTTGTGAGAGTTGGCGAAATTTTTTCACAGTTAATTATATTTAATTCATGTCAGCTGAAATTATGTCATTTTTTAATCTCACTTCGGATAGGTCAGAAATAACAGAAAAATGCCGTAGTTACGTTTAAAGATCGTCGCGCTATTTCCTTTGATGGGAAAATATAAATATTCTATAATAAAGTAAAATTATACTAACGAGTTGTCTGCAGTTTTGATATACTAAACTGCTGGATTGATGTCTCAACCAGTGATGCAGCGTGACGTGCGGTGGATTTTTCGGGTGTCACCTTGAATCAAATAATGTTATGTATGATGAAGCGTGAAACATTCTCTTAACGCTACGTTGGAAGGAAATGGGTTTCTCAACCAAGTTCATCTGAATTGTCATGTTAAAAAGTTGGAAAAATTTACTGAAACTTCGTGTTTAAAATTCAAACCACGTTACCTTCCGTAACGTGAAATATTATGCAATATTTTCTTCTGTCATCCTCTCTTTTACTTGGTAGATCGGGAGATGCGCAACAAAACAATCGAACATTCAATAGTTAGGTCAGGTTTCCCTGATATTCATCATTCACGCAAGAAAATCAAATACCCTAGAAAATCATTTGGCAACCTTTTGATTAAAAAAAAATGGTTATATGAACAAAGCAAAGTTATATAGCCTTTCTCCAGAGATGATTTTTGCATCTCTAAACAACCAAAAAAAAAATTCTGTTGAGCATTGAGTTAAAGTTATATAGATTCATTACTACTTCAATTTTCTCTAAACAAGCAGTGTTCAAGTTTCTAACCCACGGTTTGAAACCTTTATCTAGCTCAGGCAAACAAACTTCACCATTTCTCATAGGGGCGTTAGTTTGTATGTAAAATTGCTAAACTAACGTCTGCCTATGAAAGCTGATTGGACGTTTTGTTGGATTTTAGCCGCTACCCTCCCTAATGTTGAGAATGGATTTCACTGGTACACCAGATTCCTAACGTGATGAGTTGAATAAGTTCACCATAATGTTCATTGTCACTCTATACATTTCACACTTTCCGCACATAAATTACATTTGTATTATTTATCAGCATTACAGACAAAAGTAGCAACTTATGCCTCATTAAACTTTCTTCTATCGCCGTTTCACTGCGTTCACGTGACTCCCGCTGCTGTTTAGTGTTTCTCACCTCACGATATTACCCTTTACAGATAAAAATAACAAAAAATGTAAATTTGTTTGGGCTCATTTCCTTTCACATAATTGACTCATTTGGATCTTGTTCCATCTTCCACCATTTATCTTGTTTTTCGATATTTACCGCGAACGTTAGCTGCCGATAATCCATGATTGCTCCAGCTGTGATAGTTTTCTGAACTATGCGTGAATTCAGGTGTATGGTTCAATTTTCTACGGCTGCGTGGTTCCTACTGTGTGGTTCAAGTTCAAATAGCTTGCACCATTTCGCTTCGCTTTTGACGTTCCACACGTTGGTTGCAGTTATTGGTAATAATAAATCAATTACTTCACATATAACTGCCTTTTACACACATTTTCTATAACACTGTGTATCATTTTTATCCCGTTGCGAAAACTGCTCTCAATTTGCCTTGATTATTCATACTTTTCTTTATGGTTCTTTTACTTGATGCACAACTTCCGAATTGAAAACGAGTTTTCGCGCGCACTTTTTTTTCCGAGCGATCGGGCTTTTATAATCGTTACTTTGCGATCTCATAGGCTCTTGTTGTTTTATGCGGAGAAACGGTGATCAATAACAAATTTCCAACTCTAGGTTGTCTGCTGGTGGCGATGATATCGTTGCCACTTTCTTTGCCAGACTAACCTTCCAAGGTGTCGAGGATCTTCTTTTATAAAATTTCAACTTACTCCAACTCGATCTGGAGGCACGACGGGCTTGAGCCACTCTGGGGGTGCCCGAGTCTACATGAGAGCTGGGCGGCTGAACGGCAAGATGATATTATTGAAGACACCATAAGCGCGTGTCTTTCCGCGAGGAAATTCCATTTCATTACCTGCGAGAGGGAGAGTGTTGGAAAATAAGCCAGATCGTGCACCTCACGAAGGCCAATTTGAAGGGATAGGAAGTCTCCTTCACGAGTGCCTGCCAACGACATAGACCGCGTAGTTCCGTTCATGGAGAGGGGAATGAAAATCTGGTTTTTCCTGATGGTAAGTTGAGTTTTGGAGTTCTCCATTTTCTTGGAGCGTTGCCCATCGTGTCCCTCTCGCTGCGTTTAACTTAATAAAGTTCATTATGTATAGAAAGGAGGAACTAAGTAAATTAAGAACTACGACTTCGACGCATTACATCAAATGATTTCTCTGTAGTGCAAATTAGTTTTTGTAATTATATCAATGTATCAAAAATATCATCTTGCATATGTCTATCTCAATTCCGATAATTTACAGTGCACATTATGTACTCCTTCGCAAAGGGTTTAAATTTGTATTCATCAAAATAACGGATTGTAGTGGAAACGCAAGCTTCTATGATTTGCATGAAACTGTTTAGGTGATCTGATTGGTGCTCAAATTTCAGCTATTTTCCATCTTGACATAACTTTCCAATAAGCCTCTAAGCCTCTAAGCATCTTGCTATGAGGTATCAGGTGGTTACACATCGATTGCCTGTCGATCTTCCAAATTTGGAAGACATCTGTATTGAATTATCTCAAATTATAATAATCCGTCCACTATATCACAAAACATTGCGCTTGGTTGAGAGGATTGGAGATAATGAAATCATTGGTTATAGGACCAAGTTTCCTCCGGTTAGGGCTAAACCGATGAGCTTGGACATCATTAGAATCACTATGTTACCAGAAGGCACGAAATGCTTCTAGGGACGCTTGTTTCAAAAAATCCTTCAATCGTAATTTAAGCGTAAGTTGTTCTTTAGGACCTACAACTTGCTTATTGCAGATATCAGTGCCCAGTTGTAAAATAGTTTGTAAAATGTAGTTGTACACATTGCAAAGAACCTGCGTCGGGCATCGGCTGTGAACGGTTGTTTCGATGCTTTGTTGCGCAATATTTTGCTATCGGGCGTATTGCCTTTCTATTGTTTTGGTTACCTATTGTTCGGTGGCGAGAGTGATCTAGTGAGCACATGAAGAGAACAATAAAGCTGCCTCACGGTGAGATGAGGTGGTTCGCCGGGTGTGGTGCACCGGTGGTGGGGATCATAGTTAATTGTGATCCATATTATTCGTTCGCCATACTCCCGGGCCACATATTTTGGAGCCCCATTTTGTCGAAATACTACATTTGGCTTCGGGCCGTACTGCTCTGTGATCCACGGAAGAACATGCTTACCTAAAATCAAGATGTAGATCTCCGTGAGATCGACAGTAAACATGCTTTTGTCGGTGAACAAGATTTCCGATTTTTTTCGCTTGAGGAAGTTCAAGAATTTCTTACATCGTTCGACTCGTAGCTCCCGGATGCGGTTGGTAATCATGTGAGTTTATTTCCGTGCCCTCGACTTCGCCCCACAATCTTCCTTTACGATCTTCCGTGCCGTAAAATCGCTGATCTCGTGTTACTTCGCCATTTTCCTCATTGCGCGGACTGAATTCGGCAGAATCTTTCCTTTTGATGGTAGCGATAACCCTCGGAATCCGAGCTGACCTTGAACGACCTGTGACCACCTTCGTTGAAAGTTGTCCCTTCTTTTCTCGACCTAAGACCCTTTCCACGGTCTCGACACCCACGGCGATTAAATTTCTTTTTGCGACATTGGCGCGTGGGACAAATCACGAATACTTTGCCACTTCGTCATGGTGCAAGTGTCAAACTAAGGAAATCATCTTCTTTTACTCGTAGCCTACTATGATATGAATTATAGATTACATGCATGCAAAGAAAACCAAGGCATTGTTTGCACAGGTGAAACCATATTTGTACGATGGTGCAAACATTATCACGCATACGGCAGGGTATGTGTACCATGACTCATCCTAATATGCTATGGTCAATTCCATTTTTAGAGCAAATCATTCAATAAATGAGATAAGATAATCTGACGCAGTGGTGGTAAATGTACTGTATTTTAATATTATTTCCATAAAAATGTTTCATCACTGCCAAACTGAATACATGCAAAAGTGAACCGTCATGGAAGAAAATATCATGACATTCTTGTACTGTTTTTTACAGGCGACGAATCATTTTGGCTGCCACCAGTCGATAGGTTAAAAAAAATGCGGCATTTCATAAATATACACATAGATTTATGTCGCTCGGAATTTCGTTGATTGCTGGCTTATAACTGCACACATATGATGTTCATCATGATGGAATCAAATTATAAGGATATATACCAACAACTAATAATCAAATATTACCAAATAAGTGCGTTTTAGCTTGATATCGAATACAGTCACACGCAATTTCTTAACTGTTTGAAATTGTCGGCCAAAATAGGACGAAATTTTTCTCTTTCTGTTTTCTATCCTCCGCGTTCGCTTGAACTGCACCTATAAATTGTTGTTGGTGTGTGGGCCTTAATATTTCGCAGTAGGCGACTGTTTTGCAACGTACGTTATCCACCACTTATCAAACGTTCGTTATTACGCACTGCCAAAATGTTGAAAAACTGACTTTTTTCAAGTCAAAAATTTCGAGGGATGTGGATATATTGTCGGTCAATTGGCTTAATGTTGGTTCTCTACATAGATGCAACTTCATCTTATACTCGAATTTTCTCACTAAAATAAATTTTCGTAATGTTTTCTCCTAGTATTTTCAAGACTATTCATCGTTAAACATACTTTCCACTAAACATGAAATTTCACAAATCAAATTGAAAAAAAAAAGTTTTAAAACACCGAAATAATTTAAACTTATGTTCTATCGAACGCACACCATTCGAAACATTGTTCCTCACATAATACAGAATTGTTTGCTTCAATATACGTTAAAATATTTTATTCGGAAAATATACAGTCACATAAAAACTGTATTCGACAAAAATGAGATACACAAAAATGGTCGCCAAAAATTTTTTGGTGAGATTTTCTTTTAGAAATTAAACTACAACATTATGGTTAGGTTTCTTTTTCATTGGTTCATTAGATCTCCTCTTCATGACCAAATGGCCGCACTCTTCTCTTGACACGACAGTGTGACGACGGCCACGCGTAGTGGCAGGATGCAAAATTCGTCCAAAGGACAGCAGGTGCTTCTGGAGGAACTCGTTTCGGTAGATTTGCCCATTCGTGTACCATTCGTGATGTATGGCTGGTTCATCTCTTCACATCCACAGATGGCCTGCCAAACCAACAACTTTTTGGCGAATGTGTGCACCTTCATCTTAATTACCTCCCCAGGAACGGCCAACCGTGATGAAGCAACGTAAAACTCCTGCCCCTACAATTGCTTTATATACGCCTTGATGATGTATCATCGTCCATGGCGCGAGTTTTGGATACGTGTTTTGTTTGTCGTACCAGTTTGGTACCTTCCTG
This sequence comes from Aedes koreicus, assembly GCA_024533555.2. NCBI lineage: Eukaryota > Metazoa > Arthropoda > Insecta > Diptera > Culicidae > Aedes > Aedes koreicus. Next base: position 136,689 of record JAHHFK020000614.1, on the reverse strand, counting down.
ACCTTGTAAACGCTATAGTCGGCACGTTTCATTGTTTTCTTTTTTCGACAAATCAGATGGAAACTTCCGCCATCTTCGCCACATCGTGGATCGGAAGGTACGGTCGACGCTTGATCAGATTCAACACCTTCCTTTCCTTCGCTGGATCAGCTGTCATTAGTTTTCTGCCGCTGTCTGACAGTCGCTGAGTCGTATAGGTCTCCTTAAATGACTTCATCACCCGGGACACTGTCGAATGATGGAATTCCAGGTGTTTTCCGACCCATCTGTGGAACGTAATAGTTTTCCACGACGGCGCACATATTTTTTTGGCGAATCTGCGCTGGTTCCGATGCTATGTCGATTGTGATTGACAGATTGTGACAGATTGTGCCAAAATAAATATTACAGTTTTGGGTAATTTCAGTCAAAATTTCCTCAATTTTTACCTTCGTGCTAAAAAGTTTCAAGCTAATCATTGTGTCTCATTTTTTTTTCGAGTACTCTATTGAAAATTCTACAGTTTCAATATAGAACTATCTAATGAATATAATAGGATAACATAATTAGGAGCATAGAAAAAAAATTAGTCTTTAGAATTTGGCCCATGTTTTTCTGGCAAAATCACGATTAATTGGTTCGTTAGATGATTTAATTTGAAGCTTGTAACTATTTTCTGCAGATCTAGGTTGTATTACAATGAATTTATTCAAATTAAGGACATTCGAAGAACATGAACAAAATCTGTCAGCTTCACCAGTGAAATAATGTGTTGGCTTAGAATTATCATTTACATTTACGATTATCATGTTAGTGATATCGCAATTTTCACTCAATTACATCACAGTAAAAAGATGAACATCTTTTCAATTGCTTAAGATCAAGTTGATCGCCATGATGTCATCGTGGATTCGTTGATTATAGCTGAATTAATGACATATTCGGAATATGTGCCGAATGAAAGGGCTAGGCTAACATTACATCCCGTAACCCTGTTACAGTTTTTCTTATCAACTGTACCGAGCGAATTTATAACATTCACCAACTACATTTGACTAATCATCTTTTTATGGTGTGAAATAAGTAATCAATTATAATGTTTTGAAAATATCCTTCTTATCAACACGAAACCCTAGGAGTGGACAGCAATTTCTGCTGAAACGAAAGATGTTAGGAGAAAGTATTGAACGGTCCGTTAGAGCACGGCAGGCTGTGAAATTGAATAGAACCAGTTGATCCATAAATCCTGTGTGTAGTTAGTACCATGTAAATCAGGAGGAACTGGTTTTTCATTTCTTCTACCTATTTTGAAATTGGCAGGCTGATTTGGGGCTCCTGTTCAGCAACTTTCCGTGAGAGTACGCGTTTTTGCTTTCGTGAAGCACCTTCCAGGAAAGCTGAGTGTTCTTTCAGCCAAATCAAAGTCAGACTCGTCATCTGAAAGTGAAGCAAAGGGAATATACTTAAATTGTATGATGAGGAGTCTTGTTTTTCACCATTTCTGCGAAACTTTGCCTGGAACGTTGTTTTGCATGTGTTCTATTTTTCACCGCGTTTTTTATACGTCGTGCACGACGAGAGAGCATGAAGAAGAGTTCCCTTGCAGCAAGCGCATTTTAGTGTACTTACTGCTCAGGCACCATTCCCATGTTTCTTCTGCAATTGGAGCAGCGTGCCTTATTGCCGCATTGGGAGGTCTGCTTCCACTTTGGCATATCATGACCCGAGGTACGAACAACCGCACAAGAAGACGAGATTTTCCTAAATCAACGTAGTAAGGGAGGACTAAACCAGAGAAGGTCACACGAAACGAGTCTGAAGGAGTAAACTTCCTTTCACCCTGAGTGATCGATACTGTGCCTAGTCGTTGCACATATATCGTCAATGGAGGAAGCAGAGGGCTCTCCCCCAATTTTATATACCTCCTTCAATAGTTCAATACCCTAGTTGGGATATACACTCTATACTCAAGTATAAAAAGCTGAAAGACAGCTTGTCTGAGGATTGACACAACGACCCGTAGTTTATAAAGTCTCACTTTAATTATCGGTCACAGCGGTGCATCGTTTTGTCAGATTACTAGTAATCTGATAGTGAGTCATCTTCTAACAAATAATCCATGTCGTAGAAAATTACTCTTTGACACAGACGGATTTGCTTTAAATGATCAACCACTTAGGTAACTATAAATACACAGAAACAATACACAAAACCGAACCGTAGCACAAAAACACGAAATTAAGTACACCGTACTCAGGAGAGGAAGAGAAAACACTCATCTTATAATATTGGTCTAATGCTATCGACGTCCGTGTGGTGACGCCTATATTGGTGATGAGTGGAGTGCAACGAAGGTGTTACGTTGAACGGTGGTAGTAGCCGGTGAAAATGATGAACGTACGAATGCTTGATAGATTGCTTGTGTGCGTTATCATGCAAGGATGCTTTGCAAAATGGCTTGTCAATTCCCAATTGCAATAATTAACGTTTAGTTTAGTAGCTGCGAATACTGCACTATCTTTTCTCTGGAAAGAAAAAAATTATCTCTTCTCTGGAAAGAAAAAACTAAATTCACAGCACTGCTAAGAATAATTATGAGGAAAAATCCAAATATACGGAGCGCGGAGAAAAAAAACTTCACCGTTTGTTTGTACACAGGGCAATGATCAAGTGTTTTGTAATGCACTTGTTATCAACTTGTACTTTCTGGGTCGTTAAAGACCAAACAACCGTTTATTTTTTTGTGAATTGAAAACTGCATCGAAAAGTAAATGATTTTTGCGCAATAAATGGATATTTCTTCATTTTTTCTAGACGTGGCTGTGTTGCTCAGTGGTTAGGGAACGTCCATTAATTATGTCACGCAAAAAGTGACTCTTTATAACCCCCCTTGTCACGTTTTTTGTATGGACCTTCATTTTTTTTTGTATGGATTGTCACGTTTTACCAACCCCCCCCCCCCCCCTTACTGCGTGACATAATTAATGGACCTTCCCTTACCCGTTCTGCTTACTGAGCAGATGGTCGGGAGTTCAATCCCAGGCCCGTCTCCTTCCTTGCCATTTGTCACTTGCCTCTTTCTATCACCACTAGATTTGAAAATAAATAGCAGTATACTGCGCTTTCATTGATCGCATCACTTACGACAGTGAAACCATGATCTAGAAATAACCTGCCTCACTAACACAAATCTATCCTCCCCTTGACAATTGTGAAGACGCAGAGGTAAACACGGTCTCTAACCAACGATTGGCAAACTAATCATCCTTCCCCCCTCCTCCTGCCCAAAGACCATGAGGACGTGGCTGGCACCGGTACTGATCTATAAATAGAATGAACTAGTGAACTTGTAAAGCTACTCCCAAGCTCCATCTATGTGGTTCTCTGTGCAATTACAAATAGTTCTGATCGGTAACGGAGTAGCAACTACGAAACGCACGGTATTTAAAAAAAAAAATGAATAAATAATATTTCTTTTCAGCAAAGACAACAATCACGTATAATGTAGAGTCATGCTATGGTATGTTTTTCAAGAGATAGTTCATCCCTGCTATGGATGATGGATTCATTCAATTGAATTTTTATAAATAAATAACATAAACCTACACATTGTAGTTTTTGCATGTTTCCATTTCCACTTTTTATTTTCGCTGCTTCGTCTTTTTTCATTCTAAGCATTTTATGCTTAGCATTTAATTTATTGACGCACCCAATTCGTAAGAAAACATCTATAATTCTAAAATAATTTTTTCGTTTTGTGAGATATCGAACGTGTTTTGCTTATATCACAATTTTGTTGAAGGTACAAAGACGGTAAAAAATGTAAAAAATGGGTATTTTTTATTAAATGTGCTTCTAACTAAATTTTCCGCAACTTTTCCCAATACTTGGTGTATCTCAATACGACGATACTTGGTATGGATCTTAAAACGGTGAAAGATTTTTTTTAATTAGAGGTTTGGTAATCATTTATCTGTTTACATCGAAAACAATATCATTAAAGAAATAGAACCTAAAAAAATTGCGGAATAAACCATATCGTTGAAAGCGTCTTCACTGTCAAATTAGAACACTAAAATTGTAAAATGAAACACAATTTATTCACCGTCATAGAGCAAAAGAATTTGGTTGGATTGATTGAATCACCCTAATAAGGCAAATTGTTTATTATATGGTGTGTTTCCTATTGATAGGCATCTCTCATCGTACTCCATCTCAATTAAAAACAATCCAAAGCTACCAATTTTCATTTTTAACGTTTATCTCTGTAACTAATGCTGTCGATTTCAGTACGCAAGGTGCGAAAGATGTAACGAATGCCTTTCATGATTATTATGTTGCACTTTTCTGTTATGTAGCTAGTATACAATGCAGTCTGGTTGTACAACCTCTATGATTTTCTCATATTTCGTATATTACAACCATACGGTGCATGGTACAACCATAGAAGTTGTTATGCATTTGGGCCTCATGAGGCATCGTAAAACCACGATCTTTAATGTCCATTAAGGTTTCTGGCTTACACAGATAGTGTACGTGAATAGCTATAATCTACGAACTGGAAAATTTCTTTATGCCTGAAGTCAGCAATGGAAGTAATTAAATGATGGTACACTGCTGTGTACATATTATCCGAACTTATTCGGATCAACTGATCAATATGATAGTTGAGCTGTGTAAACAATAGATGGAGCATAAAAATGTGTATGCCGCGTTAAAAGAGATTCGGATTGATCAATTTAGGTTTCCCACGGAAAACGATGTATTTTGAATCCATTAATAGTTCAACGGGTTTTAGCCAATGTTGATATCGCCCGCCTGCTCCGATATTTGCTGTTGGCATTTTTAGCACTGAAAATAGCATTCTATCTAATTTGAATTGAATCGACCAGAAGCTGTGACAGCAACAAAAAATCATGGAATGAAGAAGTAAGCTAATAGAAATCTGCGGGATGAAAAAGGGTAAAACCACCTGCGAGACGACGATTTTCGAGAGAAGCGAAGTATCTCAATTAACCAGTCAAGTGAACGCATGATGCAGTTACCGCTTTCATATAAACTGGAAAGTTGTCGGTTCAATACACTGACCCGTTCGACTTATATTGGACAGGATCAAGTTCAGTATTGCTGTTACTTCTTTTTGCAGAAGGCAATTCACTCAGGAATTCAAATCAGTAAAGCAGTAGTTTGGCGGGTATGCATTAGGGTGATTCATTTTGAAATAATATTTTGTTAATTTCGCTCTTATCATATTCAGAACTTAATTTGCATCGTTTTGGTTTTTATATTTCAATCATTCATGAATTATTACCAAATTTTATAAACAGCAGGTTTGTTCACAATTCTTTTTGCAACCATTTATGATTTTTTTCAACATTCCTCGTTTGCAAAGTGATTCTAAAAAAAATTTAGATCAACCTAGGATCACCCTAGCGATAAGTTTTGAGCATCTCCAAGCAAAATCGATCATTGATTGACTGATGGATAGCCGAGCAAATGTCGTTTTAAGAAATTTAATTAACGTTTCCGATATTTGGTTTCCTTCCTGTTCGTGGAATCTAGTGCATGTTGAAAAACAGGTTGACCACAGCTAATTATATCCGTTCGTATGTTAGTGAGTCAGTATATCTTTGAGTGTCCTTCCATATGAGATGACCAGGTAGCGTATTGCATAACGTGATCCACTTTTTTTCTGGTTTCGTTCAATTTCCGCGAAGCAGTCATTATGAACGGAACAGGTAGGTTTACACGCTTATTCTGTTCAAAGTGGAATCTAAATAAAAAATTTATTAGAAGAGAAGTGTCGGGCTCGACACTGTTGACTATTTTGGGCACTGCTGTCTGTTTTGGTAACCTCTAATTCAGTATATTTTCCATCATAATACACTTCAATGAATAAAACTCATATGATAACTTGACTCTGTCTATTGTAGGCTGAATATCTATGTGTTCGAAAGCATCTCGCAAGTTTCTTACCGAATGACAACGGATACGGATGTGCTAGTATTCTTAACAGTAGATTTGGAATTCACTGCCTACGAAATTGTCCAATTGCAAATGTTATTGTTAATTATAACACATAGATAAATTGTGAGTTCTTTTTATCACTTACTAAAACATTCCTGCTTGATTGTTTGTTAGCTAATCGTGCAACATTGTTGATATTTAAATATTCATTGTTGTTATATAAGCAATTGATGAAGGTTTTCTATTTCTTTTATAATAGTGTTGGAGTTTTATATTCATTTTCCAATACAACATTGTGTGAATTGACAGTTGCATAATTTTCTGTTTGCTTTGTGCATTTGTCTCTGTAAATTATTTTTCTCAAATTATATTACACCACAATAAATAACATACCATAAGCTATTACCATAGCTTAGCCTGACTGACTGCACGTTTCAATAGTTGCTACTCTGTGATTGATCAAAATTAGTGAAATTACACAATGCGTCTACCGAATGGAAGTGGGAGTACCGATCATTCGCACTGTCCATGTTTCAGTGATTCAATTTCTCTTTGGGAATAAGGGAGGAATTTTAGGTAGACCTTTGCTGTTTAGGGACCGTGTTAACCTTTGCATCCCCACAAAGGTCACAGGAAGGAGTTTTTTTTTAATGTTAGTAGAGTAGGGGTCGATGGATCAGGTGCACTTTGAGGAGTGGTGTGATCCTTTATTTGATTCATAATAAAATTAAATTTTATTTGATGTAGGTTCAAAATAAAGGGATATAGGGACAAAATAGATAGTAAGTATCCTGTTAAGCTCTGCGTTTTTGAGAGCAATTATCACCTCTCAATTGTCTGAAACCTTTTATGGGGTCCAACTGATTAGCGTTCTGCCTCCTCCAGGGTCTCCGGGTGATTTACATGATGCCAATCCAGACCTGACATATTTGTATTGCTCGCGGTAATTGAATAGGGAAGAACAAACAACAGGAGAGTGGAAAAAGAAGAGAAGGCAATAGTAATTGGTAACATGTGATGCGCATATGAGTTATTCATGGTAATATTCTCACAACGGCCGTTCAAAATGGTTCGACAGATGCATATGAGAGATCATTCCCGATCATTCCCGAGCACGGTCCGACGCCGAAAGAATCGAGCGTAGAGGGGTGCTAGTCACCGCGAAGGCCGCGTGGAAGAGAGAGATAAAGGCCAGCAAGCGAGCCTGCTTTGAGGGCCTGTGTCAGACGGCCAATACGGACCCGTGGGGTGACGCTTATCAGGTAGTAATGTCCAAAACCAGAAGGACGGCGGCTCCAACCAAGCAATCACTAGAGCTGCTGCAGGTGATCGTTGGGGGACTCTTTCCGAACCACGACCCGAGTCCCTGGCCCACCGCCGCCGTAGATTTGTCCCATGACCAGAGTCTCAGAATCCCATACTATAACGCCTGGAAAATTCAGGCCCTAGTGTTGCTACCAAAGACAGGGAAGCCACCAAGGGATCCATCGGCATATAGACCTATATGTCAGTTGGATACAGAAGGTAAGCTGCTCGAGAGGGTAATCCTCAACAGACTGACGAAATACTCGGAGATCTGTCTAATAACCAGTTTGGCTTCCACAAAGGTAAGTCGACTGTGGATACCATTCTGTCCATCACCAAGACGGCTGAAGTGGCAATCCAGTGCAAAAGGCGAAGAGTCCGCTACTGTGCAGTGGTCACACTTAACGAGAGAATTGCGTTCAATAGCGCCAGTTGGGTGGCTATCGCCAACTCGCTCCAACGCCTCCAGGTTCCTGGGTACCTGTACAAGATTCTGGGAAGCTATTTTCTGAATCGGGTACTGGTGTTCAATACTGAGGTAGTTTAGAAACATGTTCAAACCACCGCAGGCGTCCCGCAAGGTTCGATCCTGGGCCCGATGCTATGGAACACGATGTATGATGAGGTACTACGGCTTAAGTTCCCGAACGGGGTAAAGATCGTCGCATTCGCAGATGACATCAGACTAGAGATATATGGTGAATTCATCGAGGAGTTGGAGCTAACGGCTTCGCTCTCCATTGGTATTGTGGAGAGATGGATGAGTTCCAGGAAACTGGAGCTAGCCCATCATAAGACTGAGGTCACGGTTGTTAACAAGCCCTAAGTACTTTTAATTGTTATGTGTGTATTCTCCGTACGTGGAGTAACGATTGTGATGTTGAAGGAGATGTTCGCTCATCATCATGAGACACCAAGAGTAGACAGTTTGTTAGAATGAAAGATATGAAGAGAAAGTGTTGAAAGTCTTATCCTCAGTGTGGTAAAGAGAGATTTAAATTTTTCCACACACTCTTCCTACCTCAACGAGAGCTCTTCTCTCTTGTGTATATTCACCCCCGGGTTTGCTTACGGGTAGCGCATGTGAGTGTAAAAAAATGGTTTTTATTCACACAATACAATTGCTCTAGAGTGAGAAGAAGAGCTCTCAAATTCACAAAAGTGAATGCAGATAAATTCCCTGACGCGTGCGCCCCAGTGAGCTCACTGGCGTAGGCTCTTCTGCTAATATACAGCAGTGATTGCAAATTCGCTTTGGCGCTACATAACAAAGGAAGAAAGAAGAATGTTTATTCCCGATTCCTTTTTTCGGACATTTTTTACAAATCCGACAAAATTTTCACCGCACCAGCGAATCACAGAGAGACCACTGGGGCGTTCTCACCCAAGTGTACGCGGCAACGATCGCAGGCGAGAGCACGTGGGTGAAGACAGATAAGAGCACGTGAGAGCGGTCGTTTTAAAGAGAGGGTGATTCACTCACTCCAAGCTATCCCCTCACTGGCGCACACTTTCACTCTGTCTATTTACCACCGAATAAAAGAGCACTTTGCATTATCTGCGGTGAGTTATGGTTGTATCCTCTGTAAAGGTACAAATCTCACGCGCTGGCGTAACATTAGTGCGAAATGCCATCTCTGGTGACGGAATATTATTATTTGATACAACTCAATGCAGACGTCTTCCAGATCGACAGGCAATCTGTATGTAACCATTTAATACCTCATAGCATGATGCTTAGCGGCGGACCGGAAGATTCAATGAGCTAAGCCCCCTTGATGCTTGTAGCTCACGGATATGCTTCCGATATGCCTCAATCACAGATATTCCATCGATATTCCTCGATTGCAGTGTGATTCCACCTTCAGCTTTACTCCTCCAGAATATCGCTTCATTACAACTTCCGCCATAAATGGACAAATTTACGTGGAAGAATGTCTTAATAAACGATTATTGCCATTCATTCGGAAACAAAACGGCTCGGTGCTGTTCTGGCCTGAACTGCCATCTTGCCAATATGTAAAGCTGGCTCAGAAATGGTACTTTGCTAATAATGTAAATATGGTCCCGAAAGAGTGAAATCCACCGAATTCGCCAGAACTCCGTCTGATCGAAATGTATTTCGTTACAAGGAATCTTCGGAAAACGAACAGCATAGCGATTGATGAGAAAATTTTCTGGCGCAACTGGCAAAAAGCTGCAAAATTAGTGTCGGATGACACTGTACAAAAACTCATGGAAGGTGTCAAACGAAAGGTACGAGCATTTGGATACAACACATCCAATTGACTAAACAAAATGTGTTGTATATTTGAATATTAATGAACCATTAAATAAACGTTTTACTGTTGATTTTCCCGTATGTTTCTTTTAATAATACTACTTTTCCGTTGACTACTTTTTGCTACGCACATTTTTTATTTGTGATATTACAACAAATAACAATTATCTGTCTTTCTCCGCGTTTTTGAGTGCATTTGTCACCTATCAAGTGCCTGAAAACTTTTTGCGGGATCCACCCGGTCCACATCCACTACTACTTCACGATCGCGGGGTTGTTATCCTGGTGTTTCTGCTTTTGAAGACCTTAATTCAGTGAGAAAGATCTAGTCCCACGACATACTTGACACGTGATATTGCTCGCGGTTATGCGATAGGGACAAACCATCAGAAATGTCAAAGGAGGGAAGGCATTAGTAATTGGTAACATGCAATGCGCATGTGAGATATTCATGGTGATATTCTCCCAACGGCCGTTCAGAATGGTTCGACGGGTGCATATTAGAGATCATTCGCGATGAGTTTCCACGCGTTTACTCAATTCCATCACGTTTATTTATAGAAGAGACATTTTACTATGTGCCACATTCTTCAATTGATCATTACAAACTTTTCATTTGGTTCAGGCACTTTTGAACGTTTATGTGGCAGCCCGTTCACACATGAAATCTGCCACGACCAACTTGACAGAACGCGACAATACCCCTTTCTGAACCGAAGACAGGGATTGCCGTCTAAGAATTCATTGTGCTTTTACTCGCTAGTAACTGTCTATTATCCTGTTTTGCTTAGCAACAAGAATCTGCCTATGTTAAATTTATTGTGTGAGTTTCAAAGTTTTACCATTACTTCCAATGCATAATCAGAATTTGAATGGTAATATAATGCCATGTTCAATAAAACTACACAGCAAAAAAATACTAAAATTACACGTGATGTAAATCGTCTCAATTTAAAAAAAACATCAATGTATTAGTATTATATTAGTAGAATTTCAGTTTAGGATCATGTATATGAGCGAAACGTATATGAATATGAGCAAATAATGATATAAATTAAATTTGTTTATTTTGGTGGTCTGCAGTCCCATGAAAGCGTTTGAAGGGATGAACCAAAATGGTTTAATCTGAACCTTTTTTTGGATAACGATTCCACCTCTCACTTGATGTTGCATGTTTGGATTGATTGTTAATCAATAATCAAATAATTTCTCACTCATCTTTTGTCTCTCCTTGTCTAACGTGAAAAATAAACTTAAATGTAAATATCAACGAAGCGGTCGTCTGAAGCAGTTCATATAAAATTCAATTCAGCAAATATTACAAGTTGTAATTTACAAGTTGAATCCTCATGTGATTTTGAAATTATTTGCATGCTCTTTTTATGTGCACGAAAGTAGATTGAAAATAATAAAATAATTTTAACAGTGTTTCGCACTAAAGTGCCGCACAGAACGCTGAGTACATCTTTTATAAATTTTATCCAGTTTCCTTTATTAAGAGAAAAGAAATTATTTGTTAGGTCTTTTTTTTCGTGTAATTATTGTTGACCTATCAAGCGCAAATAAACCTATAGCTCTTTAACTCAAACGGATCGTTAAAAAGATATTTCTTTGACAGATTTAAATCTGTCTGTTACAGATAAATTCCAAATTTATTTACCTTTCTTTTGGTTTACATTTCTCTTGAGATTAAACACCTCTGATTATTTCCTAACTTGACCTATTGATTTCCATTGGCTGAAAACATTTTGACATGCCCCGCGGATCCTCAGTGACACAGTAAACTGAATTAAATTTCACTTTTTGATATCATATTGTACCTATCTCTCTTTTTTCAATGAATGATAAAGTTCACGTGAAAGTATTAACTTCTAGGTTCGCGCATCGAAACCAATGAAACAATGGCTCCCGAATCTTGTGCAACTTTAACCTTTTGATTAGCTGTCACTCATTTCCCAACACTATACGAAGTGATCCGGAATAACAGTGCAGTTGGACGATTGTAATTGGTTCAAATTCAAACATTAACTCCGGTTAGTTTTTTTGGTACATCCATATAGGAATAGTAATCAAATCTAGGTGTGAAATTGCTGTTTTTTATTCAAGGATCGGAAGATTGAGTGAAGGATAAGGTTAGCGATAAGAATCTTAGCGATAAGCGATATGGAAATGAAGTCATCTAAACCAAATTTATTTTTTAAATGGTATAATGTTCACTGTTTTTGAACAATAATCTCTCTGAAAAGCGATCCTCCAATATGCTCGTGAATTAGGGTATACAAGTAATTGGCCATTAATTATCAAATAAATGAGTTTTATTTCTGATCAAGCAAGAAAAACATTGATTTCATTTAAAATAACATCAGACGTTTTCAATTCGTGTAAGATGAAGATAAATGTAAGATTCGTGTAAGATAAAGTCGAATGTAGTTTTCAATTCGTATAATTAAATTTGGACTGTAATTTTGAATCTCTTCATGTGCTCAAATTATGTGTATGAAAATTAATTTAAAATTACATAGCATATGTTAAGTTCGCCTATTAGTTTGAAGTTTTTGGCACGATGAGCCAATAATGGGCGCTGAAACCGATGTAGTTCGCTACACTAACCCTAAAAGTGTTTCCAAGATCAAAGTGTCTTGTTGAACCCTGAATTGGTCATACATAAATCGTTTTACTAGTTATTCACTTATTGGTAGACAGATCGATCGCAATTTATCTCCACTGTTCGTGATATGTTGAAAGGTTACGAACAACAACTATTCGTCATGCTTTGAATTAATATTGCTGTTTCCGCATTGATGCTACCTTGCAATTCTTTTCATAACTGTGCCTTTCTATAATGGATGCTTTTCTCTTATTGCAGATTAAGCCACTGTACAGCACATACCAGAAAGACTTATCCAACTCGCTGTGGGAGCCGTTGAATACATTTTGGGCCGAGTGTTACGAGTCGTGTAAATTTTCGTCTCAGCGTCGCGCCAAGCTACAGATGGAGAGCCGTCGGAAGTTCCAGGTAAGCGATTATGCCCTTTGAAATGACGTTGTATGCTCATATGTTGTTGTTGATGATGATTGATTCCTACCAAGTTTGTTACATCAATTTATTTTCATGCATCTTATTATTCTGCAGGAGAAAATATTGATTCCATGCCGTATACGACAGTCAGAGGAACTTGCACGGATCAACGTGCAACAAACTCAGCGGAAGGCAAAAGATGCACATATTGACCGTAGGTGGCTTATATTGAAGCGGTTTTTGTACGGACCGAAGGGAGCATGGGCCAAACTGTGAGTAGTTCTTTCATTACAACTCTTGAATGTTTTCGCAGGTGCATTGATAGGATAACCAAATATCACAGAGAGAATGCTTCAAAGATCCTGGAATTTCAGATAAATGATTGATAAAACTGTTATGATTCCTTTTCATCATTTTATACCGTTTTTTAATGTTCGTGATTGATTGAGCTAATAACACTAGAATAACACTTAAGTCACACACAGTCAAAAGGAGAGCAAAAGTGTATGATTATGACAACACTGCTCATCGTAAGCATTTATGATATTTTGTATGGTACGTTTACATTCTTTGAGCGATTATGTTACTATTTACACATGAATGATTCTAATTGTTTGTGTACAATGTGCACATTTTTTTCATATCCTAGTCCTGTTTCAGAGCAAAGGTCTATTCCACGCAGAATATGTTGTGATTGCCTGAGATCATCATTGATTTATCTCAACACAACTGATTCATATGGCGTTGTTAATTTGAATGTTTAACCAAGGATGGCCTTTCCGTAGGCTGGGTATCCAACATGAGCAGCTGGGTAGGCCAGAGGGGCGGCGATCTTGGCAACTGGGGCAACAGCTTTGACGGCAAGTGGTTCACGGTGGACAACGGCGTTGAATCCGTTGACGGGATCAGCAGTGTATTCAACAACACGACGGGTACCATCGGGTTCTACCAAAGCATAGGATCCAGTGACAACATCTCCGTTGCGAGATTCTTGTTGTTCCTTGTTATCTCCAGTTAGAGCATCCTAGAATATTAATCATTATAGAGCTTTATCATTATTACCCCGCGTAAGCATTGTATGTCCTTACGGCAATGTGGTAGCTGAAGCTGTACTGTGGGTTTGGATCGTAATCATCGACGGCCTTTGCGATGACCGGAGCGGCGACCTTGGCAACACCGACGGCTGGGTAGGCAGCTGGGTATCCAATAGCAACGGCGTTAGCTACGGCCACAATGGCGGCGAAGACAGCGAACTAAAACAAAAACCAACCACTTGATCAGTTCTGCCAAATGAGATTTTCAAACAACAATCTTACTTTGAATGCCATTTTGGGATCTGTGTGAACTGTTTGACAACCGTATGTTGATTATATTCTGTTCAGAACTGTCCACTCCTTTTTATAGCCGTTATCTGGTAAAAATTTGCTCACATGGTTCGAATGTCACTGCTCCAACTATATTTCTCTCAATTGGTGTTTTTTTGTTTCTTTTCTGGCACTGATCAAGAGTGCGTAGCTATGTATCAGCTGCACTTGTATTCTATCACACGCGTCGAGGGTGCAAGTTCAATCTCACAACATGCACATGGTGCATTTTAAAGACATAGGCAGATTTTATTAACACAAAATAGAACAAATGCGATACCTGCAGCATATCTAGTTGCGTTCAGTCATTTTTAATATGCGGCGAGTACAAATTCGATCGTCAGCTGTACGGTTGTTCTGCTTTGGTTGGGTTTATGTATTCTTTTTAAGCCCACGTACAACAGCAGACAAGGTGTGGTACGCACCGTAGATGGAACGAGATAGGTAAAGAGCGTTCATAAAAAAATCTGCGAAATTAAAATTATCTTTCGCCCGCCAAGGGAAACTTCACGAGCACGTGCAAATCGATTGATCATGCATCGGTAGGGTGATGCAATTATTGTAATTTTTGGCCCTTTGGTGATATTTTTTGTGGGTCAATGTGAAGTTTAAAAAGGTATTTGATACATTTCTAACTTATTGTAACTTAACCATATGATGATAGAGATTATGTTCTGCACGTTATTTTATGTGAAATTAATTTTGACAATGGAGTGCAATTATTAAATGGATTGCCGAATCTGCAGTTGAACTACAGGATTCAACACCAGGATATTTGAAACGCAATGTTTTTCTCCACAATATAAGTGACGGCCGGTGGTCGTTTTTTTTTAATTCACAATAAGCTGTTGTATAATCAAATCCAACACCAGCACAGTTCTTCTTTCTTAGCTTTTAAACTTATTGCTTTCAAAATAAGCTTATTGTTTGCTCTCATATGTTCTAAATGCACTAGCAAAGTTATTAATTGACGGCTTTCTGTACCAGGTATAATTTTTTTTGCATTAGTATTATTGTGCGGCAAGTACATCCAAAGCCATATGCCAAGGGGGGCCAAGAAAATTTACTTTACAAGAATTCTTAGACCAGACCAGTATTCGAACCTACAAGCCTCCAGCATGGTGTTACTATGTACCCAAGGAATACATCTTGTATTATAAATGTTAAACTTACTTGTTTAATACAATCTTCAGTGATTGAATCGAGTTAACAATTCCTGCATCATTACTTTTCTTTTAACAAAAAAAGCGCAAAATGTCAATGCTTATATAACAAGTTTTTATAATATAAGTAGTTGTACAAAACATCATTGAACCAAAATAGCTTGTATTTATAAAGTAGCAAAAAAAAACTCAATTACTCAAAACCAAGACCTGTTGAAAAGGTAGTTAAAATAAAGCTACGATTACGTTGTATTTCATCGATACAAAACACTGTATGTAACTGTAGCTCTAAAATTTGTAAGCGTTGTTTTCTAGGAACGTTCAAGTGTATATGAAAAGTTTGTTTCTTCATCACGATTTTTCATCGATGTTTTTGTATAAATTATATTCAGCATGGTGACTGCAAGCGGTAAACTTTTATTCAGATTATCATTAATATTGCAACAGATGCTCAAGTCTGCCAAATGTTTGTATAAAATCCAACTGGCTATCACCATTATCGACATCAGAGCAGTCGAGTATTAGTACACGATACTAAAGAAATCTGCACATTGTAGACGAAATACGTGTATCTGTCAAGATAAGCAATAAAGGTAGTTGGAATTAAATGGAAATTACTAATCATTCTTCTCATTTTCTAGTGACATCAGAGCGATATTACATTGACTTGTAGTGCATCCTAGATCCTTCCTAAACAAGACGACACTGCAGTTTAACTTTTTTGAATGTTTCCTAAAAGATGCCTAACAGAAACGCTTATTGAGAATGATAGAATCGACAAAAGATACAATTTTTTCAATGACTTAACTAAAAAACGTTTCAGGCTATTGTGATATGTTCGGATCTATTAATTTATATATCTTGAATATATCTTGGACTGAAATTCATGTGAAATCTTTGAAGTCTGGAATTGGAAGTCTTTTACAGTTGAACAAGACAGACAAGTTTTGAATGAAGTTTTTTTTTAAAACACTCATAATTACATCATACATCATACAGTTTTACAAACTTGAATATATCATTAGTTACGAGTTGTTTTTTAACTTGTATCAATTTGTGATGGTAACATCTTTGCTGATTTATATCATTTAGTGACATAGTACACCAAGGTCTATTCCTGTCAGTAAGTGTATATAATTCATGCCAGCTTAAGATTCTTGTACTATCTTCTTTGATTTGAGTTTTGATTTTTTGTCTAGTTCCATCCTGCTGCTTCTTTGTCTCTTTCTTCGTTTATATTTCACCACTTCACTTCACCCTATCTCGTCTTCTATATTTTTTTCCACTTCGATTTTTTTAAAGCTCCTCCTTATCCGCTTCATTCATCCGTTTATGCTCTTCTATTTCCTCTCTTCTATTTCTTTTCTTTCACTTCCAAGCAATTGCTTCAATTCCAAAACCATGTCTTTCACTTAGAGCTAAGTTCACATTAAATGTTCAAACATCGAACGTATTGTCCAAATATAAAACACAAAACTGAAAAATAATCCTGCATTAACGGATGTGTTTCAAAAATGAATCGTAATCTGATGATGTTGACGACATAGTTCACGGAATTCTCTTCTGGGATGTTCTCAACACAGCCTCAACGCTTGGTTAGAACTATTTTCAATTAGTTACCCTGTAAATGGGATTACTCGCAACACTTTTCTGATTTCGCTTAATTTACGAATTTAAGCTTTCGTTTTAAGCTGGTCAAATGGTCGTTTTCGAATATTTTGACTGTGTGAGCAGCAGTGAAAAGTCTCAAGAGAACGTCCATATACCACGTGAATAGGTTTGAACCGGTTTTAGACTCTCCCTTCCCCGTATGGACAAACTTCTACGTAAACTTTCAAAAAAAAAAATGTGGACCGTGGACATTTTCCAAACATCCTCCCCCCTTGAACTATCCACGAGGTAAATGGACAGTCACTGAACATTAAAACTTAAATTGCGTAATATATGTAAAATCCCATTCACTCAATATAAAGATCGAGCGTTTAAAGTAAAATGATTATATAAGTCAAACGTTTTGCCATGAAATGATGCAAATAAATTGCAATAACTTTATTTTATTAAATCATCACTAGTCAATGGTTCATGAACATTTGACAATAAAATATTAACGCACGTTTTGTAATTTTCTCAGGTTTCTTCGGACGTTAAACAAGTTTCTATTGTTTTTTCGGACTTTTATCAGGCTTCTCAGCCGCTGATGTTACAACTTGTACGCGCTCAAGTTTTACTTCGGCTATTTGACAAAATTTCGCATTTGGTAAAACTCGGATGAAACTCTCCCTCCGCCCATGAACTGTTGGAGTCTTGACCATCATCGGGGGTTTCTTTTGAAGTCTTTTCAAAACTTTGTTTTGATTCAAAGGATGAATACCAGTTGCTCGAAATCCAGCTTAATACTATTTTCATGGAATCTAAGCCTTTCTTGAGCAATCCATGGAACACACAATTGTTAATAGTTCCCCTGTACTTCGCTTTGAAATTCATAAGAATATCTCTCCATTTGGCTTTCAAAGGCCGAAAGAAGGCCACATCTAGCGGCTGGCATAGATGTGTGCTGTTCTTTGCCACCAATACAACACGAATATTGTGCTGACGGCAACTCTCTATTACAGAAATTGAGATTTGACTTGCCAGTTTATGTCCAACCAACTGCTTTGGTTTGTCATTTGTGGGGTTTACTCATCATAATTCACGATCGGTTTCGGTAAAACCCCTTCCAGTGACGTAGACAGATGGTCAAAGTATTTCCAGATCGTTTTATGGCAAACAGCTACTCTGTTTTGCTTGATGTTCTCGCAGATCCGAGTTCTCAGCTCTTCGTGTCTGTTAACGAATGAAGTACACCATTCTTCACTAGGAAGGCTGTCTTTGAATCGCAGTACTATTTTTCCTCGACGGTCAAGAAACGATTTGACTACGAAACTCAGTTGCAATCGGTCGAACGGTAATCCCGATTGAACAGCGAGCAGCAGTCCGTCCTTAAAAACCTGTTTCTCTTCGGCACTTAGCACTGGTCTACCGTACGCCCGTGTAAACTAGTGGAGATGTATAAATGAGATCAGAATTATGGGATGGTTTGTGTCCGAACCATCTTATGGAAACATAGTTGGCAGAAGGGAATATTTCTTATTGGGAACTACGGTGACATTTTGATTACCAAAGGGCATACCATCTTTGTGTACAAATGTACATACAATCAGGCAACGATGACATTATCAAGTTGTTCAACCCAGTGCACTGTGTTCAAATAGATTATTTCTTTAACTTCTTGCTTCAAAATTCGTTCATTTGAGGTGCAAGCGCTGTTCCCCCGATAATGTTTGAATTATGGTTTTGAACAGACACCGCCTCTTTTATATGTATCTATTGTTTTTTTTCTTTTAATCGCTAGGAAAATCTGCAAGCAGACACCTGAAGAACTCAGGGTGTGGGGATTAGGGTGCCAACTCCTCGAACCACTAAAAATCCACCCGTGCCTTAAACCCTGGGTCCTCCCCAGAACCACCTTTCGGTATTACTTCGGGGAGGGGGCTATTGTGCTGTTAAGCACCCGCTTTGTCTGACTACTTAGGACTTTAGTAGTTAGGTGGTCTCTGTAACCTGACGTTGGTCATTCCGCCATTTTAGTTGGAGATCGCGGACAATCTGGGAGGCTGCTATGCATACCGCGTCCCAGATGTCCCGGTCTTGGCACATCCTCTGAACGAGATTGTCGAGAGTCGTGTCGTGACCACCTACAGCTATCATGCCGGATCTTGCGTCGTCGAAGCTAGAACATACGAAGAACACATGTTCCGCGGTTTCCTCAACTCCCGCGCACTCGGTGCATGCGGAGGACGGTGCATGCCTGTATGTATGCAGATACTGTCTAAAGCATCCATGGCCTGACAGAATCTGCGTTAAGTGAAAGTTCATTTCACCAGGTCGCCTACCGACCCACTCGGATAGTTCCGGGATGCAGTTCCGGTGGGTCCAACGACCTTTAGTGGAGCTTCACTCAAGAGATGCGACGCGAGACAGGACACAACACTTATTGTTCTTACAAAACGTAAAATCGGTTTAAATTTACCTTTTTCGTCGACCGGTTTCGGGATGGATGTTGCTCATTTTCAGGACGATGTCCGACTCGTAATGATGTAAAATACTACAACAAGTATTCATATTGAGTTACAATACACGGCGAGCGGAGTAAAACAATATTCTACTGGGATTACAGTTTCGTCAGATGAAAAAGAGAGGATATTATTAGTATTATTATGGTCTTCCGAATACCTCTTGTGCCATGTTGTTCGAAGCACTCTACATCCTCTTTTATGTCGATGCCTATTGCCATTATCCTCACTAGGAAGCAGACCGCGTCGTGTGAAATCTTTCGGTATGCACTGACTACTCTTTGGAACATAAGCCTGTGTGTACTCTCGAGCTTACCTACGTAGCTCTTAGTACTCAAAGCAGTGATCCATGCCGGCCCGCCGTACTTTAGTATGGACAGGGTGACACTGGCCAGGAGCTTACGCTTGCTGCCTTGCACCGCCGAGCTATTCGACATCATGCGGGATAAGGCCGATATAGCCATAGAGGCTCTCTTGCAGACGTAATCGACGTGGCTGATACAGGACAGCTTGTCGTCGATCATAAACCCCTAGTACCTCAGGGACCTCTTTTAAGCTATTGTGCAATTGCCTGCACTAATCGTCACTTGGTACTCCGATTTGCGGTAGTTAACAACCGTGACCTCAGTCTTATGATGGGTAAGCTCTAGTTTTCGAAAGCTCATCCATCTCTCCACAATGCCAATGGAGTGCGATACTGCTTGCTCCACCTCTTCAATGTCGTCTGCGAACCCGACGATCTTCACCCTATACGGGAACGTGAGTCGTAGTACCTCGCCGTACATCCATAGCACCGGACCCTCGATCGAACCTTGCGGGACGCCTGCGGTAATCTTGACACGCCTCTGACCCACCTCTGTGTTGTACACTAGTACCCGATTTTGGAAATAACTTACCAGAATCTTGTACAGGTACCCAGGAACCTGAAGGCGTTGGAGCGAGTGGGCGATAGCCACCCAACTGGCGCTGTTGAACGCGTTTCTCACGTCAAGGGTGACCACTGCTCAGTAGCGGACTCTACCAGTGTATACCACTGTATGTGTACCACTTATACACTTATAAAATTGATCAGTCGGGTGAAATTTATCAACTTTCCAAACATTGCTGAGATTTGCTTTGCTGAAATGAAACAATTATGTGATCAACAATAACTTCTTTCAAAATCTTATTCTTAATGTTCAGCAGCGTCAAATTCAGTAGCTTGTTATGAGTCATTAATGTCCTCAGCCAATTTTTAATAACCTCATCCACATGCACTAGATACTATAATGCATGCACTAGATACTATGCGTTAGCAAAAGTGGATCGCAGGTTGTCTTTCAAAATGAAATCATATAGAAATAATTCTTCTGATTGGTAATGTAAATTCCAATTTTGTTCCACAAATGGTACCAGCCAGGTCAAACACTCCTGTTCTGCGAGTCAAGTGATTCGCCTTTTGCAACCCGCACATAGTCGACTAAAGTGTGGTTTGCAGGCAGAACAAATGTTACCTTCTTCGCACAGCAAGTAGAGTAAAATAAATAAACTTACTGCCTTATTCGCAATGCGTTTTTAATCGGATATGTTATTAGGGGTATTCCTAGAAAATGTCGTATTTGCAGACAACTTCATATCTATTGTTCTGACATGAATTTTGACATTGACAGCTATCACATCCGAAACTTCATTCTATTCTCTAGTTGTTTCAGTGTAAGTTACGCATCATTAGTGAAAGTAAACAAGTTTTTGTGAAGCCGAAAAATGTCGAAATTCGAGCCATCAAAGCAGCATTTGCGGGAAGTTTTAATTTTCCTGTTTAATTCGAAGAAAAATGCATCTCAAGCATATGAATTGCTCTCCGAAACATACCCGGACTACAAAATCGACGTTCGAATGTGTGATTTTGTCACTGAAGACAAGGAACGCCCCGGCCCGGTCAAAAAGTTTGAAGACGTCGAATTGGAAACTTTGCTCGACCAAGACCCCTCACAAACGCAAAAAGAACTTGCAGCAGCATTGAGAGTTAACCAACCAGCCATTAGTAAGCGTTTGAAAGCATTGGGAATGATTCGAAAGGTCGGTCATTGGGTGCCATACGAATTGCGGCCGAGAGACGTTGAGCGCCGTTTTTTCACATGCGAAGAGCTGCTTAAACGGCACATACGGAAGGGTTTTTTGGATCGAATTGTGACTGGTGACGAAAAGTGGATCCATTACGACAATCCAAAACGTAAGGCAACGTATGGATACCCCGGTCATGCCACAACATCGACGGCCAATCCCAATATTCATGGCCAGAAAATCATGCTGTGTATTTGGTGGGACCAGCTGGGTGTGGTCTACTATGAGCTGTTGCAACCAAAAGAAACCATCACGGGCGAAGTCTACCGGCGACAACTGATGCGTTTGAGCCGTGCATTGCGTGAAAATCGGCCGCAATACGCTAAAAAACACAACAAAGTCATTTTGCAACATGACAATGCTCGGCCACATGTTGCACAGCCGGTGAAAACATACTTGGAAACGCTCAAGTGGGATGTCCTACCCCACCCGCCATATAGTCCGGACATTGCGCCATCCGATTACCATCTCTTCCGATCGATGCAACATGGCCTGGCTGACCAGCACTTTCGTAATTATGACGAAGTCAAAAAATGGATCGATTCGTGGATAGCCGCCAAACCAGCATCATTTTTCCGAGAGGGTATCCGTCAACTACCACAAAGATGGGAAAAAGTTATAGCTAGCGATGGCCAATACTTTGAACAATAAATGTATAACCATTTTTTCACAATAAAGCATCAAATTTGCAAAAAAAAAAAAGACATTTTCTAAGAATACACCTAATATTTTACCAGTTTATTTTTTTACTTTTCGGATTATTATGCAGGTTTTTGACCAGCTAAAATATCTTCGTATTAATCGTGCTATAAATCGGTACACTGTAAAAAAAGAGGCTTTGCTGTTTATTTGATGAGTTCGAAGGTAGGAGATTTAGAATACTAAGAAAAATAGATATTTAGAAATTAAATTTTGTGGCGTTCCTAAAATGTGGGGGCTAGATTCATGGTTACTCGCCCCCTCAATTCGGTCATTACTGTTGGTACGAACCAGTTGAATGTGGTCCTCAAGCGTTAAAAAGCCCTTGCATCATTGTGAGAGGTCCCAACAATATCCTTCTTATTGATATAAATCGGTACATGTACGCGTTAATTATAAAAATGCGTTGTCAGTCCAACAAAAAATTACTATCTTACTTTGAAAATTGGCCCAACAGTTGGTATACATCGGTTTAAATCGGATCTCATCCGTTATTAAAGAATATTTTGCCTTCTTAATGAGAAACAACCATCACACTTTGTTATTGACCTCGACAGCATCCTTACTGTTTGATATAAATCGGTCCAAATTGGCCTTCAAGAGTTAATTAGGAATTGCCTTGCTTTCTCAATCAAGAACCGTCATCAGAGTTAGTGAGTGGCCCATAATAAACTTTTGGTTTAAATTGGTCCGAATTGGATCTAATACGTTAAAAAAAAACTTTGTCTCCTCAATGAAAACCACAATCAAGATTTGTAAACGAACGCAACAGCATCCTTAATGTTGCTTTGCATTGGTTTTTCTTTAATTTTGTTATAGAAAAACCACCATCACGCTTATGAGTGCGGGATCGGTATATATCGTTCAAATTTAATCTCATGCGTCCTTAAAATTTACTTGTCTTTCCAACGAAAAACCACCATCACCAAACATCATCGTTACTATTGTTATAAATCAGTTCAAAGCGGCGGTAGGAGGTTAAGCTTAGGTAAAAAAATCATCACACTTTGTGAGTGGCCCTAACTGCATTTTTACTTTTAGTTTAAATGGGTCCAAATTGGATTTCAAGCGTTATTAAAACTACCTCGTTCCTTAATTAAGAACTACCATCACACTTTGTGAGTCGCCCCAACCGCATGCTTACTATTGGTATAAATCGGTTCGAAGTGTCTTTAAAGCACGGTTTTTTTTTAAATGTTTATTTTGTCAATTAAGTAACGATCACACTTCGTGAGTGGCCCCAACAGTATGCAACTAGGAAAAAGCTTATCCTACCAATGAAAAACCACCATCACACTTTGTGAGTAGTTCCAACAGCTTCCTTGATGTTGGTTTGGATCCGTTCAAAGTGGTTATAAAGCGTTGTTTAAAAACAATGTTTGGTTTATCTAAAAAGTTAATCTTCGTCATACTTCGTTAGTGACATTGTTAAAGATGGCATAGATTAATGCTCAAAGCAATTTCAATGCTATTTTATGGTTTGGCAAGTGTTCTGAGGTCTATTACACAATTCAATATCCAAACATTCATTACCAACCAAAGACGATTTATAAATATTGAGTTAACACATTATAGCTTATCGATGATTTTCAAATTCAGCTTAAGTTACGATTATACAACCTAAAATTAAATTTTCAAAAAAAAAAAATATGTTTCATAATTCGAGCAGGTAATTTAATATTTTAAACAAAAATAATAATAAAAAAAGGATAAAAAAAATGTTTTTTACGCGTGGCAAAATTTATGTTTGACTTAAGAAAACAACGAGAATAATCATTACATGTACACTTACCGTAGATTTGTGTGTCTTTTGAAATGCATGGGCCCTAGAAAGAATTGCTTAATTTTTAATGTTTGTGTTCGAAAGCTTCCCGAAATGTTCGGAGAAGTTGGATAGCCTGGTGTAAAGACTTTGAAACGTGTTCCAGATATTCTCTGTATTCTAGTTTTTTTAACTTTGTCTACAATGATCACCGGATTAACACATGCAAATCAACCCGTCGCTGTTCAAAACGAATTTAATCACAAACTTTTGAGTTAACGGTATAACAGCCATCTCTATAATAAATTATTAAGAAAGCTTAAAATACGTTCAGCAAAGAAAAAATGGCATTTTTTGTAGCTTTAATAGCTTTTGGCTGAAAGTGACGTGGTTGCCATGTTTGTATGGGCCTGTTCATAAACTACGTGTACTCAGTTTTGAAAATCTTAGACCCCCCCTCCCCCTCGTAGACTTTTTTCCATACATTTTTTTAAATTTTGTGAGCGTAGACTTTGGCCAAATCCTGCCATCAGGTTCCGTACGGTATCCTCAGGTACGCCCGCCGTGACGATTCTGCATCATCTATTGAAATCATCAGTGCCATTTGCTTTCTTCTTAGTTTCGAAGAGTTTCTGCTTAACTAGAGCCCAGTACTTCTCTATTGGGCAAAGTTCTGGACAGTTTGGTGGATTGGCTGTTTTTGGCACGCATTTGACCTCTTGTACCTTATACCATTCCAGGACGGATTTCGCATAGTGACAAGGAGCCAAATCAGGCCAAAACAGAGCTGGAGAGTCCTGGTCTCTGATAAACGGTAGCAACCGCTTTTTCGAGTACGTATGTTTCGTCGTCCATTATGACACAAGAAAATGTTTGAAAAAAATTGGTGTAAAGCTCCTCAGCACGACTTTTTGCCGTGAAATTTCACACATCACAGTTGGGCACAGCAGTTTTCACTTTGTACGCCTTCAGTCTTTGCCTCTGCTTTACTTTTTGTACGTATGATTTTGACTTTCCAACTTTGCGAGCCACATTTCGCACAGAAAGATTGGGATTTTTCTCAATAATGGCTACCACCTTCTTGTCCATTTGTCGGGAGCATACTTTACGATTTGTTCCGCTTTCAACCGTCCGATCCTCAGTCAAGCGCTGGTCAAATGATTTGAAAACACAAAACTCGGTACTTTTCGGTAGTTTAAGTTTCTTGGCAAGATCGCGTACCGATAACTTCGGATTTTTCTGCCATTCGTACAAAATGCGTTTGCGCACTTCCACTTGAGTCGACGCCATTTTACTGATTGTAACAAGAATGTAAACATCTTGTACCACGAAATAAAGTGGAGAGTTTCATCTGTCATATAAGTGAAACGTTTCAGCGATCGGTGAAATAATTCAAAATCTACACTGAAAGAAAAGTGTTCGTAATTTTACGTGGACAGGCTTTATAATGCAATCAAACCATTATTCCGAAAATGATATTATTCTAATTTTGGTAATAATTAGTATAAATATAGAAAGTAAACAAAAAGAAACTCCACAAAATATTAACAAACAGATTTGTATTTGTTTTCAAAATAACTACATTTATTTTCAACGTTAACATGTTTGAAATGAACGTAACATGATATTTAGTTCGAAGATCGTTGGTTTTAAACATGTAAACCAGGTTTATTTTTGTGGCCTGAACAAGCTAAGTTTATGTTTATATTTAGCTGAAATATGTTTGTTTCGACGATAGTTTTTTCAGCGTTTTCCCAAATTGTGCGAAACCACAGAAAAAAATTGGAAAATTGGGTAATTTTTGAAGTTTTATTTTATAAAATGCTTCAATAAAGACATGCAATTCTATATTTTATCCATTCGGAGTATTCTAAATTCTGCACTTAAGCAGAAACAACTGTTCAAAAGTATTACAGAAATATACCAGAATCCATTTACGAATGATTAGATTGCTATCACGTGGTACACCAAATATTTCTGAAACAAATCGCAAATTGCTGAATTTGCACGTTGGGATCCACGTTGGTCCACAAGGATTCATCGGCGCTAGACTCAAATAAAAAAATGCAACAGTGATTACTTTAAATATTGGGGCATGAAGAAACTATTTATTGAAAGTTTAATAAAAAAATAATTACGTTTTCGCTTAGAAAAATATGGCGGCCGCGTTGCTTCTGTCCTCGATCAGTGACGAAAAATTTATTCAATTTAGGGTAACGTCCAATATTGTAAGAACATTACCCAAATGTCAGTAAAAATTACTTATTGCTATCGTTTAATTTTACCGATATTTTGGGTATTGTCAATAACACCTAATTTTATGTAAAGGTATTCTCATCGGCATGAGTATTAAAAGATCTTGCCCCCGTTTACGGGGGAGTGATCATTCAAAAGGGTTCGTTATTAATTATTGAAAAGGACATTGGAATGAAAAACAAATGGAGCCAACTGTTACATCTTAGCATTCTTCTTTGATAATACTAATGCAGAAATGGTACTGGCTTCGAATGCTCTCCATTAATAACTGTGGAAGTGCCTTTAGACCACTTATATGAGAGTAATTGATAAATTTTTCTTTTCTTTTGTTCTGTCATTTATTAAAGTCATTTAATAATGGATATTATAGAAAAGCTTTTTTTCTGTGTAAGAACATATTAACTGTTTTTTTAATCGATTTATTTACAACACATAAGACCTACATGGTATCATAAAGTAAACAACGTTCGACATTTTACTGATCACAAAGCTGGGGGATTTTGTATTCCGTGGTATTTTTTCTTAATACGATGATCTTAGGTTAACCGATAACTGGATGGGCATATGGATGAGCAAAGGGGTGAGCGGCGTAAGGAGCAGCAAATTTTGCAACTGGAGCAACGACTTTAGCAGCGACAGGTCCGCGATGTACGACGGCATTGAAACCATTAACCGGGTCAGCGGTATATTCGACAACGCGCTGGGTACCGTCGGGTTCGATCAGAGAGTAGGAACCGGTTACAACGTCTCCAGAGCGGGATTCCTGCTGGCTCTTGTTATCTCCGGTAACAGCATCCTGGTTTGGAATAAAATTTATTTACATTAACACTGCGATGATTTCGATAGTAAATCTTAGCTTTCTTACCGCAACCGCATAGCTATAGCTGTACTGTGGGTTAGGGTCGTAATCAGCAACCGGAGCAGCTATTTTTGCTATGGCTGGAACTGGGAATGCTGGTCGATAGCCATGGATAGGCGCTGGATATCCAACTGCAATAGCATTAGCCACAGCTATGACTGCTGCAAGGATTGTGATCTAATTTAAAGAAAAATCAGATCAATTCGAATTTGGTATTTCGATGTATTCACTTACTCTAAAAACCATTTTCTGTCTTTGCTCGATGAACTGCACTAGACGATTGCATGGTTTGTCGAAATTGTTTTCCCTTTTTATATGGCAAAGCTTTACTTCGGTCATAGATCATGTTACTATTGCACTTCATTCGACATGAAAATAGATCAATACCTACCTAATGAATTAAATACATAAATGAAGTATCACATGAATCTGATAAGCTGTTGGCGTCTTAATGTGACTGTAAAATATGGACTGAATGATAGCGCTTGGGCGACACAGAGAAAGAGAGTTGAACCCAGTGCCAGTATACACATGACCGTCGTAAATGATCACATTTTGAACATGTAGAAAAAGACCCCTGCCCTGTCCAGTTTGCACGGTCAGATTTTTTCTGCTGCTCCTACGAGAATGTCTATGTCATGTCTGAAACGTTTTTACTGCGAAGGTAAATTGTCCACCAAAAAGTCTTACGCAGGCGCAACTAAGTTGTCAATCGTGATCTCCTTCAGCCCTACCCAGAATTGTTCTAAAATTGATTCTAACTGTTGCGCCTTACGTATGTTCCTATGCATTGCGACTAAGGAGTGCGTTTTGTCGTTGGAATTAGAATTTGGTGATACAAAAACAGTACGTAATGCTGTTTATCGCAAACGACCTAGCAAATATTCTTGTTTCTGGAGGTCAAGGGACTCGCATTTATTGGTCAAAATTGCAGAAATATTGTGGAAATATTTACCATTGTATGCTCATATTGTGCTAATTTATTACTTTCATAAATTATGTCGTATGTTACTGTATGAAATTATTAATTGTTTGATACATTGCATACTTCACAACCGCGCCTTTAAAAATCTAAACGCTCTCTGTGCACTGTGCACATGTACCCATTGATTTAGTGGACCATTCCATGTCTGTTGATTGCAAGGTGTCGTTTTCAATTTACCATGTTACAGTCCACAGTAAGACGTGACATGTCTGCTAAAAATTGAAATTCTTCATCATTATCTGAAAACCTCTTTGTACCAGTTGTGGCTATACGCTCCTATTATAGCATGTTTATCAGTTATGGCCTATTTAGTTTTAGTGATTGTAAACTGAAAAAAAAAATTAAAAAAGAAAAACTTGGGAAAAGAATTGGATTCTTGCTTTACACAGTATAGGGTGAGGAACTATTATCTGTGTTCACTGTTTCAGTCATAACTTTATTAATAGTAGCTTATGTGTCCTATAACTTAGACTAATATGCAATGGTCGATTACATTTTTATTGTAACTCATTAAATAATTGAGCTACAAACGACATTCAACTGGCTACACGCTTGCTTAGTAATTTTCAATAAGATGTTTGTCATTATGCACCACAATCATGATGAAAAACTTCTTTTTCAGGGTAAAACATTTGAGGGATATGGATGTAATGTGGGTGTATTGGATCCATGTTGGGTCTATTCATGGATGCATCTCCGTCACATCCTCTAAATTTCGCATTAAGAACAATGTTTTTTCGGTTTTATACTATTATTTTATAGACATTTTATTGCTAGCAATATTCTCTTCACTGAACTTAAAATTTACAAATCATATTTTAAGAAAAAAAACTTCTGAAATTATTTTTACTTGTATTCTATCGACCGCACAACATTCAAAACAATATAACTTACATAATAGAGGTTTGTTTGCTTTGATAATAATTGAGATATTCTTTACGGAAAATTTACAGCCTCATACTCATAAACCCCCATTGCATATTTATCAAGGCCAATATTAAACTATCTAAGCAATATAGTAAGCCATAGTTAGGAAAACATTTAATAAATTACAAATCATTTACAATCACAATTCATCTTTCCTTTTGAAAACTTAATTTGGAACTTTTAACTATTTTCTGCATATCTAGGGTGTATAACAATAGATGTCGATCAAATTTAGTCAGATTTAGGACATTTGATGATCGTGCAGAAAATCTGACAGCTTATCTAATGAATTCATGGTGGCTATAAAGTAAGGTAAATCGTAAATTTCGAACAGTGTCATCACAATAAAGTGATGAAAACGTTCGCAATTTCTTAAGAAAAAGTTGATCGTCATGTTGTTATCGTTTATTAATTTTGACGATTATTGCTGAATTCATGGCATATTTGGTGCATAGGCCAAATGAAAGGGCTAGGCTAACATTACATCCCCTATCCCAATATTGAATAACAATGTATTTATGGACGTTAGTTTCTCCATAGATTTAGTATCCCAGGCTTTGGTTTGACTGACTTTTAAATGATCCAACGATGTGTGTGGCTTAGCACAGGCTCTGGACTCAAAAATGGACCAGACGGAGTAATCCATTGGATTTAGGTCAGGAGAGTTGGAAGGCCATTCATCTTTGGTCAAATATCTCGGGCAAAGCCGGTTACAGTTCCAGCGTACTTTTTGCTCCATGTGATGGCCCTATCTTGTTGAAACGTCCATTTGTTCTTACCAAAATGTGTACGTGCCCATGGTGCTACAGTATCCGTTAGAAGCTTCTGGTAAACTGATTGATTGATTTTGACGCATTTCTCAATGAATATTAAGAAGGTTTCATCAGAAGCAGTAATTCCCACCCAAATTATCACCAAAGCTGAAGTGTGTGATCTGGCTATATTCATACGGCAAAAGCTGGCGATCGTTTTGGTGGTTGTGGTATTGCTCCACAGTGAAAATTTTCTCATCGGTGAATAAAATTGTACGATGACGTCCGTTACCGAACTCCTTCAACAAAATCTTTGTACCGATTGTCTTTCATCCTATTATTTAGGAAGTGGTTCTTGGAAAAATTTTAAGAACGTAATCCTAAATCTTTATGAAGAATAGTTCGTACTGATTTGGGGTCGATTTTCAATGATTTCGCCATTTTCCGGATTGACCGTCTAGAATTTCGATTAACCCTTTGACGAAGCATACTTTGGTTCTGAAGGGTCCTCGCAATTCTTTTTATGCCTCTTCCTGAACGATCCTCCAAATTTCCAAGCTCATTGTATCGTTTTATAGAATCTCGAAATGTTTGTATTGGCATTTTCAATGTCCTAGCGACAAACTTAGGAGGGTTTTATTGCTTATACAGCTCAATCACCACACTTCGTAATGGATTTGGCTTCATTATGACACTACGCGTAAACAAATTCAAATGAACAGAGAAGTGAGTGTGAGTGTAGATACTGCTGATCCCACTCAAACCTAAAAGCCATGCTGGCCACCAAGTTTCCCCTGGACTACCTTATACTATAACTTCTTAAGGAATCTGATTTCGCCTCTCGGTCACCCAAGCACTGAAGTCACTGACGACAGGTCTTTGATCGATGATCTCTTCCGTGAGCATGTCTAGCACTACATATCACAGTGATTGGAAAAGCCTTTTTTCACGGCGAAATTAATAACTCCCAATCATGAGCCCTTCTATAAAATTATACCTAAACAAGTTGTCCATCTTTTGGTCATAGTTTTGTAGCTCCAAACACCAAGCCAATAAAACACGCTACAGGCTATTCAGTCAAGACTGGAGCTATTTTGCTGGTTTAGATTAGGGTGTCCCTAAAAATCAGTTTTTTCATTCTTACTTTTTAGTTTCAATTGTTAGGAAAAAATAAACTTCAAGCGAAGTGTAGAGCAAAATATGATGCATGTTTTTGCCGAACTAAGTGTTTGGGTATATTTTATTGTTCAAAAGTTAGAGGTAATTTTAACGAAAAACATGTCCGATTACAGGAGTACCCGGGCTCACTTATATAGCATTTTGTTCGTTGATACCCAATAAAACAAGAATTTGATGGTTTTCTGACCGATTCTCGGTCAGCATCATAAGGTCGAAAAGAAAAAACACTCTATCATGGTCGAATGAAGAGCTAGAAAAATAGTGTCTTAAGCAAAGTTGCTTCAAATCATATTCCCTACAAACTTGCCTTGGACATCACCCATCTGTTGTGTTTTGATCAAAAGTTGGCAACAACGCCGCCCTAGCGGTAAAGTTTGGAACTACAAAACTATCACCAAAAGATGGACAACTTGTTTAGGTACAACTTTGTAGAAGGCACCATGATCCGGAAACGTAACCCTTAGGAGTTATTAATTTCGCCGTGAAAAAAGGCTTTTCCGATCACTGTGTATATGTAGACTTCGAAGCCTTTTTCTACACAGTACACAACTTTTAATCGTCCATATTACCGCTGTTTAAACTTTGTCTGCAACCTAGTGTTCATCCCCAGATGGGATTTGGTATGGCTTCAAAATAAAACCTTCATCGCCCTCGATTATGATACAAACTGCCGCAGTAGTTGTTGTGCTGTGTCGCGGTGGTTGAGGTTTATTTGTGTTACCTTCACTGTTATGTAATAGCCGTCGTGCTGTTCCTTCAAAGCAACCTTGTTTCTTCCTCGGAAGAAAACTTATCCAACTCCTTACACGGTTCGCCATTAATCTCCCCCTTTATGAACTTCTATTTTCTGGGTCAGTTCCTTTTATTCTTTTCCTTGTTTTTGCTGACAACGACTCGCTACGGAATTTTTCTGTCTTCTTCGGAGCCATCTTCGTTTATCAAAGATGCACTATGGACTATGTACATCCTTCTATTTCTTGGAGCCACCTGGTATTTCATCTCCTGTCGAAGGTCTTGGCCTTTTAAGTGTGAAGTAGGGCATGCTTTTCACCGTTTGGGGATCCACAACTGCATTAGTGGTCACCATTTTCACTGCTGTTGTTGATGCCGTAGCCAGAGCAGTCTTGGCAGCCGACACTTCCTTTTTAGCTGCGCTATCAGCTATCTGCGCAGCGTATGTGTGTATGTGCATGTGTGTTTGCTTTTTTTTTCATTACAATGTTGATGGAAATCCTTATGGACTAACCCACTTAGAAAATATTATGTAAATTGAAGTTCTTCAATCAATTCATGGATGCACATAAAGGGAGTGGCCCGTAAGGCAGAAATTCGCGTCTGTTCTTAAATTCAGATTACCATAAAAACTCAAAATGATAGCTTTCATGACATGACGTAAAAGTAAGTTGAGGAACACAAAATGATATTATCCAAATGCTGTTACTAATAATGCACAAACGAATCCTTCGCGATGCCCGTTTTGATCTCAAGGATCTAGTTCTAGTTACTATCAGCTCGGTACTAAAGATTTGGTAATAAAATTTAATAAAACCAAAGGTTCTTCAAGGCCTGTAGTAGTGCTAAATTAGTTCAATCTTGTCTTATAGGATTAATTTTGTTGTGTCATCTCCAAATGTTTGAGAACATTTTAATTAAATAAGTGCAAAATCCAGTCCTCCAGGGTCCTTCCTTAGCTCAGTCGGTAAAGGCGCAGCTACAAAGCAACACCATGCTGGAGGTGGCTGTGTTCGATTCCCGGTCTGGTCTAGGAATGTTTCGTTAAGGAAAATTTCTCGACTCCCTGGGCATAGGGTGTGATTGTACTTGCTACACAACCATACTAATGCAGAAATGTAACCTGGCATCGAAAGCTCTCAATTAATAACTGTGGAAGTGCATTTAGAACACTAACTTGAGAGCAAGCAATAAGCAAATTGTAAAAGCAATAAGCTTGAAATGCTAAATAAGAATAAGAAGCAATAATCCAGTCGTTCGCCATCGCCAAAAAATATTTTAAGGATGCTAAAAGTTGTCGCGATGTTCAGATTGATGAATATTATTAGCAAATGAATTTCTTGTGTTACGCTACGTGCTAGCATAACATTAACGCACACACTTAGAAATTGTGAATTTTACACAAGACCTAATTCATGTTTGTTTTATTTAATGTGGAGTACACGTTTTAAAGTCTACAAAGGAAGAGAACAAATTTTAACTTGTAACTTGTTGTGACCCGTGAAACCGACTGCGTGTAAATAGGTCTGATGTGGCTATAAAAACCAAAGACAACGATCATGTAAATTTCCGGCTTTCAAATTTCAGTTTCTAAGTCTAGTGGCTATTTTTCAACCCATAACGGACTTAGATTTGAGGTTATAAATTATATTCTAGAAGCTGTGGTAAATGTAGCATCCGGAACATGATTTTGAGTGCAACAGTATGTATTGTTTAGGGATTCAAGTTGGGATTTAACAAAACAACAAATAGAACATACAATTGAGTCATATTTACCTTCAAGTCTGTAGGTATATCCGTGCAACAAGGATTATATCACTCGTAATATTCATTATCACCCTGGGACTGCCCAATGGTATTGCTTCATGGAGGATCTTGGCGATTCAGCCACAATGCTCTCTGAGCCATTTAGCTTCAACTCCTTGGCTTAGTAATTTAGCTCCCACTTTCTATGAAATCAACTCGATGGATCCACCCTACACCAACGGAGGATCCCCCGGCAGTGAGCCATTTGGCTCCCACATACTGACGCAATCGCCTCGAGTAGTCGCCGACTGCGAAACATCCCCTGAGACTGACAACCCGCTACTCCGCTTCTTGATTTTCCCGCCATTATGCCTGCAGAGCCGACATGATTTGCGTAATGGCTCCGTTCATCGCATTCCACACACTTCCGTCACGACACACTCTATAAACGGTGTTAACTGGGCTAGTATCTGCCCCGCTGATCGCAAGCATTTCGCTTCTCAATGATCCGAATCGTAGGCAGTCCAAGACCACGTGCTCCGGTGTTTCTTGGACGTCTGCGCACCTCAGGCAGAAGGGTGACGCTGCGTGTCCGAATCGATGCAAGTATTGCCTGAAGCAACCATGGCCAGACAAAAACTGCGTAAGGTGGAAGTTATGCTTCCTTTTCATCCAGATCGATAGATCCTGGTATGAGCTGGTACGTCTTTAGACCGTTCTCCACCGTGTCGCATTCTCGATGCCATTTGGCCCTCCACTTCGCTCTCACCAGCTTTCGAACTCCTCTGATATTCCTCCTTCGCCAGATTGATGCTAATTGGGATTATTCCGACCATGATGCATACTGCCTCCGATGGAATAGTTTTGTACGCACTCACGACTCGTTCCTGGCTTCAGCAGCAACACTAGCTTCTGCATTTTTCACCTGTTCGGGAAATGGCCTTCGTCTAGACATATCTGCAGCACCCCTTAACATATCCGGAAACGCCTCAATCACCGCTTTCAGTGCCACGTTAGGGATTCCATCCGGTCCGGGTGCCTTATTCACCTTAAGCTCCCTTGCCTCTGCCATTAGCTCCTCGTTCGAGACTTGCGTGCCCTCGGCGTTATTTCTTTCGCCGTACGGTGTACGTGACCATGATCGTTAGATCTTGCGTCGGGAAAAGTTCGGAAAAAGTTTTTTTTCTGGAAATAGCCCTGCTTGTAGTCACTTGTTCCTTAGCCTATGTTTCCTCGGCATTTACTTCCTTTAGAAATTTTACACAGCTACACACTTAGAAATTGTGAATTTTACTCGAGACGTAATTTCTGTTTGTAAAAAGTCGGGGAACGTAAAGAAAGATTTCGTGTAAAATTATGTCTCCTGAAACTGACAAATACGCAATTCGACAAAAGATGTGTTTGATTGAATTTATTTTCCCATCTCTTTCAATTCATTCTTATGTGCTAAAGGATGCTTGCATGTGTCGGTCTCAGGAGACAGAAATTTACATGACATTTTGATGCTTTTGAATTTCATAAGGTTGACTTATGAAAGGATTTTGTTTCACACGACGTTGTTCTTGTACGCCTTTAAGCATTCCTATTTACAAGTGTTGATATGCACTAGTGTGCAAGTCACTGGACTCACAACCCCCACGTTCAAGGTTCGAATCCCGGTTGCTGAATATTTTTATTTTTGCAACAACATTATATTTCATAAGGTAAAGTTATGAAACTCATACCGAATTCTTATAGCAAATAATCATAATGCAATCTTATGAATATCGAAAGTTTATTTCGGTGAGTGTACATCTTCAATGTACAAGTTCACTAGTTCATTCTATTTATAGATCAGTACCAGCGTCTGCCACGTCCTCACGGTCTTCGGGGAGGGGGGAAGGATGATTAATTTGACAATCGTTGGTTAGAGACCGTGTTTACCTCTGCGTCTCCACAACTGTCAAGCGAAGGATAGTTTTGTGTTAGTGAGGCAGGTTATTTTTAGATCAAGGATTCACTGTGGTAAGTGATATGATCAATGAAAGCGCAGTAGACTGCTTTTTATTTTAAATCTAGTGGTGATAGAAAGAGGCAAGTGACAAATGGCAAAGAAGGGGACGGGCCTGGGATTAAACTCCCGACCTTCTGCTCAGTAGGGTATAAGGTAATTTGAGTAACAACAAAAATTTATCCTTTTGTAGAAATTGCATTTATTCAACCGCAATAGAATGAGTTTCCATCACGGTTCCTTACGGTTGTAGATTTTACACTCTGTTCAATCCACACAGTCAATTGATAAAACAGTTTCGATAGCAACTCATATCACTCTGAAACATCTTACATTTATATGTATATCTTTTGTACACGTATCCAGTTGAGCTTGGAATAACTAGAAAACTCACATTTATAGCTTAGAGGGCAAAGAAGAAGAGAGAGATTTAAAAATAAATAGCAAACAAATAGTTTAGAATAAATAAATAGTTATTTAAACTAATGACTTCAAGAGAAAAGTACTTTAGAAGGATTGAAGTAAACAGATTTTTAAACTGAGATTAGAGTTTAACCAACGATGGCCTTTCCGTAAGCTGGGTATCCAACATGGGCAGCTGGGTATCCGGCGTAATGGGCAGCTGGGTATCCGGCGATATGGGCAGCAGGGTAAGCCAGTGGGGCGGCGATCTTGGCAACAGGGGCAACAGCCTTGATGGCAAGTGGCTCACGGTGGACAACAGCGTTGAATCCGTTGACTGGGTCAGCAGTGTATTCAACAACACGACGGGTGCCATCGGGTTCAACCAGAGAGTAAGATCCAGTGACGACATCTCCGGAGCGAGATTCCTGCTGTTCCTTGTTGTCTCCGGTCAGAGCATCCTGTAATACGAGAGGTTTATAAGTTCTGATGATCTCTACCATAAATGTGAATTCATTCGTACGGCAATGTGGTAGCTGTAGCTGTACTGTGGGTTTGGATCATAATCATCGACAGCCTTGGCAATGACTGGAGCGGCAACCTTGGCAACAGCTGGGTAGGCATAAGGAGCGGCAACCTTGGCAACGCCGACGGCTGGATAAGCCGCTGGGTAGGCAGCTGGATAGGCTCCAGGGTATCCAATGGCGACGGCGTTAGCGACGGCCACGATGGCAGCGAAAACTGCGAACTAAAATAATTGATATTATAATAATTTTCCTCGGTGCACCTAATTCTACACTTTTAAGATCACATAAACCAACACTAACTTTGAATGCCATTTTATATTCCGTGTGTGTTGATTGTCACAAAGCTGTTCTGATTGTGATGCATATCCAGTCGATCTCAAGCCTTTTTATAGTGAAAACCATTTTTCACTGTCGAGATTGATAGTAAACCATCATGTCTCGCCCAGTTTTGCAGAATTTTTCCAATCACCGGCGATGCTAGAGAGAGAGAAACAATATGTATCGTTCTTTTGAAATTGCATATACACGCACGCACAGTTCACTGCAGCTGTTTAAATTAGTCTCCGAACTACGTTGAACTTTGCGAGCATGCCCAACTTTTTGCGTACGTCTGAGTGGTTGCACAGTGTCTAAAGCTACGATGCATGTAGAACCAGTTTACTTTGCTTTTTCGATCTATGTACTGCATGTCCCGCCTAAACTTGGAATAGCATACGCTTTTCAAACACTTTCGGCGGCTTTATTTCGTTTGATTCTTTTTTGTCCAGATGAAATTGGTTCTTGGAGCATTGCTTCATGATGATATAT
Source organism: Aedes koreicus (assembly GCA_024533555.2). NCBI lineage: Eukaryota > Metazoa > Arthropoda > Insecta > Diptera > Culicidae > Aedes > Aedes koreicus. Next base: position 99,773 of record JAHHFK020000614.1, on the reverse strand, counting down.
TTGGTAGCTCTTAGGTAGCGAGATTTAAATTTATTGTATTTTGCGTTGAGAAATATTATTTTTTTTCCTTTTCATTGATTCATAGTTTCAAAGTATTTCTTCAATGCATTATGATATATTTCGACTCATATTTTGGTAATGGGAAATTTTCAGAATAATGGCTGACCCTTCCCTTGCTTTCTAAAAAAATAAAAATTTCGCCATATGTGCCAATTTGAAAACAGGTAGTAATTCAATTTCATAATAATGGGAATTGTTTGTGATTGTAAGCTTTGGGTTGGTTGAATTTCGAAAATCGCTAATAATAACTTCATTCCATGCACCGTGGGAAAAATGTGATGGTATGTGATGGTATAACGCATACAATCAGCAAACAATAATTTTTGGTTTATAGAACTTAAGCAAAGTACGATTAATTTACAATTGACAAAGTATTTTGCTTAATGTTTCTTTTTACAGTCAACGAAGCAAAATTTGCTACCAGCAGAAATCTCTACTATCTACTACTGCGAAACTACTGCGATATACTTAGAGGCAAAAGTTAAGTGGGATATGAATATGATATTACAGCACTATTTCTTTTCCTACAATAAATGGAAGCCATGACATACAGAGTTATTCATTTATATATTTTTATTGTGTGCTTTCGACGTCAGTGCAATTTTAGCATTTGTTAAATTATGTGGTTATTACAATTATAATCGATGCCCAGGGAGTGGGCATTGGTTTTATTTGTTACTATCCAAAAGATACATTTCCGTCTATGTACCGTTTGACGTACATCGATAGTGTTAAGACTTGTTTCCACTTGAAAATGTGTTGCATGGTTGCTCAAAACTCCAAAATAAGTTTCAGCATTCATGTGTTCTGTATTACCAAATAAGAAATCACTGATGAGGTTGCTAAATTCAATTTTTTTTTGTTTGAGTTACATTTTAAGTTTTATGAATTCCTACAAGGGTATTATTGCTTGATTGCTTCCACCAAAACATAATAAAGGCTAAAATTTGCCTAGTTGACCCACCCTGGCAGAGGTTCTGAAGGGTATATTTCAGGGGAAATTATAAAACTGCATGGAGATTGAAATTAAAATGGAAGCGTCATTAACTTTGTTTTTTTCGTGAGCCATTATTGAAAATGCTGTTTTTTTTCATGAAAGCATCTATAAATAAATTATGTTGTGATATGGCATTTATGAAAATAATTTTGTGGCTAAACTGATTCTTTGCAACGCTCATATGCTATATGCAAGACCGTTTAGCTTTCAAACAGCTGATATGGTAACCAAGCTGCTGCCAGAAAAGAGTTTTAACAGTTCAAGCTTCATCAAAAGTTAGTCCCCAGGAAGATAGTTTATACGAAAGAATACGAGAAAGCAATGCCGTATAAAATAGTGCGGACAATCGAACGAGGCGAAACATGCCTCACGTTAATTTCATCTAGATGGGATAGAAATGGAATCCTTCATTGGCCAAGGGAAAATGCAGTGGCGAAGGTTTCGCTTTAAGAGTTCTCCGCTCCATCCCCTAAGTGGGAGTGACACAGGACACAGAAATTTTATAGTCATTGACTATTATTTCGTTTCTGTATACCTCTTCCATTTCAGCCACAAATGACAACACAAACTGAACAATATCAGAAGGCTTGTGTTTTCCTGAGTAAATACCAATAGATATTGGTCTTCACTGAGACATCTCGTGAATTCTGATTGAAATGGGCCAATTTTCGTCTCTGGAGCTTCTGTTAGTTGGCAATCCGTCAATATTAATGTTCAGTGATAAACTGAAACTCTGAACAAAGGGAGGGGGGATGAGGAATATGTTGCGGTCCTCGTTTAAGCATCTTGCTATGAGGTACCAGGTGGGTCTCCACCGATTGCCTGTCGATCTGCCAAATTCGGAAGAAGTCTGAATTGAGTTATTGCGATTGGTTGAGTGGATTGGAGATAATGAAATCATTGGGTAAAGGAACACATCAAATTGTATCACGAAAAAACGCTGTAGAAAATTACCTAGTTGACTGATCTTTTTCAAACTTTCAGGCAATAAAATATAACTCATAAGTAAGCTTTTGGTTTATTTATTTTATTCAATTTCAATATCATAACCGTACGCTCGCACCTTACGCTTAACTCCACTCATTAGGTTCTGTACAACATCTGGTTGCAGCTTGGGCCTTAGTTTCGGTGCGTTTGGGGGGTTGATGTCCTTGGGTACGAAAGTGACCCCCTTTGGCTTCATTCCACTCCAGGAAAAAATTTGAATAGTGGCACGAAGCTAGATCCGGCCAGCAGATCGTAGGGCCCTCGTGTTGCTTCAACAGAGGAAGCAGACGCTTCTGTTGATACTCCTTGAGGTAGATCTCCCCGTTTACAGTCCCGGTAGTCACGACCGGCGACTCCGTTTGCTACATGAGCAGATCGCTTACCAAATCATGTATTTCTTGGCAAACTTTGAAAGTTTCTGCTTCCTTACTTCCTCCGGAACATCAAATTTGTGCTGGGCGGTGAATTACAGTAGCCCCGGAAGCTGCCGGAAGTCCGCATTGACGTAAGTCTCATCATCTATGATGAGACAATGAAGCTTCGTCAGCATATGGGTGTACAGTTTCCGGGTCATGACTTTCCCACCGTATTTTGCCGTTCGTCACGATTTGGAGCCTTCTGCACTTTGTACGTATTCAGTCCCCCTCGGTCCTTGGCTCTTTGAACGAAAGACTTGGACAGATTCAACTTTTTGGCCACATCCCTGACCGAAGCATTGGGATTCCGCTTAAACGCTTTCCCGACACACTTGTGATCCTGATCACTAATAGAACATCCATTCTTCTCCATTCGTAGTAACGTTTAATCACACGACTCATCGTTGACTGCACGATTCCGGGTTGTTTTCCGATTTCCCGATGAGAGAGTTGAGGATTTTCCCGGTGCTTGGGATAAATCAATTCGCGACGTTGCTTTTCGGGTGACGGTATTTTTTCTAATTTTCGAAAAATTGACAGCGATAAAAATACAACAAAAAACAAACACCTTAAACTACTTCTAGTAGAACCCAAATTTTCAAAAGAAAATACCCAATGGGTAATTTTCTACAGCGTGTTTTCCGTGATGCAATTTGATGTGGGACACCCTTTATTGTGCATACACTTAAATAATCAAATCATATTGTTTTGAGGATGGCACGCATTCAGCAGAATTGTTCAAATGTTGTTATAATAAGAGAGATCTCACCGGAAATTGTTGCTGATGTTCAGTCTTCATTTGGACGGCTTCCCTGTTATGCTGAAGAATGCATTTATGTCTCTGCAGAAGTAGCACACCGCTATTTGACAAATATTTTCACATCATCCTTTTTGAATGGAACAGAAATGAAAACAATGAAAATCACAGGTAAAAAACACGTTCGAGAAGATATTGAACTTATAAAATCATTATCACTGTGCTATGAAAAAAAAACAAAAATCACAGCTCTCCTTACACCACGTGGTGAGTGCATCTGAAGGACAAAGGGTGGTGCCAAAAAGCTGAGCTTGGAAATCAACAGAAGCATATAGTTTCCAGAAGGCGGGAAATGCTTCTAGGGATGCAAATTTCGCCTAATCCTTCGATAATTATTTATGATATAGATTGCTCTTCAGGACGTTCAACTTACTTGTTGGAAATATTAGTGCCACTAGTAAAATAGTTTATAGAATGTAGTTGTACAAATTGCAAGTTGACGAAAAACAAAGCGTCTGGGTTGAGCATCGGATGTGAACGGTTGTGTCGATGATTTTCGGCGCACTATTATCAGGCATATCTCGTTATCTATTGTTTCGGTTATATATTGTTCGGTGGCGCGAGTAATCGAGTGAGCACAGAAAAAAACAATAAAGCTGCTTCCCGGTGAGATGTAGTGTTCCGTCGGGTGTGGTGGACCGGTGGTGGAGATCATATTTAAGGTCTGTATCCACATAAATCCGGACACCTTCAAATCATTGTAACTTTTGAAATATTGCACGTAGGAATGAAAAATTTCACTGTGGTATAGCTGAGAGTCTATGATGAAAAAGACTTTGATTGATGTTTACATTTCATGTTTAGTATTCAAGATGGCGACGAAAGAAAAACAAGTGCGCGAGCGAATTTTGTACGGGCGTACGACAAATCCTGACTTGTCAATACGGGACCTTGCAAAAACATTGGATTTGCCTAAATCCACTGTTCACGATGTGCTCAAATCATTTTCGGAACGTTTGACGGTGGAGAGGAAACCGAGAAGTGACAAAAACATTGGACGCGCTGATCCTGTCATGGACCGAAAGGTGAAAAGGATATTAACGAAAAACCCAATTCTCTCCATTCGAACGGTGGCTCGTAAAATAGGGATGTCGCCTGGTTTTGTCCAAAAATCAAAACAACGTTTGGGACTTAAGTCGTATAAAGTAAAAACAGTTCCAAATCGCAACGACAAACAGAACTTGGCGGCAAAATCACGGGCTCGACGTTTGTACTGCCAATATTTGACGAAGTTTTCATGCGTTGTTATGGACGATGAAACTTATGTCCTGGAGGATTTCAAGCAGCTTCCAGGGCTGACTTTTTATTCTGCCATGGTCAGAAATGCTACAGCTGAGCATTTCAGAACGAAGAATGCATCGAAATTTCCCTTATAATACCTTGTGTGGCAAGCAATTTGCACATGTGGCAAAAAGAGTAAATCTTTCGTCACTACAGGTACAATCAACAAGGAGATCTATCAGAAAGAGTGTCTGCAGAAGCGATTGCTACCCTTCATCAAAAGTCACAAAGAAAAACCTTTGTTCTGGTCCAATTTGGCATCATGCCACTATGCTAAAACTGTAATGGAGTGGTACCAAGCAAATCAAGTGAACATTGTCCCAATAACCTCAAACCCGCAAAATTGCCCAGAGCTACGACCAATCGAGAGATATTGGGCTCTGATGAAGCGGAAGCTTTCTGCAAAGAAGCAAGGAATCAAAAACATCAAACACTTCCAGCAAATTTGGACAAAGACGGCTTCTACGATTTCTGAAGAGTCTGTACAAACCCTAGTGGTTATATTATAGGTTATATCTTCGGAAGCTAGTGCAGAGCTACGCGCACTATATTTCGCAGGATCAGCATGGATTTATTCCTAAACGTTCGACATCCACTAATTTGACATGCTTCACCTCTTTCTTGGTCAAGCAACTTGAAAACGGTAATCAAGTAGATGCTATTTACACGGATCTCTCCGCTGCGTTCGATAAAATGAACCACCAGATAGCAATAGCCAAGTTTGATAAGGCATGAGGCATGAGGAACAACTTGCTTATCTGGCTGCGATCCTACCTAACCGATCGTAGTATGTCCGTCAGAATCGGTGATCACGTTTCGTCACCATTTAAAGTTTTGTCCGGCGTGCCTCAAGGCAGCCACCTTGGGCCGTTTTTGTTCCTGCTTTACATGAACGATGTCAATCTCATCCTCAAATGCCTAAAACTCTCATTCGCCGATGATTTGAAGCTGTTCTACGCGATAAAGTATCCTCTAGACGCCGTTTTTCTGCAACAACAGCTGGGGGCGTTCGCTGAATGGTGTCGCATCAATCGGATGACATTAAATGTGTCCAAGTGCTCGGTGATTTCATTTGGCCGTAAACGCGAACTCTACCAATTCGGTTATGCTTTGGCAGGATTTGAGCTGCAGCGCGAAACGACGGTTAAGAACTTGGGGATTCTCATCGATTCCAAAGTGACTTTCAAAGACCACGTAGCATACGTCGTGTCTAAGGCATCATCACAGTTAGGCTTCCTGTTCCGTTTTGCCAAAAAAATTAAGGATGTTTATTGCTCGAAATCGCTTTACTGCGCAATCGTTCGCCCTATTCTGGAATATTGTTCGGTTGTCTGGTCTCCATATTACCAGAATGAAATCCAGCGTGTTGAGGCAATCCAGCGGAAATTCATTCGATTTGCCCTACGTCATCTCAGGTGGAGAGACCCGTTCAATCTATCCAGCTATAGCAGTCGGTGCCAGCTCATCAACCTTCAACCACTTGATGGAAGGCGTAACGTGGCAAAAGCCTGTTTTATTGGCGATCTCCTGCAAGGGAACATTGATTGTTCTAGACTGCTCAGCATGCTGGACATCAACATACGCCGCCGTAATCTACGCGCACATTCATTCCTGAGCATTCCCGCGGCAAGAACCAACTATGGGCTCCATGAGCCAATGCGCAGCATGAGTCGTCTTTTTAATAGTTGTTACTTTGTATTTGATTTTAATGTACATAGGGAAACAAATAAGTGTAGTTTTAGACGTATTTTTTGTTAATTTGATTAATTTTGTAGTTTTGTGATTTTAGTTTTAAGATGCTGGTCATTGGGGCAAATATTTTACCTGTTGACTGTAATAAACAATAATAGCCGCAAGAATTCGAACCCTGGAATAGAACGGAAAGTTAAGTGGAATTGATTGTTCGAACATTGTTATGCAAATACCGAATAACTATGTTTTGCCTTCATGAATTGTTAAAACACATCCCATAAATCTTAAATAAACAACTACGACGGAAATATAATGCGAAATTTATGTTTTATTCATGTTTTGAGGTGTCCGGATTATTGCGGATACAGACCTTAATTGTGATCCATATTATTTTCTCGCCATACTCGCCGGCCCACCATGTCTTGGAACAAGTAAAGCACTGTTGGTATAAATCGATCCAAAATCTTAAGCGTTAGTACTTATTACCTTCTTTTCCTTATGAAAAACAACCATCACACTTTGTGAGTGGCCCCAATGGCATCCTTACTGTTGGTTTAAATCGGTCCAAATCGGCTTTCCAGCTTGAAAATTTACTTTGTTTTCCCAATGATAAACCACCATCATACTTTGTGAGTAGCCCCAATAGCATCCTTACTGTTGGTATAATTCGGTTCAAATCGGAAATCGGTACTAATATCTAAACGTTTCACTAAACAGCTTATCGTTTACCAAAACGAACCCTGCTGCCACCCAATCCTTTTATCCAAAATCCCAGCAATTTCTCGTGGAAGTGTAGTGGACTCCGCGGCTTCCAATAAAGCGAGTATCACGTCAACATATTCCTATCCTTTTCTTAATTGACCTGCATTCGGGCGGGGCCGGCGCCGGTATTGCCTTAGTTTAGGATCACAAGTTTTTACACATTGAGGATGTGTGTTAGTCTCAAGCATCATCTGTTGGTTTTCTGTGTAATCACAGCTGATATGGCAATAACGGAGTAGCAGCCTCGGGCGGTCAATCATACTAATGCTCATGCTCATAAACTGAAACATCTGAACAAACTTTCTCAATACTGGATTTGAGACGATGATGCCAGTGTTGTCCTTCTGCAACGCTTTGTATTGATACATGCAGTGGAGCTTTCCCAAGAGTACGAGGATCTTGAGGCAGCACATTAGAAAAACAAATGTTAAGAATGCTCAATACTTCCTTCATTGCGTTGTGTTTGATTTAAAAAGTAACAGCCCAAATTCGAAGAACGGAAAGTAAACGAATGTTTTTCAACATTAAATTTTCTTCAATATAAAAAATTATGTTCTTCGACTTGTCACGAAATTGATGAATGATAAAATCATCGTGGTCCGTAACCGACTTTTCCGATAACTTTGGATTCAAATGATCCAACGGCTCCGAGTGGCTCCGAGTGGTCATTGTCAACTGACTGATTTTGTGGTTTTTTCAACAACCTTAATTGATGGGTTGTTGTCAAATCAGTATTCAAAATGCTCAAGAAGTTTTGCTTAATTTTTCGCTTAAACGTGCCACATGTTTTAACTTTTCTTGGTATGTTCCTATGCGAATCCATCTTTGCTTTATTTTATTATGACAATAATAGAAGAGCATCTTATCATACACTTAATGTAGTTTAAAATGCTACAATATATGCTCTTGTTAGAAGCCAAATGGCTTAATGATGGTTTTTGTAATTCTAAAGCGTGCTTATGAAATATTTTATTATGACTCTGGTAAACAAATATGAAGCAGCTTTATTATTGAATTACTGAACGGTTTTATAAGGGGATAGACTTCCTCGTCAATAAATTTTAAACTGTTAGACTGTATTTGACTTCACCTTCTTGCTAGAAAAGGTTATAAAAACAGCCAAAAGTTACATAGTTAACTGTACAGCTTTCGCATAATTGAAAGCTGCTTTAAAACAAAAAAGCATGTCTATTGCAGTAATAAAACCCTTATAGGAAGCCTCATTGAAGCGCAGTATGGTTTTGTCATTTGAAAATAATTTAAAATGAAATATATTACAATATTTGGCTTATATTCTAGTACAATTATGTGCAGCTTATTAGCAAATACTCAAGCACAAACCGGTCAAATATAGTTGCAGCAACTTGATTGTGACTTAATCGAATCACAAAACAGGCACTTTAACCGGTTTTTAACAAGTGTGCTACAAGGCTCACATTGAAGGTTTGCTTTATATTAGATTTTGTCGTTGTAATGTCAATAGTTTCGCAATGCATATTTTATGTTGCCTTCTACCGATTTAAAGGACCAAATTTAGTATAATTTGTAACACAATCGTACCAAATTTAGCATAATTTGTAAATAAATTACGATTTCGTAGTTACTGGCTGGGTGTATAATAACTATATTTTACTTAAAGTTCTTCAAATCAATACGATGCGAAAATATACCGTTTACAACTAACCAGTGCAAATTCGCTCGCTGCTCTTTTAATGTTTGGATACTGAAGGGAATCTAATGAGCTCTATAAGAAAGTAAAGGAAATCTTGTCGAACATAATTTTTGAAGTGCAAACATGTGTATTGTTTTTGAACTGATTCTATTTATTCGTGGTGCTTCACTGAAAAAGATGACCATACTATGATACAATATTCTAGCATTGATCTAACATATGCAACGTATAATGTTATAATAGAGTGAAAGCTGTGTCTAAATCGTACTATAAATCCAATATAAGTTGTTTGAAATGCTGATGATAGTATTAAAAGGCGAACACGAAATTATTGCAACACTTACAACTGTACCTTGTTTTCCACTGGACAGAATGTAACCAAAAATTGCACAGTTCCTCTTTAAGGGGTATTGTTCACATCCTGTGAAATGCGTAGAGGTGTGTTTTTTTGCGACCAATATGGAATTGAGTCAAGTGAAAACGCGGGAAAAAACTACAAGAAATACTTTATTTAAAAAAAAACACTATGACGAGCGTATTAGTAGAACGGTTGTGTTTGAAACTAGGAAAATTTAAATTAACACTTCACTTGATCAGTTTTTCAATAAAATAAAAAATAATAAAAATGAAACACTTTTTCTATCACTATCAATAGTAAAAGTGAGCAAATTCCGTTTAATTCCACTATAGAAAGCTTATCCTTTGACAGATAGGCCTATTTTGTTTGCGACTTTCAGACTTATTCAGTGTCGAGTGCTCAACTTGTACAAAAGATTTAAGGTTTGCGGCGAAGGGAAAAAAACTTGTTTAGCCACCGCTGGTTTACAATTGACTAGAATTTGGAACCGTATGTTAGATATATTCCAATCTAAACAAACTGTTGAGCTGGGAAAATCGAGTTGGTCGTCCTAAAAAGGACGGATTTCAAATGTTCCATGTTTGATCGATCTTCATTGGACCTGTCGTATGGCTCATTCACATCTTTACTAATATTGTGCGACAATTCAGTAGCCAGCGATACTATCGTCATATTTGCAACAGTTGTTAGCAGATAACTGAAACCAATTATCTGCTAATTACTAGTAACTGGTCATGCTAATGTTGCTAGTTAATGCATTTTCTACACATATTAGCGATGATTATGGTGGCTGGCCTATACCGTTCATACCACTCAATCGCCTTGCCGAACGATGGCTGAACAACATCATACTTATTTCGCTCATAATGGGCGCCAAATTCACCATTTAACAATGGCTGCCTAGCAAAGATTGCCTATCCAAAGGCGATAGAGCCGTCTGCTACCTGGCCAATGGTAGCTCGCCAGAGCACCGTCCAGGGTACTTGTCACCGCCAGTTGCAAATTCAATTGCCCCGCTGAACAGCTCCTTTTATATCGTTCACTGCTGCATATCAGATCTCCTTTACTTACCCTTGAAATATGCCCGATCGATTATCCACGATTGGGGAAAACATTTTGAAATTGTTTGGAGAAACGACTAAGATTAACGCTCAAAACCTGACCGCTTTTTGTGACGGTCGCAATATGTTTGTTTTTAAATTGTACCCCAGTATAGAAAACAAAGACGTAGTCCTACGTCAAAAATTGTACAATTACATGGAAAATTCGTAGCTGCAAATCTGTAATTTAGTAATAGTACTAAAAAGGTTCAACGACCGCTTGACTTTGGGACACCCCCGCGGAGCAGGAAGGAAACCGGGAACAGCGTGTAGGAAGATGGAGAGAAAGGTTAAGAGTAATTTCACTCGAAATCCCAACATTTCAACACGTGATGTCGCCAAAAAGGTTGGCGTATTGCAAAGCTACGATCAGAAGGGAAAGACAAGAGCTGGATTCCATGCATGAAGGCTGCCCCAGAAAGTATGGACGCAACCAGTTTAAGTACAAATACCACACAAGTGTTGGAAATTCAGTTTTTATTAGATATACTGTTAATATTAGAGTAGCACATCAGGTTAGTGTTATCAATATCTGCAATGTAATGATTGTATGCTAGCTGGCTCACCTTTTTACGAACGTTCTTCCTGAGACTCATCTCAGACTTCTTAGGGACATGTTTTTCCGCCTTCTTCCAATCTTTTTAAAACTGTTAAATGGTATCTGCTGCAGAGATATGTTTTCTAAGATTTGCCTTCGTCAATGCCCAAAATTCTGCAATTGATCGAATTTGCGAGTAATTAGGAGGCCTATGTCCTTTGGAACGAATGAAACTTTCTTGGTAGTTGATTTCGCGTAATGGCAAGTCAGAAGGCAATCCTTGTGGCTCCGAAGTAGAAGTCATGGGCAGAAGTCGTTTTTGTAAGCACTCTTTGATGTATATTTCACTCTTCATAGAAGCAGTTCTGATGAAAGATTGCAAAATCTTACTATAGCCACAAATAGCTTTCCAGACCATAGCTTCCTTACTAAATATTTCGACTTGAACGGATGTCTGAGACTGGTTCAATACTTCTCCTGCACGCACCGTATATTTAGGCCCCGGCAAGGATTCCTAGTTGAATTTGACGTATGTTTCGTCGAATTTCCAGCAAGCATCGTATCGTGCAACTTTCACACTCTGGGCCTGATCGATGCTTCTTATTTCGGACTCCGTTTCGGCTGGTTTTGCTTCGTATAGGTTCGAAAATTCAAACGTTTTTTAGCCACATCCTGCTCTGAAACCTCCTTATTGTGCTCGAATGTCTTCATTAAACGTTTATACAAACGAGGGTTTGCAGATCATTTTTTCGACCCGATTTCAGTTTAACCTCAAACGTGTTACTTTACTGAACTTCCTGATTGCTGTTCACATGGCTCTCTCACTTACTCCTTCTATGTAACTTTCTCAGTAACATTCCGGGTTCAATTTGTGCAAAAACTGTCGTCGTTGTGTCGCTGAAAGTCCACGCATTTTGACAAAAAAAAAATCTGTTGGAAACGACACAAGTATTGCGAGATAAAGGTTAACTTCGAGATAAAGGTCAACGTCTTTACGTTCTGGTGCAGTCTTTACAAGGTTCAAAACTTGCCAAACCGCGATGAACGTCAGCAAACTGTGGCCAAGTCCCGTGCTAGGAAGCTCTACACGGAGATATTGACCAGATATAGTTGGTGTGTGATGGATGACGAAACATATATCAAAGCTGATCTCTAACAAATGTCAAAACAGGAGTTTTACATTGGAAAAGATAAATTAAAAGTGGTTGATCGTTTCAAAAAGAAGAAAATGTCAAAATTGAAATACCTTATTCGACAGGTTATCTGCACATGTGGAAAGCAATGTGAAATTTTCTTCACACGAGGCGCCATAAATGGTGGAATTTACAAGACCGAACGTCTTTTGCTATTTTTGGAGCATCGCAATGAAAAACCACTGTTTCTTGTCTTCTGTAACTAAACGTGATGGAACGGAGTTAACGAGTGGAAACTCATCAGGAATGATCTCTCATATGCATCCGTCGAACCATTCTGAACTGCCTTTTGTGAGAGTATCACCATGAAAATCTCATTACCAGTCACTCCTTACTCCTGTTCTCCTTTCTATCCCGTGGCCGCGAGTGGTGCCTTATGACACATTGTGAGTCTCAAAATGCGCTACTAAAGTCAGCTCGTCAAAAGCAGAAACACCAAGACAATGTGGACCCTACATAAAAGGAAGGTTGAAGCACTTCAAGATCAACAAAAGGATAATATTACAAAAATAATCAGAAACAAAAGAGAACACCCAAAGAAAACACCCATAACAAGGGCAGAAAATTCAACAAACAAAGGAGACGAGTCTTCAGCAAAGGGAACAACGCAATTCCAGAAGAGTGAGTCTTATAGCGGACCAAGGAAATATAGTGAGAGCCAACCAGTTATAACATTTATATACAATATATACGCGCCAGGTTTGATTTTTTTTTACCTGGAAGTGTGTTTACTTTACCGTTATCCACATGAAAACGGTCATGTTTACATACGGGGCTTATTGCGTGTGAAAGTAACCTCGGAATGGGCGTGACTCTGCAGGCATTCTGAAATGGGTAACTGGATCTGTAATAGAGCAAGCACTTTCTAACTCCCGGTTTGAAGCTGCTTTCAATGGTCACATAAAAAAACTATTGCAAACAGGACATGAATCCACCGAACTGCTCAGAGCTTATTGGAGACCATGATGAAGTGAGAACTCAAAAAGATCAAGGAAACAGTAAAGGATGCAAATGACACGCGTAGGAAGTGGATAAAAATAAGAAAAGGGTACTCGATACTCCTGAACAAGCTTTTATGGATGGCGTTAAGCGAAAGTGTCAATAATTGATCCAATTAATGTTAACTAAGCTTAACACATGTATAAAACTGCCCTGTAAATCTATTATACAGAAATTGTGTCTGAAAAAAAGTTGAATAGAGCCTTGGATAAAAAATTTACACTGAAAACAAAAGTTTACTCTTCAAAAAAAAAAAAAAAATTAAATTCTATTTGCCAGTTTTTGCAATGTACGTTTTTTTTTCAATTTCTTTTTTGAAACTCCTCAAGTCATACGAAGAGTAATAAAAGTTGTCTTAAGTTGGAGCAACTTAAAATAGAGGAGATCGCAAAAAAAACACGATTTTTACATTTTGAGGTTTTTGTAAGGAATAGCAAATCTTAATAATACAAAATGATTTTTCAGGTCATTCATGGCAAGCAACTTTCTAAATGAAGCCGTTTTTGAGATTATTTGAATTAACTGCCGACAAAAAGAGAAGATCGCAGCAAGCCGTGCATGGAAACTGACGTGTTTTGTTTTTGCTGCGTCCTTTTCGCAAAACGTAAAATCATAGCCTCATAGTGAGGGATTTTGATTATTGACAGAGCGTGAAGAGAAAAAAGAAAACCAGTGCAATGTAGAAAACGGCCATTTGCTGGTCAGAAGCAAAGAACGAAGCTAACGCGCATGCGCGCGTGAGTTGCTGGCATGTACACCGTGTCCAATATATTCTCATACAAAATAAAACTCTATTTATTTCAAATCGATAATCCAGATTTTATTGATAACTTTACCCATTATAATGCAATATAATACTGATCAACTACAGCATATGTTTTGGAATAACACCGCCTTTAACCTTCTTGACCAGCTCCAGACGTTTTTCGAAACCGTCATAGGCGGCACTCACGACTTCCATCGGCATTTCGTCCCAAATTCGTTTGATTACGGTTTTGAATTGGTTCATATTAGACGCCCTGTGGTTATTTACCTTCGCCAGCATGTATGACTATACGAAATAATCCAAGGGATTCAGATCTTGTGAACTGGGAGGCCACTCATTCTTGTCCAAAAAGTCGGTCAAATTTTCTCGGCACCAGCCCTGAACGAGATTTGCAGTATGCGATGGCGCTTCGTCCTGCTGAAACACATATTGATCATTTCCCAACACCTCTTGTACATATGGCTTGACAACTTTCTCCAAAATTTCCGTTTTATAATATACGGCATTCCCTTTAACGCCTCTTTCGACGAAAACCAGTGGTAATTTGCCTCGCTTGCAAATTCCTCCCCAAAACATCACTGACGCAGCACTTTGGAACCGTGGATTATTCCTATCACTCTCTGGAACAGTTCTCGAAGAGAGAGCCCACAATCTGTCGTTCTGGACATTGTGGGATTGTTGCAAGACGAATAACTTTTCGTCGGAAAAGATAAATTCTTCCCCACCGTGCCGCGACAAAAGCAGACTTGCTCTTTCGAGTCGTTTCTTCTTGGAAGGTTCCGAAACTCCGTGAACCTGACGTTTCTTGAAAGCTTGGAATCCGAGGTCATTTTGCAGTATATTGTGCATTGACGATCTCGAAACATTCAGATCTGCGGCCATTTTACGTACAGAGCGCTGTGATTTTCGTCTAATCCGTTCCCTGACCATCTTAACAACTCGTGCAGTCCGCACCGTACGAGTACGACCGGATCTCTTCCGGTCATCCAACGAGCAGGTGTCACGGTACCTTCGTATGGTTCGGTACACAAAATCCCGCTTTACTCCGAGGGTTTTCAAATTTCTGAAAATAGCGCCTGGGCGCTCACCTTTCAAAAACTTTGTTATCACCACAGCACGAAACACCTTCATCGCTGGTAAAAGATAAACACCGAATGAAAACAATCGGATATAACCTAAAAGCGTTTGTATAAACATAGTGCAAAACTACACCAACACATACGTGAAGCATGTTGAGTAGTTGCAGGACATCAATACAAGGAAAAAGTGTGTGAGAATATATTACACAATACACGGTGTTATTTCAGATGGACTCATCGCGTGGTGTACAGATGGAGAGCTGTGAAGTTTATTTTCTTTCGTTGCACAATGATTGTGATTTTTCAAGTTAAATTTCTTCTTGGAAGTGCTTTTTTTACCTGTGACCATTTTCATTGTATTGCATTTGTGCGCGAAGTACTAATTGTATTCGGGCTGTTCCATTCGAAAAGGATGATGTGAAAATATTTGCCGAATAGCGGAGTGCTACTTCTGTAGAGACATTAATGCATCCTTTAGCATCACAGCCGTCCAGATGAAGACTGTACATCAGCAACAATTTCCGATGAGATCTATCTGATTATAACTAAATTTGAACGATACTCCTAAATACGTGCCATCCTCAAAACAATAAGATTTGATGATGGAAGTGTATGCACAGTACCTATATCCATTTGATGTTTGTACTGTGTCTATGCGGGGCTTGTTGTAAGTGAAAGTGACCTCGGAATGGACGTGAGTAACCAGGCATTCTGAAATGGGTCACTGGAACCCAACAGAGCTATCACCTTCCAACTCCCGGGCTAAAAATGTTTGTCGTGTCGGCAACAGTTCGTTTAACTGCAAACATTTTTCTTCCATAAAAACACTGCCGGACGGTGAGCGTTGGATTGTATATACACACATACCCATAAAAAAAACCACCCAACAAAAAACAAAAAAAAAAAAATTCTTAATCCCCCCCCCCCACCAAAATAAAAAAAAAAAAAAACATAAATTTCTATTTTTTTTTTTTTTTTCTCCCCCTTCCACAACAAAAGGAGTAAGTTTTTTTTTACATTTTTTTTTTTAAAAAAAGAATTTGAATAATTTTTTTTTTTTTTTTTTTTTTTTTCGCGCTGCTTTTTCCAATATTTTTTATTTAAAAAAAAAAAAAAAAACACAAAAAAATAAATTGTTTATTTATTTTACTTTTTTTTTCCCCAAATAAAAAACAAAAAATGACATGGAAAGTTATGATTTTTTTTGCTGATTTCACCGGGAAGTTCTCATATCAAAAATGAAAACTTAGCTCTGTAATTTTGATTCGATTGAATCTGAACAAATTAATAAATTTGATACGAAAAAAAAACTTTTCAAATACGTCAGCAAACCTCACAACTATATCCTAAAGATAATATGAATGTTGTTTGTTCAAACATTTTAGTGTTCATATTATTTTTTCATATATTTCTTTTGTGAAAGAAATAGAACATGTTCTTATATGTTCTGGAGCTAAGCAACATTTTATTGCCTCGTTCCTTTACCAACTTGCACCACATAACGTAGGTCTGTTGACTGTCGACATTTATAAAAGTTATTTATAAGCTGCCATATTTTTACAGACTTCGTACGGCGTAAAATATAGACTATAGATTTATCATCCAGCTCTAATTTTTTTTTAACAAAAAGCGATTAGAACACAATCATCATACAAATCCTTGAGGTATTAAAGGTATTGTGTTTGAGCGTTGCAAATAAACTACATACAAAATTAAAGCAGTTATTGTCTATGTCCGCCGCAAACATTGCAATCGTTATTAACCTTTTTGGCACGATAGTATCAGATCTGATAATCTTTTTAACAATATGCCAAATTAATTACTTTGACTCTCTGTTTTTATTCGGACTAAATTTCTTATGCATTGGTTCTATTAAGTAATAACAAGAGACGTTTTCTTTTGTAGAAATTGCATTTATTTGACCACGATGAGTATTCATCATGATTCCTTACGGTAGCATTTTTAACACTCTGTTCAATTCACACAGTCAAGGCACGAGATACTCTAAGAAGCATCTCAACTCACTAAAATTCTTCATATTTACAATTAAGTGTATATCTTTTGTACACGCATTCAGTTGAGCTTGGAATAAATAGAAGACTCACATTTGTAGCTTTGAGGGAAAAGAAATAGACGTTTAGCACAGATAAGAAAGAAATAGTTTAGAATAAATAGAAAGCTGTTTAAACTAATGACTCCGAGGGGGGAAGTACTTGGAAAGAGTTAAAGTACAGAAACTTTAAAACTGGGGTTACAGTTTAACCAACGATGGCCTTTCCGTAAGCTGGGTATCCAACATGGGCAGCTGGGTATCCGGCGTAATGGGCAGCTGGGTATCCGGCGATATGGGCAGCCGGGTATGCCAGTGGGGCGGCGATCTTGGCAACAGGGGCAACAGCCTTGACGGCAAGTGGCTCACGATGGACAACAGCGTTGAATCCGTTGACTGGGTCAGCAGTGTATTCAACAACACGACGGGTGCCATCGGGTTCAACCAGAGAGTAAGATCCAGTGACGACATCTCCGGAGCGAGATTCCTGCTGTTCCTTGTTGTCTCCGGTCAGAGCATCCTGGAATACGAGAGGTTTATAAGTTCTGATGATCTCTACCATAAATGTGAATTCATTCGTACGGCAATGTGGTAGCTGTAGCTGTACTGTGGGTTTGGATCATAATCATCAACAGCCTTGGCGATGACTGGAGCGGCAACCTTGGCAATAGCTGGGTAGGCATAAGGAGCGGCAACCTTGGCAACGCCGACGGCTGGGTAAGCCGCTGGGTAGGCAGCTGGATAGGCTCCAGGGTATCCAATGGCGACGGCGTTAGCGACGGCCACGATGGCAGCGAAAACTGCGAACTGAAATAATTGATGTTATAATAATTTTCCTCGGTGCACCTAATTCTACACTTTTAAGATCACATAAACCAACACTAACTTTGAATGCCATTTTATATTCCGTGTGTGTTGATTGTCACAAAGCTGTTCTGATTATGATGCTTATTTAGACGAGCTCTGCCCTTTTTATACTGAAAGGTATTCTTAATTGCCGAGATCCACAGAGAATGATCACGACCCGCCCAGCTTAGAAGAATTTTCCGATCACAGTCGATGCAAGAGCGAGAAATAAAATGCATCGTTCTGTTTGAATTGCATACACACGCATCGGAGAGCACTGCACCAGCTGAAATTTAGCGAAAGTATCAGAACTGCGTTAAACTTTGAGAGTGTACCCAACTCAAGCCTTGCATGATTTTAATACATAGGCCTATTTCTGACTGGGCGCTGGCTCAATGGCCAAAGCTTCTACCAGCGACGTACTTTTACATAGACGCCTGATTAGAAATATATGATCGAGCGCGTACGTACTACTCATACTGAAAATTGTTTCTCGTCCTGCATGAAGCGCTCCGGAGGAATATGGTATAGCATTTACGTACCTACTCTTGTAAATCAAATTACAACTCTGTATTAGTTGATCGTGTTCACACCGTTCAGCTAGCTGATAGTCGTGTACTTTTGACATTCAATCAAAATAAACGCCCATTCACTTGGTCAGAACTTGTAGCCGCTTTTCTAAGGGGCAGTTATCATAATAAACCACAGCATAAATTGTTAAGAACTTTTGTCGACAAACTTACGACTAGTGCACTAGTGCGCTGCGATGCGGTCGGCTAGGTGCGAGTTGAAAAAGGCAGTTTGAATTGCCAGCGTTCTTTTTAGTTCAAAGGGTTGGCCAGTTTAGTGCATATTTAATGCAAAGGTCACCATTGGAGTTGCTTTTGAGTTAAAATATGTCATGTTTGTGGTTTTCAAATGCTATTGCGCTGGGATGATGCTTTACGCTTGCCAAGACTCTAAGTCATAAGGTACTTTTTATGTGCATTGTGATAAAATTGAATTATAGTTTATAATGTGCTAAATAATAATTATATTTTTTTTTTACAATCCCGTTACTAACCTTTGCGGTTTACGATCAAGCAAAATGGCCTCAAATTAAAACATACCAGTTAGCGAGTTTTATTTACAAAATGGAATCAATATATTATGGGTTTTCCCCCCTTTGTTCGGGACATACACCACTGCGACCAGTAATTTGATCTATTGTAGTATATCCCTTATCCTTTGCTTAGTGCATGTCGAGTTTCTCCATCACTATTGAAACATTATGATGTACTCGGTGTTGTTACAGTTGTCATTATTTGTTTTGTTGGCAATGAATCGAGTTTTCGCTATTTAAACCCTTTGAGGAGTAAGAGCACTTTTCAAAGGCGCGCCCCTTTATCAGTCAAAACCGGGTTCATTGCAAAGAAAAGAAACAATTATGGGTATTATGGGTTTACCAATCATTCAATGAAAATGAAATCTGTTTCTCACAAAAAAATAATTATCATTTAGCGCTATTTTTTGTCAATTCAACTCTATTTACTTCAATTACACCATTATCAGCTACTGACAAAATGGAATTGAACTTTTTCCCCTGCCATAATCACAATAAATAATTAATTTATTTATCATACTATATACTCTGCATTTAAATTTGTTGATACCTAAGATCGATGTTTTCCGGAGGCGCACACAATTTGTTTTTATTTCGAGGCATATTTCACTATAAATTGTCTGTGGTGTCTGACACTACAATACAAAGAGTGATTTCAATTGTTCACAAATAATTAATCTTATTTCCCTGCAAGTTTCATATTAGGTCAGTTTTCTGCACAAAAGATTTATCGCAAAATAAATGGTCCAAAATTGGTTTTTAATTATGTCATATTATGCTTCTATTCTCATGTCAATCCCATGACCATTTTTATCGTATTGAGAAAATAGCCGTTGAAGTTTTTATACATGCAAATTAACAAAAACCAATCTAATGAACTGAAGAAAGCTGCTTCTCCCCGAAGGTTTTATACCTCGTTATTAATCTATATAAATCACTATAAATTTTTTTTTGGAAATAACACTACCGTTGATTTTTGTAAAACAAGGTGTTAAAATCCAAAGTGGGACTGATATGAGATTATTTTCAACATGCACAATTGCAAGTCAAAGATAGCGTAAACAACGAAATTGTTTGAAATTTTGAATACAAAAAACCTGATTAAGGCGATATCTCGCTTTAATCTACACGTAATACCGCGTAAGTAGATATATGGCGTCCCAAAAATGTGCATAAGATATTGCAGAAAATAACATGATTTTTTCAAACTGTGTAGGACAAAGCCAATGGATTTTATTTTCTGTATTTCTGGAACAATCTGTATAATTTAACATTTCTTTCTAAAACTTCAAGCAACGTTAAGCACGTTTTCATAAGAAAAACAAAATAAAACTTGTTTGCTACTAAAGAATCAATTTAGCAGCGCCTTGAAAATGTTTGTTATCTGAGCTTACAAGAAATATGTTCAGCTTCAACTTTGCCTAAGTTCGTCCAGGTGGCTAAAGGGCGATACGGTCAAAATTTGGTCAATATCAACTTGACGTATTTCTTTCAATTTTGCATTTAAAAAACCTGAACACCCC
Source organism: Aedes koreicus (assembly GCA_024533555.2). Taxonomy (NCBI): domain Eukaryota; kingdom Metazoa; phylum Arthropoda; class Insecta; order Diptera; family Culicidae; genus Aedes; species Aedes koreicus. The sequence continues at coordinate 79,535 of JAHHFK020000614.1, read as the reverse complement.
TCATTTTGAAGGTGTGTGTATGTAGAATGTTGCTCCTATTTTGATTTTGGAATTCACTCTTCAGTTGTCAAAATGCCGTCCAAGCAAGAAGAGCAGCGTATCAAAATTTTGCTCGCGCATCGCGAAAATCCGAGCTACTCGCACGCAAAGTTGGCAAAATCGCTAAAAGTTGCCAAATCAACCGTTACAATGTAATTAAAGTGTTTGGGGAACGTTTGTCGACAGCCAGGAAGTCTGGATCAGGGGGAAATCGAAAACCGGAAGCCGCTGAGACGACAAGAGAGTTGCCGGTAGTTTCAAGCGAAACCCTAACCTATCTCTCCGAGATGCCGCAAAAAGCTGGGTGTATCGTCTACAACCGTGCATCGAGCCAAAAAACGAGCCGGACTATCGACTTACAAGAAGGTAGTGACTCCAAATCGCGATGATAAACAAAATACGACGGCCAAAGCGCGATCCCGGAGGCTGTACACGACGATGCTGACGAAGTTTGACTGCGTGGTAATGGACGACGAAACCTACGTCAAAGCCGACTACAAGCAGCTTCCGGGACAGGAGTTTTATACGGCAAAAGGAAGGGGAAAGGTAGCAGATATTTTCAAGCACACGAAACTGTCAAAGTTCGCAAAGAAATATCTGGTTTGGCAAGCCATCTGTACCTGTGGCTTGAAAAGCAGCATTTTCATAGCTTCCGGGACTGTCAACCAAGAAATTAACGTGAAAGAGTGTTTGAATAAACGTCTGCTGCCTTTCCTGAAGAAACACGGTTGTTCCGTACTGTTTTGGCCGGATTTGGCATCTTGCCATTACGGTAAAAAGGCCATGGAGTGGTACGCCGCCAACAACGTGCAGGTGGTTCCCAAGGACAAGAACCCTCCCAACACGCCAGAGCTCCGCCCAATTGAGAAATACTGGGCTATTGTCAAACTGGCTTTCTGCGGCGAAGAAGGTGGACAAGGTGGCTGTACAAAATCTGATGGCAGGGGTCAAGCGTAAGGCCCGGCAATTCGGATTTGGAAAAGCGGAAGCCTAACGAATATTTTTCCTGAATTTTATACTAATGAACTTGAAAAAGAAATTTAATTTGATTTTTTAAATAAACGATTTCACCGATTTACACGCGTTTTCCCTTGACCAAATTTTGACCGTATCACCCTTTACTAGCCTGGGACACGGATGTACGAAAAAATAAACTTTGAACTTCCACTTTGATTTTTGGGAGCCTTTTGGGTCCAATAATAACTGTGCAAAATTTCGGCTCGATCGGTGAAAATATATCTGGCGAGGTGACTTGTTGTCCTCTGAAAATAAATCAATCCAATCACTTTCTGGGGAATTTTTCAAGGAAACTTTTCTTCGGAGACCGAAAAGCGATCCGACGCTTGTGGATAAAGTTATTTAGCTAAAACTGATTGCTATCTAAACGTACAGCTAACTGGACTGTTTTTTCCAACAGCATTGCTATCTGCAGCCTACTGCTGTCTACTCGAAGCAACCAAAGAGATTTGTGGTCTTCGAAAAGAAGTTTCCTTGGAAAATTTATCAAAAACTGATTGGATTTTTATTTTTAGAGGACTACGGTTGACCACGCCAGATTTTCTCTGTAAAATTAAAACCGCAGGTGATAAATATTGTTTCACCGATCAAGCTGAAATTTTGCACAGTTGTTAGAGGGTACAAGACGCTTCTGGAATTCATACTGGAACTGGAATTTGCAATGGCTAGGTTCAATTCCCGGTCTGAATTTTCCGTGGGAGAATATTTCTCGACTCGTTCGTCATAGTAAACAATTAAAATGTATTGAAAGATCTGTCATTTCAACATGCGGCTTTACATGAAAGTATATCCTTACATATTCTACTAGAATTTTCTCATGTACATGAATACAATCAGTAATCTCTTCTGTTGCCTATCCTGGGGAAGCTTGACAAATAAGTGCTTCGCTTGATTTATAGGGGCCGATGGGAGAATATGGCCATAATCCCAAACTTCATTTTCAATTTATCTATAAATATACGTAAACGAAGCATCGACCTTTTGTAATGTTGATCTTTAGGGTGTTTCATCTTACTATATTGAAATTGAGAAAATTTCCCTTTTGTTCCCAAATGTTTTATGATGAATCAAAACTAGTACAAAACAAGCCAAAAATAAAATCATGTGAGGTAAGGATGGCCACTCGCACTTGTAAGTCGACCACATTATCTCATGATCTTGTTCACATGGAATGCTTCGGTTTGTTCGGTTTGTTCAAGAACTTTAGTTGACAGAAATTCCTAGTTTCCTCACTACGCAGCGTTAGTGTACAAGTGAGCATCATATGCTTTATCTTAAGATCCTGGTCATATAGATGACTTCTGTTTTCGAAATACATGTTTGTTAGATTGTCAACTTTAAGAAATTAAACATAATTTAAGAATGTTAATACTACGCGACGCTACTAAATCAGCTATAATCTTGAGATAAAACACATCCCATAAACCGTGGCCATATAACACCCGATACAAGTCAAGCAGTAGTTTTTATTGTTTTTCATTTGAACGTATAAATCATTGAACCGTTTTGGGTGGAAATACGTCAAATAGATTTATGTGTTGAAGATGCTCAATTTATTTTTACGAGAAATTAAGTCCATCTTGAAAATTCTAAATTTTCTACGCACAATATAACATATCGGTGTTCAACGCCACGCAAAACGTTTGTTTTTAATAGTGTTGTTGATGTTTTTTCTATAGACACGATAAGTTGTGATTAAATCATGAATGGTAATGTTGTAAACAAAACTACCATTTTATATTTCTCTATCATCCCCTTCAACATATTTCCATTCCTTTTTACATTTTGCGTCTTTACCGTACTTCTCCTATTCAATTTAAAATTTGTATGTGGTTAAGTTCGTAAAAAAACTGCTCTCTATTTCTTGAATCTCAAGAGAAGATTATAATGTTTTAACTAGTGTTGGATAGTCTTCCACTGTCCTAAAAAAATGTTCTGCTGATGTTATGAAGCGGTATGAAATTCCTTTCTAATCTTTATCTATTTTAATTGCTATCTTTTTATTTGTATTGCTATTTTAATTTACTTTTCCTATTGCTGTTAATGTGATTTTCATGAATTTGTGTGGTAATTTGTAATGTGTGTCGTTGTATATCTATATTTTTAAATTTGTTTGAGTTTGATAATTCATTTAAATTTCTTACATTCAATGTGAGACGTTGTAATAACTTTTTTGCCTTTTTCCCTTGGTGTTTTGTCTTCTCTTTAACATACACAAGCATGCTTTTTATTTCATGCAAAGCATGTGACGTGGATTTGAGCTGATCAAATAGGAATCGGGTTATCGTACAGTGAGCAGTTCTTTGAACTTCTAACTGCAAGTGCAGTGATAGCCTGGAGGAAGCAGCTGATTGTAAGATCTGAATGTGCGTGGTTCAAATCTCAATGGCTGACTTGTTTTATTTTTTGTCAACAAATCCATAAGTAAATTCTCTCAAATTCACTGATAAAATATCTTACAAAATTGTAATAAAATCTATCATCCTCTGGTTGGGTAAATTATGTATTGATTTTTGTGGTGCTCTGATATCTTCCGTTGAAAATTCTGATTTTTTATAGATATTTGTAAATGTTATTCTGGTTGTGATTATTGCTTAAAAACCATTTAATTATGGAATGCCACTATTATGTATTTGCACATTTCTAAGGAATTTTAGATTTCTACAATTAGCGCTATTTATTTACTAAACAAAAGGTTTTTTTAATGGGCCTTTAAAAAAAACATTATGGGAATTTACATAACTGTCGATTTTAAGCCTGTTTTGCCATTCCTTTGCTTCAATCTTATCTTCAAGGATATCCTGTGACCTTCCTCTAAACCTGCTTATAAATTTTCTTCAGACTTTGAAGTACTTTTCCTTGCGTTGTCTTGCGTTGGTATCTGAGTTTTTCGTTCAAGGCGTACTGAAAATATATATAGAAATGAACTCACCGAATGAGCATTGAACTCGAGGAGTTATTCTTGGTGCATGCAGCTGTGCCACGCAATAAACAGCAGTGCGTCCTACCTCCAAATTCTCCATAGCAAATCTGACAATTGACGATAGGGTAGGTGAATGCCATCTTTCTTTAACTTCTTGACGATTAATATCTTTCCGACGCTGTGGCCGGATTGGCAGAGATTTCATTCTTTGTTTCTTGCAAATAATAAGTTTCAATTCGTACCTTACGGCGAACAATTCTTGTCACCTAGGAGTACATAGAGTACTAGCTCGGCAAATGACTCATTTCCGTTAATTATCGCTATTATTCAGCCATACTTAGACCACACGACTTGATTTCTACTATACTTGGACAAACATAGTGCCAAACATTTACTAATCATGTTCTAATAATCAAGTCATTTTGTTTAATTTCGGCCGAGCTACTACAGTACCGAAGTACTGATCCACCCTATTCAGCTTCTGCTTCAGCTATTCTTACAATTTTTGGTTGAATTTGCACGGCTCGAGATTACTTCAGTAACCGGATTTGACTGAAAATCCATAGTACTGCAGATTTCACTCGCGGAAGATCGAGCATAATGAATTTTGATGCAGCAATTTCTCATTCAAGCATTCAATGTAATAGATCTGAGCTTCTATCGTACCTTTCGTGCAAGAAATTCTCTGCCACACCAAAACCTTCTGCCCAACCTTCAAGCGCAACCGAGCAGTCAGTGTCATCCAGATTTTCTCTCACCGATTTTATGTAAAGCTGTGTCGTTGAAAGCGTTTGTGAATCCTCCAACACATATGTTTCGGGATCCATAAGTATGCATATAGTACAAAAACCGTTAATATAGTTTTGGTTGGCCGAGTACCGAGCCTTGATTCTCTAGATCCTACCGATGATCTTTGGATCTTTATTGCCAAATCTCCCGTTTGACGAATATAAGCAATGACTTGTTTGACAGGCAACGAAAATTTAATTCGATGCACTCCTCATCCGTCAAAAAAACTAAACATGGTGCTGTTGGAAGACACGCGACGCTATTGGCTTAAACTCATGCTGTTGATTTCCAGTTTCAAGCTTTTCCATATATGAGTGGCAACTGAGAAAACCTTAAACAGAAAAAAAAATATATAGAAATATCGTAGAGCACACTAAAACATCAATGTAATCACTAAAAAAACGGAAATCATAAAAACAAAACTTCGATGTACATTATTCCGTCTATTTTGTGTACATTCGAATAACATATCAAATTACACCGTATTTATGACATTTTATCTTGTGTTCTGTATTTAGCGCTCAATTAAGAACATTTGGACGATAATTGACCTTTCTCATTTGCGTCTCGTGTTTGGATTTTTTTTATCTCAAATAGGGCCCACATATCAAGCAAATAGTGCTTCTATTGCAGTACAGTTTTGCAGCACAGAAATGTTCAAATGACCCAGTGCGTCTATAAATGCTATCAGCTGCAGACATCACGTGCAGGAGTTGTACTGGATCACATGCTGCAGCACTAGGAGCCGGTGCAGCGAGCATGCCGTATACAACTTTCGTTCTTTAACATTGAATCGATCGGGAGGGCAAAGTCACCTCCATCTGTGAGTCAAAGAACGGCATCCGCTGAGAGCAGTGAGCGGTATTTCGCCGTTGACTTTGCCCATGCCTTGTTTGCCGCCTTTTTTTGTTATATAATATGGGCTTGGTGTAGGTCAGTTCTGGCGTGTCGGTTGGTCGGATCTGATGCAATTGTGGGGTGGATATATAGTCTGGAGGAGATTTTTTTTTCAGAAAAATGTAAGTTACATATTACCCGTAAAAACGCACTATTTCATGATCACTTAATAGAGATCTAAAAATAAACATCTTAATTCAGAGAAAACATCATGCAGACTTGCTTAAAGTCTTTCATTTGCTACAAGCGACAAACCCGAAGTAATTTGCAACTTGAAGGTAAATGTGTAATGCATGCTCACACCTTCCTGCATTCTATAGTACTATTAATCTTTCCTATTGCCTGTATAAATGCGTGGGCGATACGGGTTTTGCGTAAAATAAGAAAAATGAATTAACGCTTCGGCTAATGTGTGTTGTACTCATAAGTCATACTGTCAACATCAATACGTGGGTGATCAATGTTTATTATTGTCAGTCAGTTTTGATTTCTTTATGAAAATACTAAATAGGTATGCCATCCATTTAGCTTGATTAATTAGCTGATTTTTGGTAGGTAACCAGGTTAATCAGGCCAACTTTCATCCAAGTCAGCTGGAAAAACCGGCTTATTTTAATGGCATCATCCACCGTGCAGTATCAGGACTGACAGTACATGTGAAAAGTAAATCCGTCTTTAGATACCATTCATATATGTTAGTCCTGTGTTCATCAAATATTTTTGCTGCAAATTGAACAGCTTCCGATTACATCATCCAAATATTCGAACAGAAGCTGCTGAGTAATGAAGATGGAGAAGGTGAGAAAATCAACAGAAATCCCAAACGCTCGTCGAGCACAAGTATCAGTGTATGACGAGATCAGTTACTACTGCGGTAGCATTTTATCACTGATGAGTTGTTGACTATGCGTGGGGTGATTTGAATCGAGAATCAGCAATCATGGTCTTCAGTTTTAATGTCCATTTGATTGTCGCATTTTGAAAGTTTCATTCAGCCGTTAATCAGCATTCAAGATGTTTTCATTGCAAAGAAAATTAATTAAATACATTTTTTTTTAATTTAAATTTTCAATATTTAGCAAGCGTTTTAATGAAAAAGAAGTTATGTCAGATCAGACCAAAATTTAAAAAAAAAAAAAAAATAGGTTGGACGAATGGTTTCGAAGCTCCAAAATTGAATAAATACTTCTATTATAAAACCCACAATCGACAATGCTTTGAACAATGACAAGATTTGTGTATGATGTTATTGACTACATTTCAAGTCAGCATTTTTCATAAGACCTGTAATAACCTTTTAATGTTCCTGGAATATGTTGGTATTTTTCTGTTTGATATTAAAATTTTCTGATCGTAATAGAATTGAATTGAATCAAAGAATGCGTTCAGATTATACTCGAAGAAAATTTAATTGGGCCATTTCGAATAAGGGAATTGATCAAATAATGGAAACGCTATTTCACATTAAAATCCCAATAATTGGGGTCTAGACGAATTTTGCCCCAATTTGTTTTCTGAGCTGGCAACACCATCTCAGAATGAGACATTGTGTGTGTCAAGACTTTATCATTGTTAGGAACATTGCAAACTTCGTTTTTGGAAAGTCCATCTAGATTAACATATAAAAAGGCTGAGGTATTTTATCGCCTTATTTTTCGAATCGATGTAACGTAGAAAAGAGAATATCTAACGAAATGTGGCGTTTTGAGAAATTGTCTTAATTTTATTAAAAATATTGAAAAAAATATTTAAAAAATAATACATTATTTTTATTAAAACTTCAAAGTTACAGCATTAGATGGTTACATTTCTCCAGTTAAAACGAAATCTCGAACCTTTCTCTTGATGGAGCCCCTCAGCACCCGTACAGTGGAAACGGACACGGAATCAGCGCATTTCTTCCATTTTGAAATTGACCAGTATTTTTTGATTGGTTTAAATTCCAGGCAATTCGGTGGATTCATTAGCTTGGGGATGAAATCGATCTTGTTGACAGCATACCACTTCAGAACCACCTTGGAGTAGTGGCAGCTGGCCGAATCGGTCAAAAAGACGACTTTGCCCCTATGCTTACGGATGAACGGCAATACACGCTTTTTCAGACAATCTTCTATGTAAACTTGGGATGTCATCGTCGAGGATGTGACGAATGGCTACGTTTTCAGGCCACAACTGCAAATCGCTGGCCAAATCATGGCCTTCTTCGCGAACTTGTCGGCCAACACGAACATGAATCTTCCCGGCACATCCCCACGTCCAGTAGCGATGTGAAATTGTTGACCGGGAAGCTACTTAAAATCGAGTTTGACGTATGTTTCGTCATCGATCAACGTGCAGCCCTTGTGTTTCGTCAAAACACGGTCGTACAAGAGCCTTGCACGCTTTTTGGCCACGGTATTATACTTCACGTACCGGTTCGGATGTTTATTGGCTTTGTACGACTTGTATCTTTCCCTGGCAAAGATATTCCGCACCGTTTGAAAGTTGGCGTTGTACCTTCTGGCCACATCTCGGATCGAAAGACCGGGGTTGGTTTTAACGCACCTCAACACCTTGCTGCGGTTTTTTCGTAGGTCCGCTGATTCCTTTCCACACTCAGGGTTTCCTAATAGGTTTTAAGCACTCGAAAACTGTTGATTTCGGCATCTTCAGTACTTTAGCCAGCTTGGAACTGGCCACTCCGGATTTTTCAGGTGTTTTCCACAATATATTTTCTTCTTTCGAGTTACATTTGACGTCGCTCGCGATCGAATACTTCAATGAAACTCGCACCAGTTGTTCTCTATAGAAGTGTGCACAAACCACTGTCGAAGATTTTAAATTCCCAACACTAGATGCAGGCTAGCGGCGCGCGAGGGGCGTAGCAATTTACTTTTAGTCAGCGTTTAGTGCTGATAGCGATGAAACTTTTGGATTTTGGACCACAACAATGTACATATGGCCTGCCGTCAAAAATACTTCCTTGGACACCTTTAGACACCTTCTTTGCAATACTCGGCAACGGTGGTATAAAATACCAGACCCAGAAGCTGTTGAAAGAGTTCGAGTACATATGTTTCGTCGTCCATTATGGTACAAGATTTTTTTTGTTTAGCACGACTTTTTGCTGTGAAATTTTGCTTGTCATCACGGTTGGGCATCTTTTTCACTTTGCATGCCTTCATTCGATGCCTCTGCTTTATTTTTAGCACATACGATTTTGATTTTCCAACTTTTCGAGTATTATTTCGCACAGAAAGGTTGAAATTTTTCTCAATAATCGCTTGTCCATTTGCCTTGAGCATACTTTTCGGTTTGATCTGCTTCCAACCTTCCGATCCACAATCAAGCGCTAGTTAAATAATTTGAAAACACTAAACACGGTACTTTTTGGTAGTCAGATTTTGCTGACGTTTGCAAAAAATGCGTTTGCACACTTCCACTTGACTCGAATCCAAATGCCAAATGCAATAAGAATGTAAACATGTTGCACCATGAAATAAAGTGGAGAGTCTCAGCTGTCATATAACTGAAACGTTTCAGCTATCCTTGATATAAGGTCTGTATCCACATTAATCCGAGCACCTTCAAATCATTGTAACTTTTAAAATATTGCACGTAGGAATGAAAAATTTCACTATGGTATAGCTGAGAGTCTATGATGAAAAAGACTACGATTGATGTTTACATTTCATGTTTAGTATTCAAGATGGCGACGAAAGAAAAACAAGTGCGCGAGCGAATTTTGTACGGGCGTACGGCAAATCCTGGCTTGTCAATACGGGACCTTGCAAAAACATTGGATTTGCCTAAATCCACTGTTCACGATGTGCTCAAATCATTTTCGGAACGTTTGACGGTGGAGAGGTGATCCTGTCATGGACCGAAAGGTGAAAAGGATATTAACGAAAAATCCCAATCTCTCCATTCGAACGCGGGATGTCGCCTGGTTTTGTCCAAAAATCAAAACAACGTTTGGGACTTAAGTCGTATAAAGTAAAAACAGTTCCAAATCGCAACGACGAACAGAACTTGGCAGCAAAATCACGGGCTCGACGTTTGTACTGCGAATATTTGACGAAGTTTTCATGCGTTGTTATGGACGATGAAACTTATGTCCTGGAGGATTTCAAGCAGCTTCCAGGGCTGACTTTTTATTCTGCTATGGCCAGAAATGCTACAGCTGAGCATTTCAGAACGAAGAAGGCATCGAAATTTATAAAAAAATACCTTGTGTGGCAAGCAATTTGCACGTGTGGCAAAAAGAGTAAATCTTTCGTCACTATAGGCACAATCAACAAAGAGATCTATCAGAAAGAGTGTCTGCAGAAGCGATTGCTACCCTTCATCAAAAGTCACAAAGAAAAACCTTTGTTCTGGTCCAATTTGGCATCATGCCACTATGCTAAAACTGTGATGGAGTGGTACCAAGCAAATCAAGTGAACATTGTACCAAAAACCTCAAACCCGCCAAATTGCCCAGAGCTACGACCAATCGAGAGATATTGGGCTCTGATGAAGCGGATACAAGGAATCAAAGACATCAAACACTTTTAGCAAATTTGGACAAAGACGGCTTCTACGATTTCTGAAGAGTCTGTACAAACCCTAATGGACGGAGTTAAGCGCAAAGTTCGAAAATATTATGCAAATACCGAATAACTATGTTTTGTCTTCACGAATTGTTAAAACACATCCCATGAATCTGAATTAAACAACTACGACGGAAATATAATGCGAAATTTATGTTTTATTTATGTTTTGAGGTGTCCGGATTATTGCGGATACAGACCGTAATTCAAAAACTACATTGAAAGAAAAGTGGCCGAAATTTAATGTGGACAAGCTTTAGCTACTCCAATTAGAGTTGACTCCGCTTTCTTCCTCCGAACTAGAAAATAATTGATTTTTTACTACTTAGGTATATGTTATCGGGGCTTTGCATGCCGCTTCATGAGTGTTTGTTTTTATTTCTTCATGCTTTAGTACATTAAAATTTTGAAATAATTATAAAAAAAGGTTCACATTAAGTATAGAGTGTTTTCATAATATTTTGAGTTAATATTGATTCGTTTGGTATTGAAATATTTCTTTAGATTGTGCCGCAATATAGTGAAGTCAATAGTATCGCAGTGTTGATTATAAGTAGCTATAATTTAATTGGAAAGTTGGGAAAGTTCGACCGATAATCGATAATCGATTAGTTATTAACAAATTTCGAATTCGTAGTTGCCGTAAAGGTATGTAGAAGTTTAATGTTGATAAAATTTCATTTGAGTCAATGCGCTGCGAAATAATGCCGTTAACAAATGAAACCATTGAAGATTTACGATGTTGTTCCAGCGTTTGAATACTGATAACCATGCAGCGCTCTGCATGAAGCTTGAGTCATTTAATATCTGGACTCAAAAAAAATGATCTCGGAACCATTACTCCAATACTCAATACCAATACTCAAAAGGAAGTTCATTTATTTCACTCCAAAGAAAAAATGTGATGTGATCGTAAGCCACCCCCGTGCAGGACTTTCCATGACGTACGGTTCCTGGCAAGGTCAAACTGTACATACCAGTAATCGTCACTATTCCGTTGTATGAAGGGCCAAAATGGGGCTATGGACCCTTAAGCAGAAGCGCTTACATGCATGCTCTTATTACAGGACATGAACAGTATGCAGTAGGATTTCAGTCTGGTGATTTGTTAAAAATATGTTTAGCAAACTCACTGTAGACTGTTGGAAGACAATTAGACCTTCGCAGATCTCGATCTGATGGTTTACATCATGGAAGGTATAACCAATGACTTGGGTCAGATAACCACGAACCCCTCATCCAGCCTTCACTTCGTCTGGCACCCTGTATTCTCCCCTTATCAAAAACCGCTTCTCGATTGCCTATCGGCATAATTACATATTGATTAATTAGCGAGATGCCTGATGTCTTTGAGCAATGCTCCGCCAACTACTCGGTCAACTTATCTGAACATTGAATGTCAGATCAAAATGCAACATTTATTTTTTACAAAATCGAGAACCTTGAAAATGATAAAAAAAAATAGGAATAATATTTAAATATATTACAGAATTTTGCAAATTTCAACAGAATTGAGACAGAATTAAGCACTATTCATTTGTTTTCTTATCGGACATACACAGAAACAAATAATGAATTTTAACAGGCATGTAAAATTTCTCTTCGTTTAATTGCAAGCCAAAGCAAGCGTAAACAACGCCATGGTTTGCAATCGTCCATACTACTGATCTAATTGCAGATATATCTGGCTTAAATTTACATGACATATCCCATTAATCTATGCCAAATCTAGCATTCCGTTTATGTGCTTTAGATAACACAGAAAATTAAATGTTTCTTTCAAACTGTGTACTACATGGTGAATGCACTTATATTCCACGTAAATGAAGCACTGCGTTCAATTTTTAGATTTCTTCGATTTCTGTACTATTGTGGCACTTATAGCCTGCATGCATTTTCTCTTGGGTGAACAAACTTATTTCTGAATGCATTAATCCCTGTTGCTCTACTATCAATAATCCATTATCTGTAGATTTAGATCCGTGATCCTTCAAATATCCATTGTAGCCGACCAACTTCGATAATCTGACTTGAAACAAATCACCTTCATAGTTCAAGGTCAATTTGCGAATATAATAAGCCGATCCATGTTACTTGACTCATAATTCGACCCAAAACAATATGCACTTCGTTCAAATTAACTGTGCAACTGTGTCAATAGTATGCATATACTGGTATGTCCAGCAAATCGTTAAATTTCTCGCTATGTAATAATTATGTAACAATCCCTGGTGGGCGTGTGCCCGAAAAATGATAACTGTTTGATTGATCGAAGCGCAACCACCAAACGTACGAATTATGCATATACTGCAACTGATGCTACCACTTGCGCTTATGTCTCACGTACCAAGTTATAATGTGTATCGTTTATTCCGTTGCCTCAGCTCGTCACAATTCATGTACTGCTATTTTCGGACATATATTTTAATATAATTAAATAATTTGTCACCAAGAGCGGGGTGGCGACGATCGATCCCTTTATAAACTCGGAAATCAATTTCAAAGCTATCAAAGTAGTTTCAAACAGCCAAGTGTAAATTAATAGTTTGTTTTTCTATAGCAAAGCAACAAGTGTATCAAAAGTTAAGAATGGCCGCATTCAAGGTATAGATAAGCGTCTGGATTCTAGTGTCGAGAAGAACGTATTTCAGTGGATGTTTTTCGTTACAGGTTGTGTTTGTTACTGTCTGCATGATTGGATTGAGCAACTGTGGAATTCTTCTGCCTGGTGCTAGATTAGCTGCTGCACCAGTAGCAGCAGTTGCACCAGTAGTCAATACCAACTATGACCCACTACCACAGTATACCTACGCATACAATGTTCAGGATGCTTTAACCGGTGACAACAAGAGCCAGCAAGAAACCAGAGACGGTGATGTCGTGAAGGGTTAGTGAGCTTTTTTACGGCGAAATGCACTTTCGAGCTTTGCTTGCCTACCCCGTTGGAGCTTTTTAAATTGTATTTCTCTTTTATAGGCTCTTATTCGTTGGTGGAACCGGACGGTACTGTGCGCACTGTGATATACACTGCTGATCCAATCAACGGCTTCAACGCAATCGTTCAGCGCGGCCCATTGGTACACAAGGCGCTAGTTCCAGTAGCTCCTGTTGCTAAAGTGTTCGGTTAAGTTCAATTAACCGTCATTTTGTAGAATTTCTTATCTATAGAAACCAAAAACCAGACTGATGTAAATCAATCATCATTTACACTACTATTGTTATATAGATTGTTTGTTAATAAATTAAACACATAAATAATTGTATTTGTTTGAATAATTTATGAAATTACGTTTTTCCATCCTGAGATTAGTTGGTAATGATATGTTTACATGAGTTTATGCACAGGTAGCCAGTAGAATAGAAACAGGTTCCAAAAACTCCCATCATGTCGATTGCAGAAAAAACCGAATTACCTTCTTGTTAGCTGCGCTGTTAGCAAAGCTTTGTGAACCGAGTGTAAAGTAACAAAGCAAAACAAATCATGATGTTAGTGTGGTAACCACCTACTTCAATAAGCGAAACAGAAAATTTCATGTTACTACGCTGGAAATCCGAATTTAATAATTTTAAACGATATCGTTGAAGCCGACAATCTGAATAGCGAAAAGAGTTATTCCAATTCGAGTGAATCTACTTTCGAAGAAATTGACTCGACTCAATTTTATGTTGAGAAGAGTGGATGTGCGTGTGCTCAAAAGCGTATCTGATTTCACTAACAGGAAAATGGTCGTCTTTGACATACTTGATTTTTCTCGATAACCAAATTTTAAATTCAGTGTATTTTCCCGTCAAAACACTACATTCAATATATTCTTATGATCACTGGCTACGTTGCAATATGGATGTGAATTGTGCAATGTGGATGTCATTTTTATCAGTATAGATCACACATATTCAGCTTATTTCACATTGCTGACAAATGGATAACCGTTGACTACGCAGCTTAAATGGAACAATTGCTGAATAAAACAGGGGCTGCCAACTAAAATTATCTTCACATGAGAGTTTAACGTTTAGAAAACAACAGATATGGATAATTCTGTCGATTGTGATACAGGAGCAAAGAGCAAATAAATGCAAACAAAAAATGTTGGCATGTTTGCATGTTTGCATGTTGCAAAAGAAATACTAATTAAAGGGTGGACACTTCTTAAAATTGTAGTCGAAAAATGAAACAGACAAAAATGATCACACAAAACTCATTTTGAGTCGGATATTTTTTAAACTCTTAGGGAAAAAATAAACACATATAAGCTATGTTTTTGAAAAGTTGATTTATTTAATCTCCCCTCCTAGACTAAATGCCCGCACCTTGGACTTAAAGCTACTTATCAAATCCTGTGCAACACTTGCGCCATCTTTCTTCAAATCGTTGTCGGTTTTTTAAGACCTTCCCTGTTGTCCGGAGCTTGCCCTTCAAATCGACCAGAATGTGTCTATTGGGCGAAGTTCTGGCGAGTTTGGCGGATTTGCCTCCTTCTGCACAATAACAACATCGTTGGCTTAGTACCCCTCCATCGCCGGTTTCGCGTAATGGCAGAATGCCATATCCGGCTAAAACAGAGTGTCACCTTCGTGGGACCAGAGAAAGGGCAGCAGGCGCTTCATTACACATTCTTCATTATATATTTAGCCGTTGATGGTGCCGGTCGTTATGCACGGCTTGCTGAATTTTCCGCACCCACAGATAGCCTACCAGACCAAGTACTTCTTTGAATTTGTCTACCTTCTTCTTCCGGAACTTCTCCAGAACATCCAGGCGGGCCTTGCCGACGAAAAACTCCAGGCCTGGGATTTGATTGGCGTCCGCTTTAATGTACGTCTCGTCGTTCTTTACGATGCATTTCGGCCGCAAAAACCGCTCGTGTTCCAGCTTCCTGGCGCGGGAATTATCTGCTGGACGAACCAGAATGAGACACAATGATTAACTTGTAACTTTTTTGCGCGTGTATAAAATTGATGAAATCTTGACTGAGAGTGTAATGTTTACGTTGGCAAAATTTCATCACAATCTGTTAAGTGGCTATCGAGATGGCATCGAAACAAGAGCAGATCCGCTAATAATGCTCATAATATTCGAAGTAGTAGTATTTGTCTTCCAGAATTATAGTGGAACTAAATGGAAATTATTACAATCAAGTGGTTTGGCCAACATGTATTATTATTGAGTATTTCTAAACATTTCAAGATCAAGTTCTGAAAAGTTCTAAAAACATTAAATTGTTTTGATTTTTATAATGTTCTGTAGTTTTTGAAGTTTTCGGTTATTGGAATGATCAAACTATATTGCAATTAAAATTTTGGAAATGTGATCTATTTGTTTGTAATTGCTAGTATAGAGCAACACAATTCTGACGCTCGACAAAATGCAAATTTTTAGTTTCTTATTTTCATAGCTTTTTCTGCAGCTTTTAAGTGGTTCTAACAAAACCATCTGTTTTTTTTTTGTTTTTTTTATAGAGCTTGCATCACTATTTAATGATCTATTGAAACCTTTCAGTAATGGAGATACCAATAGGTATTTATCAATTAAAAGTTATGTTTCGTTTAATTGACGAACTTGGCATTTTTCTAGCTATTTCCATTTATGCATACAATAGCTTTAATACTTTCTCAGCTAGAAGCATATAATTTACAATATCTCTGAGTTACAGGGTGGCAAAGGTTGCCTGTCTTTTTTTTTGTCTCAGTATAAATTTTGTACAGTATTGTTTACCTGTAATTCAACAAATGTGAGATGTGAAGGCTCTTGTAATTCGAAGTAAGGAGTTGCTGCAGCGGCACGCTGATTGTGAGATTCTCTTTTCAGATAAAAAAAAATGTGTCTGCTGTAAGGTACTCAAAACCAACAGAATGACAGAGTATAAGCAGCGAAGCTAGCAGATGTCCCCAAAGATAGGTTGGCTGTGGAAACGTGTCAAGTAATGGTATGGGGTGGATTTTCAGAAAAAGTCAAGCTTCCACTACTTTTCATCGAGTCAACACTAATCTACAAAATGATTTGAATGATCACTTGTTACTCCATGCTTCGAAGTTGATTCCAGACGGAAATTACTGTTTCAATAGGATTTTACATCTTCTAATCAATTGAAAGCAACACAAGTGTGGTGTTTCATTTCATCACAAGAATGACCTGCCTTATCGCCAGATCTCAATCCTTTAGATCTCTTTGCATGAGGATTCATGCTCAGTAAAATAGGGAGCACAAAAGGTCTCTTTCCACAAGCTCTTCATCAATGTTTGGCATACTGTCCCAAGAAACGGTGCGTTTAAGAAACGTCTACTGCTGGTCATAAAAGAATGGTGAGAGGTTCGAGCTTAACATGTGATAAATCCATTCGTTGTGTTTTTATGAACATTGATTTTACTGATAAACAACCGTTGCCACCTTTTACATACTAATGGTAGAAAATTTCAAAATAAGTGTCTGAGAAAATCGATTTACTGAAGTTTGCGCGCTTCATATCCAATAGTTCGAGCGCTGTATTGAAGTTTATATGAAAATTATTATGGGATCAAACTTTTTGTTTATATCTTTCTAGCTGTTCGGCATGATGACATAAGAAGTTGTTTGATGTCAGTGCCAACGAGAAATTGTTTCAGCAACAACTTTGCCGAATATCACTTTTTGATTGAACCTCGACATAGAAAAAGAAAAATATAGCTCCTTCCCGATGAGATGTGGTGGTTCAGCGGTGGTGTGTGGTGCGAATCATAATTATTCATGATCCATACTGTTGGTTCGCCGTACCGCCATATCTTGGAACAAGTAAACCACTATCCATTTGTGAATGGCTCCAACAACATCCTCACTGTTGTTATAAATCGGTCCAAATTGCGTCTCAAACGTTAATATAAATCACATTGTTTTCCTAATGATAACTTGTGAATGGCCCCAATAGCATCCTTGCTGTTGGTATAAATCGATTCAAATTGGAAATTGGTACTAACCAGAAGCAACCATTTAATTTTGCCGGCGCCGGTGGTGGTGGTAAGCGTGACTGCTACTTGGCACCCCTATGGGTCAGGGTTCAATCCTAGTCGAGGTCGGTGGTTTTTCTGAGATGAAAAAATCTAGTCACGTCTTCCTGCAGAAAGGAAGTAAAGCCGTTGGTACCGGCTCATGTGTTGATGAGTGCGATATGTAGGGTCCAGGTGGTGGAGTCGTCTTCCTGGCGTTGGTGGTTGTCACCACGTTGAGAGGAAATAGGCGGACGGAAAATAAACGAATTAAAAAAACCATTTGTGCAGTCAGTCTAAGCTAAGCTAAGAACCCCGGCATGATCAGATATTCATTATTAAAGAAGTTCTTGTGAGATGATCCGTCAACTACTCAACAGGCATCATTGGTATGTCCGGTACGAAAAATGGAGCTGAAATCAAGACAAGGCGTTGACTGTGTAGTGGTTAGTGTGACTGCTTCTTGACAGCCCTATGGGTTTGGTTCGATTCCTGCTGAGGTCGGTAAGATTCTTTCTGAGGCGAAAATATCTGTGGTCACGTCTTCCTTTGCTAAGGGAGTAAAGCCGGTGGTCCCGACTCATGCGTTGGTGAGTGTAGGTGCCTTTCTTTGGTGACTAATCAGGCTAAGGCTGAAAGCCACCTAAATACTGAAAAAAAAGCCAAACAGCAGACAAGCCGTGGTGCCTTGAAAGCTGTAATTTTTTTATTACAGGAAATTATTGGCTAAGAAGTCCTTTAATAGTTCATTCACTTGAAGTTCTATTGAAAATTTGACTTCGGCAAACTTGTTGCTGGAAACATTTATCGTTAGCGCAGCTGTAAAATATTTTCGCATTGGGATCCATGAACGGGAGGAATTCGAAAACAAGCAAAAATACACCGTAGACCGAATCACGTAATTGGCAACTGATTCACGTATCTAGATGAAAACCCTGAAAACGTAAACCATCTGCTCATGTTAATCTTTATATATCTGCTCGCATCTTCCGACAACGACAGCTTCTGTGTATTTCACCGGGCAGTTTTCAATAAGAAAAAATCTACTACAAAGATGCTTCAGGCGACAAAATAATGTAGGCGATCATTTTTATTTTGAGGTATTGAAAACTGAGTATAATTAGAGAGCTAAAATATAATAAAAGTACCCTTGAGGACACGCTGTGTTTGGCTAAAGGGTGATACGGTCAAAATTTGGTCAAGGGAAAACGCGTGTAAATCGGTGAAATCGTTTATTTAAAAAATCAAATTAAATTTCTTTTTCAAGTTCAATTAGTATAAAATTCAGGAAAAATATTCAGTTAGGCTTCCGCTTTTCCAAATCCGAATTGCCGGGCCTTACGCTTGACCCCTGCCATCAGATTTTGTACAGCCACCTTGTCCACCTTCTTCGCCGCAGAAAGCCAGTTTGCCTTGAACTGCTGCTCGTCCTTAGCAGTTTTTTGGTCTTCTTTAGGTTCCGCTTGACAATAGCCCAGTATTTCTCAATTGGGCGGAGCTCTGGCGTGTTGGGAGGGTTCTTGTCCTTGGGAACCACCTGCACGTTGTTGGCGGCGTACCACTCCATGGCCTTTTTACCGTAATGGCAAGATGCCAAATCCGGCCAAAACAGTACGGAACAACCGTATTTCTTCAGGAAAGGCAGCAGACGTTTATTCAAACACTCTTTCACGTAAATTTCTTGGTTGACAGTCCCGGAAGCTATGAAAATGCTGCTTTTCAAGCCACAGGTACAGATGGCTTGCCAAACCAGATATTTCTTTGCGAACTTTGACAGTTTCGTGTGCTTGAAAATATCTGCTACCTTTCCCCTTCCTTTTGCCGTATAAAACTCCTGTCCCGGAAGCTGCTTGTAGTCGGCTTTGACGTAGGTTTCGTCGTCCATTACCACGCAGTCAAACTTCGTCAGCATCGTCGTGTACAGCCTCCGGGATCGCGCTTTGGCCGTCGTATTTTGTTTATCATCGCGATTTGGAGTCACTACCTTCTTGTAAGTCGATAGTCCGGCTCGTTTTTTGGCTCGATGCACGGTTGTAGACGATACACCCAGCTTATTTGCGGCATCTCGGAGAGATAGGTTAGGGTTTCGCTTGCAACTACCGGCAACTCTCTTTGTCGTCTCAGCGGCTTCCGGTTTTCGATTTCCCCCCTGATCCAGACTTCCTGGCTGTCGACAAACGTTCCCCAAACACTTTAATTACATTTGTAACGGTTGATTTGGCAACTTTTAGCGATTTTGCCAACTTTGCGTGCGAGTAGCTCGGATTTTCGCGATGCGCGAGCAAAATTTTGATACGCTGCTCTTCTTGCTTGGACGGCATTTTGACAACTGAAGAGTGAATTCCAAAATCAAAATAGGAGCAACATTCTACACACACACACCTTCAAAATGAGGGGTGTTCAGGTTTTTTAAATGCAAAATTGAAAGAAATACGTCAAGTTGATATTGACCAAATTTTGACCGTATCGCCCTTTAATGGCATTGGGTTGTCGAACGTCGTTTTCACTGCCACATTTAATTAAATTTTGCTTCTTACTGGTCGATGATGAACAAGCATTACTCATTTGGACAAGCGCAGTAGATTCATACTATCTATTTTTATTCTCCTTATATTTTTGATCTATCTATTTTACCCACCCCTGTACCTTTCTCTTCTTCCTACCCCCTCCCCTACCCCCTATGCTCGCAATTCCGAACTTTGTGATCCCCCGCCCGGTTGGCTCGCTTCCTTCTGTTTGTTCATTGTTAAATAGTTGCGCGTCGAAGAATCTCGTCGGTCATCACGTCCTGATGTTTTTTTTTGGGGAGCGGTTGTTGTATGAATAGTATTGGAATTATTTTTATTTATGAAGAAAGGCGACGTGCCTGAGAATGAGTATAGAACTTGTTGCTCAGTATACATAAATTTCCACTCATAAATTAGCACTGTTCAATATATAATTGCACCCAGATGAAGGTCGTTTGAATACAAAATTGGCCGATTTGCATAGCAATTTGCATTTTTGTGGGCACACATCTTGGAAATTACAAAGATTTCACATGTCAAACTAAAATGACTGGTATGTAGCAAGAATTTTATTAATGTTTGACATGTGATATCTTTGAAGTCTCTTAGATTTGTGCCTTCAAAAATTCCCAATGGAAATGCAAATCGATCTTGATGGCGGTCAGTTTTGAATTCTTATGACCGTTACCTTAAATTAGAGTAAAATTGATAATATATCTCGTTCCCGAAGCATATTTTCAAAACAACATGTATGATGAAATTGTTGTGCTTGATTACTTTTATGAACCTGCATCACATTTATTTCTTGTTCTAACTTTTACATCTCGGAATATCGGAATCAATGCTTTAAATAGTCATTTCGGCTCATTTGGATATATTTACTGATAACTTGTTTTAGAAGCTCAAATTATGAATTATAGCTCTTGACTAATTCCACCACTTTGTCAAAAAATACATTGCCCTAAATGGTATATAGAATGGATTACATTCACTCATTGATGTATATCATTTGAATATTTCGATATTGCGCTCTCACTTCTTGGGATTTCAAAGCTAGAGCAATACGTTGTGCGAAAAATTCATGAAAATAATCAAGCACTGATCATATCAGAACCCTAGTCCTAACCATTCAAACTATAAAACATCAAACAGAAAATAAGAATTCACATAGATGAAGACTGACCTGTGTTTTCTTGATCCAAGCTTACCCTTGGTGGCTGAATCCGAGTATTGTCACTTTTAACAAGACTTTAAATGTAAAAAATGTAATGTAATTATCGGCCTTAGCCTACCTACATTCGACGCGTTCATATGTCAACAACTTGATCAGCTCCTGAACTTTTGGTAAACGTTTTCGAGATGCCGCGAATCGAAAACAGTGTTAAAATTCAACTGGTGGACACGTGGCCTCGTGAGACATCCTCTCGATGAACAAAATAGCGAAACATTTCGGAGTTCATCACAATCTATCATCAACATGTTTGGGGAACACTACTCATTCGAGGAGCTGCCAAGAAGGGTATGAAAATCAGGTCCAGTTGACCCAATAATGGATTGGAAGGTATCTTCTTCTTCAGGAACAGGTATTCTCTTCTTCCGGAGCAGATCGATGTAAATCCGTGATTTGGCCAAAAAGGCTGGTTCTTCCGTCGGAATGGTGCAAAGAATCAAGAAGCGCAAATACCTGAAGACTTATAAGAAGCTGAAAATAGTAAAACAAAGTTCTGATCGAAAATACAAGGTGAAAACTAGAGTCAGAAAGTTATACAGTTGACTTTTGCAACTCCCGTCTGCCTGCGTTTTGATCGATGACGAAACATATGTGAAAGAGGACTCCAGAGCGCTTCCAGGACCACGATTTTATATCAAGGTTACCGGCAGAGATGAAAGTATCTCCGAAAAGTCGTTCGAGGTTGAATAGTTTGGCCAGAAGGTTCCCGTATGGCAGGCAATTTCTTCCTGCGACTCCAAGTCAACGATTTTCTACACTGAAGGTTCGATCAATGCCGTAGTTTACCGTACTGAGCGTTTGCACAAAATAAAGCTTCCGTTAAACAAGTAGCACAAAGTCAATCCATTGTTTTGGCCTGATTTGGTGTCAGCCCATTACGCCTAAGCTGCAGTTCAATGGATGCAAGAAAATGGAGTAGATTTCGTTGAGAAAGACACCAATCCTCCCAATAGTCCACAGCTTCGTCCAATTGAACGCTACTGGGCTATCGCGCACCTTCAGGAAAAATGGTAAGGAGTGCAAAACTATAGAAGAGTTCAAAAGGAATTGGTCTGTGGCTTCCAGAAAATGCGACAAAACTACTGTCAAAATCCTCATGAGTGGAGTCATATCCAAGAGTGACAATTCTGATTTTTTTGTTCAAATTAAGTGAGCAAGACTTGAATTAATTGGTACAGTTGTTTTTTTTTCATGCTATGATAAAAAAATGTGTTTGCAGTTTTTTTTCGATACAATCCTTATAAAGGCTGACTAAAAGTAAATTGGTACACCCCTTGCGCGCCACTAGCACGTCTCTAGTGTTGGGAATCGAAAAATTTTGACAGTGGTTTGTTTACGCTTCTAAAGAGAACAACTGGTGCAAGTTTGATCAAAGTAGTCAATTGTATGCAGAAATAACGTCTAAAGAAGAAAAAATATTGCACACAAACGCCTGGAAAATCCGGAGTGGTCCAGTTCCAAGCTGGCTAAAGTGCTAAAGATGCCGAAAACAACAGTTTTTCGAGTGCTCGAAACCTACAAGGAAACCCTGAGTGTGGAAAGGAATCAGTGGACCTACGAAAAAACTGGAACCAGGGATCGCAGCAAGGTGTTGAGGTGCGTTGAAGCCGACCCCGGTCTTTCGATCCGAAATGTGTCCAGAAGGTACAACACCATCTTTCAAACGGTGCGGAACATCCTTGCCAGGGAAGAATGTAAGTCGTACAAAGCCAGTAAGCATCAGAACCGGCATATGGAGAAGAATACCGTAGCCAAATGCGTGCAAGGTTCTTGTACGACCGTGTTTTAACGAAACACAAAGGTTGTACTTTGATCGATGACGAAACATTCGTCAAACTAGAGTTTAAGTAGCTTCCCGGTCAACAGTTTTACATCGTGACTGGACGTGAGGATGTGCCGGACAGATTCAAGTTTGTGTTTGCCGACAAGTTCGTAAAGAAGGCCATGATTTGGCAAGCGATTTGCAGTTGTGACCTGAAAACCCAAGTAACAATATCTGTTTTATTTCAACCGTATAGCACTCCTCCCGGCTTTGTTGATAAAATTACAATCAAAGCTGTTTTGTCCACCAACACCTCCTCTATGCATCTTTAACCGTTATGTGTCCAACAGGGTACAAAGTAGCCTTTTTAGATTTCAAAACATGATATTTCATTAAGTTTTCTTAATAGGTTCTTGAAATTTGTGACATCTCATATCTCGTTAGTACTTATCATCCTGGAGTGAAACAATGATGGCATAGCAAGGGGGGGCGCAAGGAGGGGCTTCTGATTTTTTTCATTACGTAAATGGCCGACAGGGAACGTTTTTATCCACGGAACTAAAATGACCATTACTATGGCAATACCCTACCGATTTGGAATATTTAAGCAGTTTTGGATTCAAAAACTCAACTGCTTTCTCTAAATTTTCTAATATGACCGATGGTCATCATCTGTCTCCGCAAAAACCGGATATTCGGAACCGTGTTCCGTAAATGGTATAATTATAAATGTTTCAATAATAAACCAAAAATAATGATACAAAAACTGTGGAATGAGTACACATCAAGTGTGTGATTGCCAAATGATAATCCAGTGACGTGATCCTGGACCAGTCACCCCGGAGCAGGTTCCCATAGGGTCACGGATGGCCAGACATTTTTTTTAATTGAGCCCTAACAATATTGTTGAAAAATTCTTGGAATCGTTCCAGAAGAAAGTTTTCCGTAGTTATTGAACCATCCGGTCACTTGGCTTCGGATTGTCCAGTTCATAGTAGGTTCCCATGAGGCCACGGATGGCCAGAAAATTATTTGAACAATATGGGTGTCAAAATTCTTGGAATCGTTCCAGAAGAACGTTTGCCATAGTTACTGGACTATCCAGTCACTTGGCTTCGGATTGGCCAGTTCAGAGTAGGTTCCCATGAGTCCCTAGAATATAGATTCATTAAGACTATCAAATATTGTCAGATGAATAAAATAAATAAAAATATAAATAAATAAATATGTGGTGGGCACCATTATGTAGGTCTATTAAGGCTGCATCACATTCAGATGAATTCTTCACAGGTTCAGGCGTGCATGTTCTGTTCCAAGAATTTGATCAATAGTTGTCCGTGTGAAAAATTTGGCCAGCACTTTGGGATTGTCCATCCGGGATTCTACTGCCGACAAACATAACTGTAGTGATAGTTCCTGACTCGCGTTTCTTAATCTAGACTGAAATTTTCTTCTGGAACAATTACAAGAATGTTGACACCCATACTGTTCGGTCTCAATTCATATAATTTGGCCATCCGTTGCCTCATGGGAACCTACTCTGGACTGGCCAATCCAAAGCCAAGTTACCGGATGGTCCAATAACTTTGGCAAACGTTTTTCTGAAACGATTCCAAGAGTTTTGACACCCATATTGTTAGGGTTCAATTCAAATAATTTTCTGGCCATCCGTGGCCTCATGAGAACCTACTCTGAACTGGCCAATCCGAAACCAAGTAAAGAAACTGTGTAGGTTCTCATAAACTTGACTAAAACTTGAAACCTATTGGCACCTCTTACAGCCATAATAAAACCAAATTGATTTCTAGTGGCTTTCATAGAACTGTAGTAAAACTTAATAAAGCTGGATGGTTTTTGCAATGTTGCTTGGGAACGGAACCATTCGTCACATCCTCGACGATGACATCCCAAGTTTACATCGAAGAATGCCTGAAAAAGCGTGTATCGACCAATCAAAAAATCCTGGGCAATTTCAAATCAGTGACTTCCACGGAGCGACAGGCAGTGAAGGACATCCAGCAAATGCGGGCAAAATGGAAGAAATGTGCTGAATCCGTGTCTGTTTCCACTGTGCGGGCGCTGATGAGCTCCATCAAGAGGAAGGTTCGCGATTTCGTTCGAACTGGAGACATGTAACCATCTAATGCTGAAATTTTGAAGTTCTATTAAAAGTACTATAAAGCATACATTAATGAACTTTTTAAACTTATTGAATCACGAATTACAGGTCTTTTTGTGCGCATCAATATACTTTTAGTCAACCTTTAAAGAGTGCATCGATAGTTATAACGAAACTTTCGATTGATTGGCAAGCCGGGTATAGTTATCGAAATGAAACCGTTTTTTACAGTAGTTTAGTTTATATATTTATTTCAGCCTACATACATCGGTTAAATGTTTGAATGAGTTTGAGTAAAATGTGCGAAATTTGCGGTGGACGCCATCGATCAGAGCCTGTTCAGCAGTTTTTTTTTTCACTTCCTCATCATTTCCGTTTAGGGTGTCTTTGGGAACGAATGGTTCAATCCGTTTGCCCCAAGTGCATTTGGCCTGCCAAATCAGGTACTTCGAAAGCTTCTTCCGTTTGTCCTTACCCGTAAAATATTCTTGTCCCGGAAACTACTTAAACTCCACTTTGATGACGCAGCACCGGTCTTTCGTTTGCAGCTTCGTGTAGAGTTTCCGGACACGCGTTTTGGCAACACTCTGCAGGCGTTCGTCCTGATTTGGGAAGTTCTGCACCCTGTAATCTTTCAATCCGGATAGTTTCTTGGACCCCTGGAGGGAAATTTGGAAAACATAAATCTTTTTGGCCAAGTCCCGCGTTGAAATGAACCAAGTCCCGCGTCAAAAGGGTTCCGCTTGAAATGAGCACTCAGTGCCCTCTCGGTTGTTTTGCGTGTTGTTCCCGGTTTTCGTTCAGCTCCTGGCTTGTGGTTCGCTGGCATCTGTTACTGAAACCTTTGAGGAGCCTTGAGACGGTCGAATGATGTATATTCATCAGTTTTCCCAAAGCGTGACAAAGTCAATAGAACAGCATCGGTATTGCTATAGGCACTCTTTTCATCCCAAGTAAGTTCCAATCTTAATAACCAGAATGTTGCCCCGAAGAAAAATTGATGCATGCATTTTTTTATTCGATGGCGATTCCCCGATGTGATGATTAAGATGCACTGACCTCTGATCTGCGGTTCTGACAATATTATTAAGTAAGGGTATTTGAGAGTAAGACCGCTCTGTATTTAAAATATGTTTCGTTTGTGGATTTTCCTCGTGTTGTTGCACCTCAGGATCATATTTTGAGCGCACTTCAATAACTTTTAATTAATAAGGAAAAGCTTTCCACTTGCCGGTTCTCGGTGACGACTATTAATGTCCAGTCTTGACGATGGTAGCCAACAAGTGATCTCAGAATGCTTTGGTCTATTCGATTGTAATGGTAGCGGAAACTGGAGTCTTCATTTCGGGGAGCGAATGGCGAGAGAGTTTGGTGTTGTCACATGTACAGTGTATTTCAAAATTGATCGGACAAGAACATCATTTTAGTAAAGTAGGAATAAAATGCAGAAATAAAATATTTCCAATAGATCATTAGTTCATTTTTATTTCTTTTGATTAGATTTCAGTAATTTTGATTTAAAAAGCATTATAACATTTCAAGAAAAAAATATTCAAATAAAAAAGACAAATAAGTTCAAATTAAGGATACGAAAATAATCGGACAAGATGTAGAAATTACATTTTTCTTTTTAATAATTTATTAATTTGCCTTTTTTAGTAATGTGTACGTTCTCCTTTGTACTCAATCACTTCCGCCAAGCGTCTTGGCATCGACCAAGTTTTGAGTTGCTTCTGGACGAAGAGTGTTCTATACAGCTTCAATCGCTCGCATTAACTGCTTTCTGTTGGAAATATGCTTCTTTTGCAGTTCTCGTCCGATTTCATCCCACAGATGCTCGTTTCGGTTTAAATCCAGGCTTTGGAGAGGGTGATCCAGCACAGTTATGTTTTTCCTGGCCAAATACTCTGTCACAAACTTCGATTTGTGCTTGGGGTCATTTTCGTGCATAAACACAAAGTTGCTGCCCAGCCGATATTTCCTGGTAGACTTTGAAATATTACGTTCCAGGATATCCCTGTAGCCTTCCTTGAACATTATACCTACGATGATGGCCATGGCCAGCATAGAACATACCACCCCATACCATAACTGATCCGCTGTCATGTTTCACAGTTCCACGCATATTCTTTCTTTCTAGAGCGATACCATCAGTTCTCAAACTCTAACACGCCTATCTGAAGCTCTGACGTTAAACTTACGTTCATCCGTCCATAGAACCTTTTTCCAGAATGACATCGGCTTGTCTAAGTGCTTCTTGGCGTAGCCAAACGCTTCAGTCTGTTCTGCTCACTGATGTATGGCTTTTCCCTAGGCGCACGACTCTTGATTCAAAATTTGGCCCTAGGCTCTGCTGATGGTGAACCAACTTACAGGTTTTCCGATGATGGGTTCCAGATCGGCTGCCAATTTACCGCCACTGATGAACGGATATTTTTTAACCGATTGTTTTGCTGTGAATGAACCGGTGGACGCCCACATCTGCGACGATTTTCGATGCCGCCAGTGATTTTTTGTCGGGAAATGATGTCCGATACCGTTGACTTCGGAATACCAAGGGATTCAGCAATCTTACGAACTGTTTCACCGCGTCTTTGAAGTAAAATGACGTTACTCTGTTGAGCTACTGATGTTTCCTTCCTGCCGGCCATTGTGAACTTTCAACTTCTGATAAAATTGTGAATAAGCGATTTGCAGTAGAATTAGTGAAATCAACATTCGTCTCTGCATTAAATCATACACTCAAACTTTTCTCTGTGTACTTATCCGCGCAGGGTCGCTGTCATGATCCAAGGTAGATTTCAAATAAGGTGTATCATAATGTATACGACCTGCGCTCATAGCCTAATATATCGGCATTATGGCGTTTTGAGCCGTTTCACCTTAAGACAGATTTGTTTGCCTTATTGCTATCTTTAGTATTGCACTTGATGTATGTGTCTGTCACACTTAATTGCTTAGAAATCCAATCTATGAGAGTTCACACCGAAAACCAAACCTTACAATTAACCCGTTACTCAAGCGCCGCGGATAAGGAAATTCGTCATTCCGGTGGCTGCAAGATCATTAGCCAATCACCTTGCACCGGCATAAACCAGACCTTTGCTCGCTTGGCCGAGTGTACCGCTTTGACCATTCTAGTGGAATTTCAACACTCATTGCCGTGGACGACTAGCAGCAGTGCAGAGCTGTGGTGCACTCTAATTAGACGTTTTCTCGTCATTTCCATTTCGAGTGTGTAGACCTGTTAGACCAAGCAACAGGCTGTCAATTGATCTTTTGGTCATTTGACGATATTATTAAATTAAACGGTTTTAAAGTGATTATGGATTTGACTTGCTTCAAAATTAGGACTTTATTAGAATTTAAAGCAATTAAGGGAGTTTCCGATAGTTTCACCCGTAGCGTGAATTATCTCAGTTGGTGTTGACGCTGTGGGCCGAAATTCAGATGGTTCCGAAGATGGCATAGAATTGGCGCGAATGTTATTGCAAAAGGCACCTTATTTTTTCTGGTGATATATTTTAGGCATCTCAAAAAAAGTTGAAGTATAAAACTTTATTGATGGAAATGGGTTTAACTGGAAATGACAGAATGCATATGGATTCATATCTAAGGAGACCTATCTAGACACAAATAGAAATAAAGATAATTGCAAATTTTTCTTGCAAAAAAATAATAATAATAACTGATAATAATTATAAGAATAACTTTTCCCTAACATGATGGTAATTCTAGTTTCTATGAGGTTGTTGATAGTTTTGAAAAATTCACGTTTGAATCTATGTTTACAAAAGCAGATACGTCGTTTTGAATAAATTGTCGTGAATTTTGTTTTCCATGATCGTGCAATATTTTTCACTTTAATGGCCATTCAAAAACAGATGACAGTATTTGATCCCATGTTCTGGGAGATTCGTCCTAGGGCATGATATTCGAGTTTACTTGAAGTTTGTTACAATCCGAACAAGTGTTTAAGGTGGTACTATCCATAATATACAACTTTTGAAAAACGCTTTCCTTCCTTTGCTCAGGCAGCTACAAAGCAACACCGTGGAGGTGAGGTGGCTTGGTTCAATTCTCATGAAGGAAAATTTCTCGATTCTCAAGGCATAAGGTATGTTTGTACATGCTGCACAATAATAATAATGCAAAAATTGTGTAAAGATTATACTAAAAAAATGCAACACTTTCTTTTCTTGTGTTTAACTGTTGGGGTAAAAATTGATAAAATTTTGGGTAAAACTAGTTAAGAGCGTGACTTCCATGCAAGAAAAGCTTCGACAAAAAAATATGGGCGCAGTCGTGGAAAATCCAGGTCAGTCCCACAGATCCACAGATTCGATTTGAACAATCTAGATGTTTTTTTTATGGACCCATCGAACCTTCGGACTCCGATTTCACATTTATCAACGAATGCACTGCACAACCTCAGGCACACATTGAATTTTTCAAAGGTAGTAGATGTGTTGTATTTTTCCTCCAAGTTTCAAGAAAGTTTGTCCTCCAAGCTAGTGAGAAATGAAACAAAATCATGCTAAATTGCATTTGTTTTTATTTTGGGTGTAGCGTTAAGAATTTAATAATTAATATTACTTTTCCTTCTTTTTTCTTTTATATGCATTTCAAGCTTATTGCTTTCACAATCACAATCAGTCAATCAATAAAATTGCTTTCACAATTGTTTGCTCTCAACTAAGTATTCTATATGTACTTCAACAGTAAATAATTGAGAGCTTTCGATGCATACTACCTTGATCAAAAGTTCCCGGAATTTATGCAAGAAATTAAAAATACAAGATTATACATCAAAATCAATACTGTCCCCTCCAAAGTACTCCCCATCGACTGCAACGCACTTATGCCACCGCTTGATCCAATCCAAAGCCACGGCTCTTGGTGGTAGCCATTCAGCCACTTTAACAAGTTGAAAATATTGGAATTAAAACACTACAATTGCTTCGATTGGCGAGGCCATCATCGGTACAGCAATGGCGGCAAATGAATATGTTTTCCTCCAATCTGTGTGCAACCTGTCGCCTCCATGGCTTCGTTTACTTAATCAAACGTTTTGTCGATCAAGAAGGGCAAATTTGATGAGCGAAAAAAACAAAACAAAATTGTCGGTAACACTAGTCGGCAAAATCGGAACTTTTTTCGCTCCCGTCAGCATTTCTGGTTGGATTTTATAGATTTTGCTACGCTGAATCCAAATATGGGCTCAGAAATGCTGTAACACGTCCAGTTTTTGAGAAAAATGTGATTTAAACTCACAAAAACACGTACTTCCGTAGTAATATGATCTACCTAAGCAACAACCAGAATATTGGCTCTGCCCTTTGCAAGTTGGACTTGGATTTTATGGAATGGACCTGCCTGAATCCATTCGTGAACACAGATTTTTCGCAACACTTAAGATTGATGAAATAAACCGGGTTTTCATTCACCAAATTACGAATTTTCATGAAAATCAAGATTTTCTATTTTGAAAACATGAATTTTCGCTCCGCCCTTAGAATGTTGAGTTTGGATTTTATGAAATAAACCTCCCTGAAACCATTCGTGAACACAGATTTTTCGTAACACGTAAGGTTGATGAAATAAACCGGGTTTTCATTCACAAAATTACGAATTTTCATGAAAATCAAGATTTCCTATTTTGAAAACATGAATTTTCGCTCCGCCCTTTGAATGTTGGGTTTGGATTTTATGAAATAAACCTCCCTGAATCCATTCGTGAACACAGATTTTTCGTAACACGTAAGATTAATGAAATAAACCGGGTTTTCATTCACAAAATTACGAATTTTCATAAAAATCAAGATTTTCTATTTTGAAAACATGAATTTCAGCTCCACCCTTTGAATGTTGGGCTTGGATTTTATGAAAGGGACCTCCCTGAGTTCATTCGTGAACACGGATTTTTCGTAACACGTAAGGTTGATGTAAAAACCGGGTTTACATTCACAAAATTACGAGTTTTCATGAAAATCAAGACCCGTCCATTAATTACGTCGCTCAAGAATACAGATTTTTAACCCCCTCCTCTCTTTATTACATTTTTTGTATGAATTTTTGAAAATGTTTGTATGCATCGTCACTTTTTAATCCGCAAAAATTTTGTTGCATTTGTGGAGACGTGATATTGAAGGAACAGAAAAAGGGGTTTACACCTTTGTTGGAGACAGCATATCAGCTGTATTTTGACAAGGAGCTTCCAAATCGTGAGTTTCCATGGGTTCCAACATACTCCTGTTGCTCATGCTACCGAACATTGCTTGGTTGGATGAAAAGTACGCACAAAGGCTTACCTTTTGCCAAACCTATGGTGTGGATTAATCCAATCCAACGAATCATATGAGCGATTGTTACTTTTGTTTGACAAAAATTCATGGATTTTCCAAAGCTTTGAAGCATAAAATCGAATACCCATCCAGGCCAACATTGCACTCCGAAGCAATGCCAGTTCCAATATCTCCAAATACTGCTGGACGTGCTGATGAGCTGGATTCGGAACCAGGCGAATCTGAGAAAAGCTTTCAGGATGATCCAGATTTTTTACCTTCGGAGTCTGAGGAACCGCATGTTATAACTCAAGAGGAGCTGAACGATTTGATTCGAGATTTGGAGCTACCCAAGACCAAAGCGCAGCTGCTAGCTTCAAGGCTAAAGCAGTGGAATGTCCTGGAAAAAGATGTAAAGGTGTCATCTTATAGGAAGAGACATTCAGATAACATTAAATATTTTTCGATGGACGGTGATCTTGTCTTTTGCAACAACATCGAAGGTTTAATGGAAGAGCTACAGTTAGAGTATCACGCAACTGACTGGAGGCTCTTCATCGACGCTTCAAGCAAAAGCTTGAAGGCAGTGTTACTGCACAATGGAAATAAGTATTCTTCAGTGCCAGTTGCATTTGCAGCTCACATGAAGGAAACTTATGAGAACATAAAAACACTTTTGGAAAAGATCAAATATTCGGAACACCAGTGGAATCTCTGTGCAGACCTTAGGGTAGTGGCATTGTTGTTTCCTCTGCGAATGGAACAGTCGTGCGAGGGATAAACATTACCACCAGCAGCATTGGCCAGCACGTACCGAGATGGTACCTGGGAAGAAAAATGTGTCAAATCTGCCTCTTGTCGACAGGGACAAAATTTTACTACCTCCGCTACATATTAAGCTTGGGTTGATCAAAAATTTGGAGAACTATAAAAGGAAAAAGAAAACAAAGTGAATTAAAGTTGAAAAATATAGAGAAAATTTCAACTAAATTACTGACTGCCTGACTGACTGACTGACTGACTGACTGACTGACTGACTGACTGACTGACTGACTGACTGACTGACTGACTGACTGACTGACTGACTGACTGACTGACTGACTGACTGACTGACTGACTGACTGACTGACTGACTGACTGACTGACTGACTGACTGACTGACTGACTGACTGACTGACTGACTGACTGACTGACTGACTGACTGACTGACTGACTGACTGACTGACTGACTGACTGACTGACTGACTGACTGACTGACTGACTGACTGACTGACTGACTGACTGACTGACTGACTGACTGACTGACTGACTGGCTGACTGACTGACTGGCTGACTGACTGACTGACTGACTGACTGACTGACTGATAGGAAATCTTGATTTTCATGAAAATTCGCAATTTTGTGAATAAAAACTCATGTTTTGCAACACGAATGGATTCAGAGAGGTTCATTTCATAAAATCCAAGCCCAACATTCAGAGGGCAGAACGAAAATTCATGTTTTCATAATAGGAAATCTTGATTTTTATGAAAATTCGTAATTTTGTGAATGAAATCCCGGTTTATTTCATTAATCTTACGTGTTACAAAAAATCTGTGATAACGAATGGTATCAGGGAGGTTTATTTCATAAAATCCAAACCCAACATTCAAAGGGCGGAGCGAAAATTAATGTTTTCAAAATAGGAAATCTTGATTTTCATGAAAATTCGTAATTTTGTGAATGAAAACCCGGTTTATTTCATCAATCTTACGTGTTACGAAAAATCTGTGTTCACGAATGGATTCAGGGAGGTCCATTTCATAAAATCCAAGCCCAACATTCAAAGGGCGGAGCTGAAATTCATGTTTTCAAATTAGAAAATCTTGATTTTTATGAAAATTCGTAATTTTGTGAATGAAATCCCGGTTTATTTCATCAATCTTACGTGTTACGAAAAATCTGTGTTCACGAATGGATTCAGGGAGGTCCATTCCATAAAATCCAAGTCCAACTTGCAAAGGGCAGAGCCAATGTTCTGGTTGTTGATGAGGTAGATCATATTACTACGGAAATACGTGTTTTTGTGAATTTTAATCACATTTTTCTCAAAAACTGGACGTGTTACAGCATTTCTGAGCCCATATTTGAATTCAGCGTGGCAAAATCTATAAAATTCAACATATATACTTGAAGGGAGTGAAACACTGCCGACTAGTAAAATCGGTTAAAGAATAAAGTTGAACGGTAGACTGTCAAAGCACTAAGCGGTACAGCGATCAAGGCAAATGAATTTGTTTTCGAGGAATATGTGTGCAGCTAGTCGCTCGCACACAGTTCCATGGCTTCGTTTACTTCATAAAACGCTTTGTGGATCAAGATGGGCAAAATTTCCTTCTTCGGCTTTCTCACGATTTGATTGCAAAATTTGCGTTGCGCATTTCATCTTTAGGCGTAGGAAGCCGTTGGCTCTGGAGCTGGTTTACCGAAGCCATCGGTGGATTGGTATACATTAGCAAGAATGTGACCAATTATTAGCAAATGATTGATTTCATATTTTACATCTTGATAAATATACAAATGATGTTTTCCATCGATGTGCCCAAAATGGGGGGTTGTACCAAAGTTGTGGTGTACCCAATGTTCTGTTTATATCATTAAACGGGTATAAAGCACATGGGTAAACACATTTTGTAGGAAAGAAACTTAGCCATGGAGTCTGTGATTAATGCATATTTCATATATTTTGATTACATAACTAATTTTGATTTCAGTTGAAGTACTCTGTGCTGCCAATCCCTTGGACAACGACATTCCATTCTAGCCATTTCTGCGACAAACGCGCTCTTGTCATTGCAATGAAATCAATATGATATATTAAACTCGCTTTGCGTACTGTTTGTAACCTACGTCATGCATACCATGTTCAGAACACAGGAGCATGATTTAATTGAACCACTTTTTAGCGAGTGGGTAATTTTTCTGGTTCATTTTCTACGCCAAAACTGGTCCATTCGAGAGTAGACCCACATTTGAGACATACTTATTTCTTTCTGTCTGCGGTAGTTCAAAGTTGCGGCAATCCACTAGGGAGAGTCAATTGAACTGCAAGTCAATCAGCTGTTCAGTTTTCCAATGACTTACTACTAGCTGTACCTGCTCATGCTGCTTCTGTGCTTTAAACAGGTATTTTCATTCACAACTAACTACATCTTGGTTGACCGATGTGCAGACTTTTGAACACAAGAAGTGCAACTTGGGGCAATTGAACTCGCTCTCAGAACCTGTTATGTGGGGCGCTTAATGCATTCTAGAAGAAGAAAAACGAATCTCAAGCCACACGTGGTGGGAAGAAATGCACGGATGGAAAAGAAAAATGTAACATATTTTTAACCGACTTTTTCCATGTAGGTACAGAAGGGGTTGGCTTGTCCTCCCCAGAACGTTTTGTTAGACACCGACTCGGAGTGTATTTATAAGACTGTCTTTGAAGATTTGAACTCATACCAAAGATATTGCTCGGCAAGGTGTACTCACTTACAAGAATCTATCATTCTACGTGGATTGAAATAACTTCCTCAGTGTTGGAAAGTGCGTGCGTGAAAACAGTGCCTTAGATGGATTTCACAATGATCAGAAAGGTGACTTTCGCTTACGATGGTATTTTAAGGGCAGTGAATATTCCAACAGTTCAGCTGGTGTGTTTTTTGTGTGGTTTAAATGCTCTTTAATTGTTTGCCGTTTTTATAAATTTGCTGATGAGCTTATGATTAATTGTTGTTCATTGTTTTCTATTATTTGAGAAGTGTGTGGTTGAAATATAACAGTTTTCTCTTGACAGTGGCGTTCAAAGGTATAAAGACTTTGCACAAACCTTTTTATGTTTGTGCAGGATGAGCAACAAATATTGATTTATGTTATGTTTTGAAGGTGCAGATTGCAGCATATCTGTACTTAGTTTTGTTCGAATTCCATGAACTGAATATTTTATAATTAATTTCCATTTTTTAATGATCATGAAAGTGCAAAATATGAGCTTAAAGAGTTGTCTTTCTTACAAAATATATTTGAGAACATACTTGAAATACCTTCGATCTCTGTTTTAAAATTGCTTGAAGCAAAATTCCTAGGTTTTCATTATATCAGAGATAAATCATCAAATTCCCCATTTTTTTATAAATTTGCTAAGGACATTACTATGAAGATTAATATTGAGCAGAATCGTTTTGGCCAGTAAATTGCAAATGCGGGTCATAATGTAGCTGGACTGCGATTCCGGTCCGTCAAAAACTTTGGAGTTTTGAACTTGTTTAAAAAGTGATCTTTGTCAGCGCAGGAGGAGTCTATATGGTTTAAGAATAGGTTAGCTAAAATAATTCAACAGTAACTACGTAAACAGTAAATATGGATCTACAATACCGTATCGGCGTTTGTGTTCGTCAATTAAACTGCGCATTCTTGTATTCTAGATGACATTTGTTCAAAAGAAATGTTTTAAATTGAAGGGGATCAATCGAAGCATGTCTCGCGCAAACGGTTTGGTTTCTTGTAAAGAACACCAATGCCACTAAGCTTCAGGCTGGATAAATTTCTGATTGAGATCCTGTTTCGATGATCTAAACAATGGGGGGGGGGGGGGGGCAACTCCGGTGAAGTGGTTAGCATCTAAACCTCTCACGACAAATTTACGAATTCAAATTTCATCCTCCGATAAGTCACAACAAAATCACCAAAACGGTATCGAAATGACAATTTGTATAATGAAGATTTTTTGTTAAAAATCACATAGATCGAGTTTGATTTCAAAACAAACGCAGTTTGATATGCTTGACCGAGGTTTAATTAGGAGATAATACCGGTAAACCCGATAATAACGGAGTCCCATCAGGGTCCCGTTATAACCGTTCTAACGCAACCTACTTGGAGTAAACGTCGTTACGATCAAAAGTCGGTTCAACAAGAATGCGTGTAAATTGATTAAAATTTTATTATAAAAATAAAATCATTTCTCTTTTTGTAGGGTAGAAATTGCTGTGGCCCTCTTTGGCTCTAACGTAGCATAGGTCCCAGATTTTATGGAATCTAGAAACATAAAATTTGAGAACATTTTCGAGAACACCAAATTCGGAAACTAGGAAAATAAAATTCAGCACAACACAATTTCTTTATTTTTGAGCTTTTAAGATTAATCAAATTAAATGCAACTGATAAATCCCCAACAATTTTAAATTGTTTCATCCGCCGCAGACAAACGAATAAAACTAATATGTTGTTAATATCATTTTCTACTTGATATTATGGTTGAATCCCAGAGAAAAATGTGAAAATGGTAGAGTGTACCCAATTGACATGGACGCCATGTTCCATTTCCCTAGTTCAATTAGTATAAACTAAAGAAAAAATATTCAGATAAGATTCTGAAGGCATGAAAATGTCTGGCACTTTTCCACTTCGGGTTAACGGAAAAAAATCCTGCCCAGAGAGATGTTTGAAGTCTGCCTACTTTAAGGTTTCGTCGCCCATTACCTCGCAATCGAGCTTCACTGACTTGATTTACAATCAATGCACGGTTGCAGACGGCACTCCCAGCTTGTTAGCGACACCTCGGACGGTGAGGTAAGAATTCTGCTGAAACCTCTGGCCACAGCGTCACTGCGGTTTCCGTTTTTCAATAACTCCCCGATTCAGGTTTCTTGGCTGGCGGCAAACGTTCCCCGAACCATTTTATTACATTGATGACAGTTGATATGACCACTATTATCGATTTTGTTAACTTGGAATTTTCGCGAAGCGTGCGCAAAAGTTTGATGCGTAGCTGTTCTTTCTAAGACGGCACTGTGATAACTGAATAACAAATTTTAAAATCAAAAGAGGGGCACCATTCTGCAGCACAGACGTACAAAATGAGGGTTAATCAGTTTTTTCAAATGCACGACTGGAAAATTTGTGAAGCTTGAAGACTACAATCTCCACATTTCAACCAACTTGGAAGAAAATGATGACAGAAGCGATTTGAAAAATGTTCGAATGTGTTGTAGAATTCCATTTCGCTTTCTTCTATCCTATTTAAGGGTTGCCATCGATTGCATTTTATCGGGCGCTTTCAACGATGCCACTCTTTTCTTCATTACTGTCATTGCTGTTCTGGTGTTTGGTTGGAATCATTATTATCATTTCCGTTGTACTGTTTGGTAAGGATGATCGTTGATATGATTTGGCAGGTGTTTCCCTAGAACGAAGCCCTAAGTATCTCTGTATACTAGCACAATCCGTAAGAGAATGACAGAGAAAATGGTTTGACAAGCACTTTTATGGAACCTTTCTTCTGTTTCGTTGTGTGGCTGCATTCCAAGCTACGGACATCTTAACTGAAAATTCAAATTTGACTGGCGCTTCTATGCTGCTCTTTGTTTCCATGCACTCAACTGTTTGAAAGACTTAGAATGACCCATCATTCCCTCATTCTTTTGTTGTGGACCTCTGATTATTAATCAGAACGATAAAAACCGTTTGAAAGGCACCTTGCTATTCTCAAGTCGACTTACTGAGAATTATGGAGTAAGTGGTTTAACATACGTTGTTTAGATGCTGAACTCAAATTTATCCATATGTATTACTTTTACAAGCTCTCAGCTTTTTGGCTGAGATTAGCGGTAGCAATTTAGGTGGCGTTGTACTCAATACTTCAGTTTACTTCCCCACATTGTGCCCTCCTGATGAGCATTGTAAATTTCATATTAGTCTGAGCTGGAAAAAGATTTCATTGCGAGGGAAGTATATAAATCATACTTCTGCATACATGATTTCTTAATAGTAAGGTCGTAATTTTCCCAATTATTTGTTCTGAATAAAAGTGTGGCTTGGTAAATAAAAACGTAGTGCTTCGACAGAATATGTGCAACTTTCATACATCTAACGATATGAGAGTAATTTTCAAATAGAAGAAAAAAATACATTCATAAAAATATGAGTTCAAAATGCTTTGAAAACATTTGAATGATTTTGCAGGCACAAAAATAACCCAATTTGGTCTGCATAGTTGTGAAAATTATATTACGAATATCTCTCACTTGTTTTGTGTGTACAAAACAAAACTGACTTAATGCCCTAACGGTCTCTGTATTAATATTAAATTGTAAGTCTTTTTAAGCATTAAAAAATGCTTTGAAAAATACTAATTATTCATTACATAACATATACCGGGCAAAGGAGGGCACCCAAGTGAAACGATTTGGATAGGGAGCATGGGATTGCTTCCTCCCTATTGTAACATTTCGGGGAACGAGGGCGGGCCCTTCGAACCGATCTATTGGGTTTATTCTGTCAATCGAGGAGTCGATTCTAGGGCGGTGAGTATGAACTTGCTTTTGTAAGGAGATTCTCTATCCTATATTTGCGGGTTTCGCGTAAGTGCCTCTGCAGCCGGGCCCGCCCAAACGTTGTTGGCCCTTTATACAGGAGCTTGATGATCACAATCAACAATAGACTCCTGGTTAACTTATTTTTCAGATTATTCCACTGCTATGGAATGTTACCTTCCTACAATAGTATTAATTTATCATCATCATCATCATCATTAAAAAGGTTTGAAAAATACCTCCAAATACTGCTGAAAAACTTTTTTTAATGAAAAAATACAAGGGACAGTCATTTGGGGTTGTACGAATTCTTGGAATACCAGTTCTTGCATATACCAAGTTTAGAGTTAGATTCATTCATTTTGTTAACGTCTCTTTAAACGGAACGTCAGCCGTCTTAGACGAATTTCTTTTCGCCAGAAAAAAAAATACATGATCCCATTATTTTCTCCAGGACATGTATTTTTTCACAAAATTGAATCTGGCCCCTGATTTATTATTTCATACAAAATAAAAAAAAAAGATGCATATAAAAGAACTTCCCACACTGCATGCTGAATCTGCTGCCTTTGTATGAATTCGGTTGTATTCAGTGCAAATTAGAAGCGAGAAAAAGTGCTCTAAAACATAAAAGATCTGAAACTGTTTTACCTAGTGATATTTATGGTTATTTGAGCATCTTAGAATTTTTCAAAACAGGTCCAATTATACATATAAATGGAGACTTGATGAATCCTCTGGACAATTAAAATTTCCCCTAAAATGTATATGAACTTTCATGTATTTATTGGGACGTTGGAGGTTCTGTTCCTCGTCATGGTTCGATTATATTCTTTACAGACGGAGAAAAAAATGGATCTAAAACTAGTGCTGGAATCTTTGGACCTGGAGTACAAATCTCAGTGCTCCAAGCAGAGATCTTTGCTATACTATGCTGCATAAATATCTGTCTGAAAAGAAGGTGAAAAAATGCAACTGTTTGTGTTTATTCTGATATCCAGACTGCGTAAAATGAACTTTCTGTGTATAAATGTGCATCGAAAATCCTGTTAATGTGTTTAAACGCACATAAACATAGTAAATTTGCATTGGGTTCTAGGACACGGTGGCATTGAAGGGAACGAAACGGCAGACAATCTTGCAACATTGCGTTCTAGTTCACAGTATTTTTGTCCCGACAGCATTCATGGGTATACCCAACTGTATAATAAAAATTGAACTAAAAAATTTAACACCAAATACAATCAAAACAAAAGAGCTCTCTGTATTTATCATATCAGATATCATTTAAAGAAGTTCTTGACTGTGTTCGAGATGATATTTTCTCGCTTCAGGAAATATCGGAACATCTGCTTTGCAGTTAGTGTTAACCCACTTTCTCGATACTTAGATGTTGTTTACATCACTCGATATTTAGTCTCTAGTCCCCTAAATAATTGGGGCCACATTAAAAGGGTGTATTCGATAAAAATGGCGCACTCATATTTACTCACCAAAATTAAACCAATTATCGGATTTTCATGAATTTTTCAGGGAATAATAAACTACTTCTGAGTTTTGATTTACAACATTTGTTTTATTCAATTTCATCTCCCATCCCGAATGCCCGCACCTTCCTTTTCACTCCACCCATCAAATTTTGTACAACCGATTTTCCCAGTGTTTTTGTTGTTTTGACCCATATTTTCTTCAATTCCAGCTCTGTTTTAATAGTTTTAGGATATTTCCGAAGTTCCGTTTTCATAATTGTCCAGAAGTTTTTCAATTGGGTGAAGTTCCGGTGAATTTGGTGGGTTCATATCTTTTGGCACTAAATTGACTCGTTGGCTCGGTACCACTCCAATACGTTTCGAGCGTAGTGGCAGGATGCTAGATCAGGTCGAAACAGAGTTGATCCTTTGTGCTTCTTAATGAATGGCAAGAGACGCTTCTTAAGGCACTCTTCCGTGTAAATCGCACCGTTGATTGTTCCGGAAGTGATGAATGGAGCGCTTATTTCACCACATCCGCAAATCGCCTGCCAGATTAGAAACTTCTTTGCAAATTTCGATAGTTTCTTCTTTCGAACATCCTCCGGATCATTGAACTTCGACTTGGCAACGAAATATTCTTGCCCAGGAAGTTGACGGAAGTCGGCCTTGACGTAAGTTTCGTCATCCATCAAGATGCAACACGGATTTGGTGAGCAGCTTCGTGTAAAGATTCCGGGCGCGGGTTTTTGCAGTGATGTTCTGCTTTTCATTCCGGTTTTTGTTTTTGTACCTTGTAAACATGTAACCCAGCACGCTTCATGGTTTTCTTCACAAATAACCGACTGACACGTTGGACTTTTTAGCGTCATCTCGAATTGACATGTTCGGACGGTTCTTGAATTGTTGTACCACTTTCCTGGCCTTTTTACTGTCCATTGGACCACTTTTACGACCACTCCCTTCCTTCCTTTTGGACACTCAGACCCTCCTTGAAGGTTCTTATCACTCGAGACACAGTTGTATTTGCAATTCCACCCTTTTTCTTGATCCATCGGTGGGACGCCTCTGATTTTGATTGTGAGTGCACAAAATTTTCTCATTTCGGAAAATTTCTTGTTTCGACGACATGACTGGAACAACTATATGAATAACTATGAAACTTGACAAATGTAATACACTATATAAGATTTGCTCAAATTTTCAAGTTTTTTACTTGTTCGGTTAAAAAGTACAGAAGATTTTCTGTGTGCTATTTTTATCGAATACACCCTTTAGGGCCTCCCCAAAAAGTTCCCAATTCGCCCGGGTTTCCTTAAAAAATGAAAACATTGTTATAAAACCGTTTTCTCAGTCTTTCAGCGAGAAGGAAATTTTCATTGTTCCTGAAATTCATGAGGAATTATTCTTAAACTGAACTAAATATTTTCTTTATGTGTAATTTAAATATTATTGTTCTTTAAATTCAGGAGAAATCAATATCTCCCTGAAGTAAATATATTTTTAATGTTATGGTGGAAGACAGACGATCTTATACAATTTATTATTTTTTACACCATTGTAAGTAAAATTGTATTGAATTTTTGAGCTCAGACATTGTAGGACAGAACAAAAAGTGATCTTTTATTGAGAAAATTAACAATATTTGCATAACATATATTTGGCACTTACGAAAAATCGCACGGAATAATCAATACAAGTAACGTACATGAATATACCTTTATCAAACTTTCAATAGTTTGTTAGAAGTATTTCCAATCAATTGATGCTAAAATATTAGATGCAGCGAGGAATAACTGATTTATTAATTTTCAAAAGCAGACCACTCTTCGTGACGCCCTTAATTTTTCGTACTCGTAAAGCGTACCCATGTATACAAAACTCAGACTTATTTTATGTCAAAAAGCGACACAACAGAGATAAAAACTACTCAATAGAGTGTTGCGTTTACTCTACACCGGTGCTTTGAAATTTCAAATATACAACAGCAAAAGTAAAAACTCTCAATTTTGACTGCTCTTGACTACACCTAGAAGTTCTAAGAGTGTGCACGCAAGCCGATGCTGCTGATTTGTGCCGTAAAATGCGTTAGTAGGGTAAAGCACTTGCTTCGAAAGGTCATCAATTCTCGACTTCCATCGCTATCATTCAGCCATATTCAAACTTATTTGCTAGATCCCGCTGGGCCCCGAGAGCCACTCTAAGTGGCCAGTATGGTTAGAAATCCACAGAATGTCCTCCGAAGACCTAGTTTTGCT
Organism: Aedes koreicus; assembly: GCA_024533555.2. NCBI lineage: Eukaryota > Metazoa > Arthropoda > Insecta > Diptera > Culicidae > Aedes > Aedes koreicus. The sequence goes on along the minus strand of JAHHFK020000614.1, from coordinate 37,372 downwards.
AAATCATGAAGTTTGATACATCGCAAGCCAGGTTTTGGAAAAGATTTAAATATTGCCACTTTTCCGGAGCTCGGATCCCACACGGCCCCCGAAGTGGTCAGTATGGTCAGAAATCCCGAAAACGTCTTTTGGTGACCTAGTTTTGCAAAATTATGAAGTTTGATATGCCGCATGCCATGTTACGCAATTAAAAATATTTTGTCCACCATTCCTGAACAGGAACTTACCCCAGTACTCCCACCTTGGAATCCGAAACTACGAATATTTTCGGATTGACCAGTGCAGATTCACAAACAAGCATAATTTTGTGATCTATTGAAGAAAAAAACCGCATTAAGAAACGATGGAGTATCATTAATTTTATGTTTGATTTTATCTTTCTCAGAGGGGTCGGGGACGCACGTGTGAACATTAAAGACTGTATTCGATGAAATTTGGACACACAAAATAGGTAACCAATAATTTTCCTTTAGCCCGATTCTTTTCAAAATTTCTGAAAATAAAGTACTACTAATTGGTTAAGTTTTGACATCATTGGTTTATTGAACCTCTTCTCCGAACCCAAATGCCCGCACCTTTGCCTTGACCCCTTTCATCAAATTTTGGGCAATGATAGGACCTACTTGCTTACTTACTTTTAACCACACTTTCTTTAGTTCAAGTTCATTTTCTATCAGTTTTGGAGTTTTAACGAGCTTTGCCTTCATAATTGCCCAAATTTTTTCAATTGGGCGAAGTTCCGGAGTGTTTGGAGGGTTGACGTCTTTTGGTACAAAAACTACATTATTGTCTTTGTACCAGTCTAAGACGGGCCGGGCATAGTGGCAAGATGCCAAATCCGGCCAAAACAGTGTCGGGCCATCGTGAGATCTCAAGAAGGGCAGAAGTCGTTTTTGGAGGAATTCGTCCTTGTAGATTTGTGCGTTGACGGTCCCAGAGGTGATGAAGGGCTGACTTTTGCCACATCCGCAGATCGCTTGCCAGACAAGGAATTTTTTGGCGAATTTAGACAGTTTCTTCTTCCGTACACTCTCCGGAACGGCCAACTTAGAAGTGGCGACGTAGTGTTCCTGTCCTGGCATTTGTTTGGTGTCGGCTTTAATGTAGGTCTCATCGTCCATCACAATGCAGAACGGTTTTGTGAGCCACTCCCTGTACAGTTTTCTTGCACGAGTTTTGGCCACCGAGTTCTGTTTATCGCTCCGGTTCGGTGCCTTCTGGACCTTGTAAACATGTAATCCAGAACGTTTCATTGTTTTCTGCACAAAACAAACTGAAACTTTCGCCTTTTTTGCAACATCCCTGATCGAAATGTTGGGATAACGCTTAAATTGGTTCAATACCATCCTGGCCTTCTCCGGATTTGATGTGCCACGTTTTTTGCCACTACAATTTTTCCGCTTGGTTGTCTTACGGTCCTTGAACGTTTTGATCACATGAGATACGGTTGAATGTGCGATTCCGAGCTGTTTTCCGATCCATCGATGAGAAGCGTTTGGGTTTTCGAAGTGAGTGCCCAAAATTTGTTGGCGCACTATTTCTTAATTCGAAGCCATCACTGAAATCACTCGACCGATTTTCACGAAACTCATTACACAATTGACACAACACAATGAAATACATTCAGTTAAAATTGCAATAATTTTTACCCACACGCTAAAAAGTTACGAACAATTGCGTGTGTCCCAATTTCATCGAATACAGTCTTTAGTAAACGTCACCTACTGCACGTCTATCTCCAAACATATACTCAGTTAAACTTATACTCTATAACTAATCTTTTTTTTTGTAAAAACGGCTGAAACATTGTTGGAATATTCAAAATAATGTGATATGATCGTTGTCTGAATTTTACATTGTAAATTTATCCTCAACCACTAGGTGTTAGCACTCGCAGCTACTTTTACCGTGGCAGTCGCAGCTCCTGTTTATGGACCAGTCTCTTACGGTCCAGCGCTTTCGTATGGATATGCAGCCAAAGCTATTCAACCTCTGCACACCGTGACACTAGCCAAACCAATAGTAGCAGCCCCACTCATCCATCATGCCCCAGTGTTTGCACATGGTCCAGTCGTGGCACCAGTTGTCAAGCATGTCGAAGCTTTCGATCCAAACCCTCACTACAGCTTCAGCTACGGAGTGGCCGATCCCCACACCGGTGATTCCAAGCATGCGGAGGAACACCTGGAAAACGGAGTAGTGCATGGAAGCTACTCTCTGACGGAACCTGATGGTACCATCCGCAAGGTTACTTACACCGCCGACAAGGTCCACGGATTCAATGCAGTCGTAGAAAAATCTGGCCACGCTGTCCATGCGGCGCCAGTGTTCAAGAAGGTCGTGGCTCCAATCGTGCATGCGGCTCCAATCGTGCACTATCACCATTAAACGTTGTTGGCTGAAACCGAAACATGCCTTTTAACCCAAGTTGTATGATATGTTTTATTTAGTATGTAAGAGTAGCGAATAGGTAAAATAAATGGAAGCAGATTGTCTTCGTACAAGTGAAGGCAGTAAAATTGAACAATATCAATAAAATTCAATTGGAATTCGATTGCAAGCGTCCTGAAAGACAATGCAATTGCATTTCTCGCATGAGCAAATGATGTATCTGTCCTCTTTCTTCTCAATAAAAAAGATTTTACAGATAACCAAAACCGCCGTTCAACCCGTGTCCGTGTCAATACAACTAATTTACCTACCCTGGTACACGCGTCGTGCGGCAGCATGTTGTTCACGTCTTCGGTTAGCATTGCATCAAGCGACGCAATTAGAATACATGATTGTTGTTGATTTTTGTGTTAAACAAGCCTCTCATGCACCTATGTCGGCTGGGAATGTCCAATTTAGAGGTTATGTCTTACTGCGTATGCTGTAATAATTACTAAAATTGTGCCTTATGTTTCTAGAGCTCCGAAATCAAAACAATCTGCATACACGATTTGTTGTCGACAAGCGAAAACCTCGTAACTGGACTTTTCTCAGCGGCATAATTGAAAATAACTGACAGCTTGTGATGAGATCCTTGTTTCACGATTCTGCTTGACTTGGTTTCGGCTTACTGTTCTTCAGCCAACCTCAGACGCAATTTTCTGATTGTAACCTTACCACTTACTATATCGAAACCATATTCTGGTGGCCTAATAGAGGATGGACTATAGTGGGTTGGGTGGTTGGTTGGAATTTATCATCTTGGAGGTTATTTTTTGCATAGTTCCTCGAAATTTCATCCAACCTTCCTTTATGCTAATCCGCAGGGGGTTATTTCACGTACTCGAAACATTCTAACAGAAAATGATATCCTTGTGTGACGCATTCCTCACGATAGAAATCATATTGTCTCTTCGTTGTCAAGCATGCCAGCCTAACGGCCAGCATGACAAACCAATGTGGGTCACTTGCCTTTGGATTTGGTTTCTACTTGTTTTGTCACCGCACCGGTCTGCGCCTTGTCAGTGCTGACCGAAAACAATCACATTTTCCTCCAACTTACTAAGAATTCCGTATGCATCGATTTAAATTCATTACGAATCGACTGGTCGGTATTCATCGGTTGCGAGGGTACACATACATTACAATTCACTTTCGTTGGTTAAAAAACGTGACATGCAATACTGTCAGACATACGGAATATGGCATACAATGAGTTTCGAGCGTTGACTCTGTTCTATGATTAGATAGACGATTAATCGAGTTTTAAATTTTTATTACATGGGTGCATTTTTGTCTGTTTAGGATTTGCAAGCCTTTATTTTTTTTAAATGTTTTGCATGTTTGACTGTCATTTAAATAACGTAATAAATTATTATTATCATAATTACAAACGTAAATTAAATGTTTAAATAAGCATATTGAATAGACGTTCACATTTTCACGTCATATCTCCGGGGGGAAATTCAAAGTATTATTTCCAGAGAACGTTGAACCTCGGCTGACAAACTTTCACCACAGAGTGACATGACCTTGACTCGATCGCTTACGCATTAAAAGAAGCTCCAAGATCTTACAAGAGAGAGCGTTGGCGTTCACCACTTGACGATGGACAAAATTTCTCTAAAAATATCCTTCCATGGAGTCGGTTTTTAAATCGCAGGTGATTGTAGTTCGATAGTGGTGGTCCGTGGGGTGGATTTTCATTGCGAATTGCTGATTTTAATTTTTGGTATATAAAGACTTGACAGCTAGCGAGAGGTATGTCAGTTAGCTCTTCACTTTTTGTTTGAACAGTGTGAAATATCCTCTTCTAAGCTTTACAATGAGTTTGCTTAAAGTAAGTACAGCTGAATGGGATTAACATTATTTTATATGTTTGAAGAACCAATGATAATTGAGTGTATCATTTGAATTTTAGGTTGCTGTTTTCGCCGCACTAGCGTTGTGTGCTAGCGCCGAGCCTAAACCAAACCCGGGATACCTAGCCGCTCCAGTAGCTCCAGTGGCTTACTCAGCTCCATTAGTTCAGGCTCCATTCTATGCTAGGGCTTATGCTTCGCCATTAGCCTATGCCGCTCCAGTTGCCGCTGCTTACACCGCTCCAGTCGTTCGTGCTGCACCTGTCGCTGCTGCTTACACCGCTCCAGTCGTTGCCGCTCGTGCAGCACCATTTATTGCTGCTCGTGCTGTACCAGCTGTTGCTGCTGCTTACACTGCTCCAGTTGTTGCTGCTCGTGCTGCCCCTATTGTTGCAGCCGCTACGCCAGTCATTGCTGCTCGCGCCGCTCCAGTCGTTGCTGCTGCTGCTCCACTTGTTGCTGCCCGTGCTGCCCCAGTCGTTTCTGCTCCAGTTCAGGGTGAGTTCACCGATGCTTACCCACAGTACCAGTATGCTTACAGCGTACAGGATACTCTGACCGGTGACTCCAAGACTCAAGAAGAGACTCGTGATGGCGATGTTGTCAAGGGGTCTTACTCTTTGATCGAACCTGACGGCAGCCGTCGTATTGTCAACTACTACGCTGACCCAATCAACGGATTCAACGCTGTTGTTCAGAAGGATGTTCCAGTTGCCGTTGCCACCCCAGCTGTCGCTGTGGCCGCCAGGACCGTTGTAGCGCCAGCTGTTGCTGCCAAGACCGTACTTGTTTAGGCAGATAGCATGACTCCGTTGTAGCGAGGATTAGAATCTGTCTTACTATGCTGTGTATATAGGACCAATTCCCGAGTGTAAATAGTCATTAGAACTCCAGTGCCACCATAATTGTGCAACTTTAAGCAATCACTCATCTGTACATAATTTCCACTGTGAAACAATTGTTGAAGAACATGCAAATTGTACAGCTTTGTTTTTGGTAATAAATTCAGAGCAAAAACGCTTGTTATATAAAACCATTGCATTGTTATTATTTTGAACCATTGTTTGCGTTGATTTAGACTTGATATTTCATGAAAGGTCAATTATAAACATAAAGTAAAATCTGAAGGTACATCAAACATAAGTTGAACACTTATCTTGATTGCATTTTTTCTATTAAAACTGCCTATTTCAATTTGAGCAGCAGAATTCAGTTAAATATTAGCTTCAGAAGCCGTAATATGATATTTAACGCATGCATTTTCGAAACTATTTCTGTACACTTTTTATGTTACTGTATGGAGCTTTTTTTCGATTGTCAAACCGATTTATGTTCTAGATGCACTTCCGTAGTTTTAAATCATGTGCTTTTAATGCCAACACCAATTCGTGTGTTTTGTGTAGCAGGCTGTCCAGGGACGATGACAAAAATTTCCAGCCCGAATGATTTGCTCGACCGGATCGTTACGTTGTCCTGGCGGTTTTACGGACTTAGTTTTAGATTGATAATAATTGCTTTCATCTATCTGAGGTTCTATCGAAACCTATTCACATTTTAATACCTTACTTCCTCGTCTTCGCTTAAGCTTCTAGCCATTAAGCTGGATACTAACTGTCTTTTGTTATCCATACAAGTCATCTAGATTCCACTTGTGGATTTTCCGTTTACAGTCGTGCTGTGTATTTGGACGAGATCTAAATGCGTTGCATCAAAAGGCGACAAAAAATTTAATATATGAAAAGATTAAGTAAGAGTTTGTCACCTTTTAAACTTGGTGATTCTTTAAGGCATTGTAAGTTCCAAAAAAAAAATCGATGTTTGGAAATTTATGATATCCAACCCTAAAATGCAAGATAAACATTGCTTTTTTGCGATTTTTTTTCTTCTTACAACCTTTTTTTCTACAACTACTTTTTTTTCGATTATTTCTGGTAAATAGTCTTATTTCGTTTTACAAAAGTACCATTATCAGGTCCACAGAACTTTTTAAGCTTTATAGAAAGATTTTTTGGGTTACTATCTAAATATATTTTGTGGGTTAATATTCCACTCTCGGTTTAACATTCGACTCAGTACGCAAAATATATATTTTGCAGCAATTTTATAGAAGAAACACACACGATCTTTCAGAGTTTCATAATTTTTGTATGTTTTGTTCCTTTTAGAAAAATATTAGACTCGTGTTTTTTTTTATTTTGTCATTAGGGTTATCATAGGCGTCATTAGGGTCATAGGCGTAAGGGTGGTCTAAAAAATTGACTCTTTTTTAAAATGCAATTTTTTGCAAAAAATCATAACTTTTGAACCAGTTGACCATTTTATCCACCAAATAAGCAAATGACAGGTAATTAAATGAAATTTCTAAAAAATATATGAAAATATACCAGAATTGCGATATTTATTATAAAAACATGTATTAAATATATGTTTTCTATGGTTTGCATAGTCTCGAGACCAAACAGCCTCCTCGTTTTTATATATAAATTTTCCTTAAAGTTTAGACTATTTTACATAACATATCAATGAATTGGCGATGTAAGGATTTAAGTTTTTGAGCAACATTTTTTCAAAAATGCAACGTTTTTAGTTTTTGCTGATTACTCTGCCACGCGTATGTATGATTCAATGTTGTTTGCCAACCACGAGTAAAGTGATTTTCTTTAAATTCATTTGAGAGCTTAGGGATGGTACATAAACCACGTGTTTATGAAATATGAATTTAAGATTTTCAGACTCCCTCCAGGTTTGTGGTTTGTCCATTTATTTTTAAATGTGTATGGTGCATGTCCGACGTCCTTTTTCTCTTCCCAAAAAGACCACGTGATTTTAGTATCCTCCAAATTTGTACATTCCGGACAGACCGGTGAAGATGCATGTCCAAACCTAGGTCTTCACCGGTCTGTCTTCCATGTAAAAGTTTACCTCGCCGTGCTTCCTGTTCACCCAGGTCGACAGAATAGGTATGAGCCAGTAAGTCCATAGTAAGTGTGAAAATATGTTCAAGTATTTTCAACACACAGTAAGGTAATATAAAGTGTAATTAAGGATCCAATACGTCAAAAACATCAGTAAATCGTTTGATAGATAAACTATTAACGAAAGAGGAAGTCGACGAAGAGAATCTCTCAATGTTACTTAGGACCTAATGCATTGTTCAGCTTGCATTCATTGTCTAGCATGATGCGATAACACGATATGGTACTGTACGCACCCAAGTAGCAATTCAAATGCAAATTGGTTTTATTCATGTTTTATGGTAGTTTTATCAAAGCATTATGGAGTTCATCCGGTTTTATCAGGGCATTTTCCAAGATAAGGTGGTTTTAATTCATTAACAGTTCTTAAGAGTGATTAAAGAACACTTGAAGAAACCTCCATAAAACTACATCATTTATAAGTGTAATTCACCTTATCAGTAGTTTTAAAAGATACTTGATCCCCCTCTCAAGACATCGTTTCGCAACTTGCATAAAACCTGATAAAAGTTTTGTAAAAGTTTTATGACATTCTTCTGTAAGATGAATGTATCTTGGAAATGCTGCCATAAAACTCTCTTAGAACCATTTGATTTTAAATAAGAGCACATATTCTTGAGAAAGCACATTATGTGAAAAATAAACAAACTGTCACAATGGACGCCCACAGGTGGAAGAAATGAAAAACTAGCGGATCGTTCAAGCGGAAATTCAATAAAAACCTATCCAATATATTGAACACTCCTTCATCTCAGCCACCAAAGACAATTTTTTTTTTGACCATTCCATTGGATTCGCAGCCTACTGAGACTAACTTATCAAAAGGGTCTATGCGTTATGCGTCCTATTTTTTGTAACGAATAAAATTAAATGGTGCAATGTGTCGCCAGTTGAAAACCAAAATGCATAACTTATGATATTTTATTTTATGCCAGTTGTGCAAGTTAAACCTAACGTCTCAGGTAGTGCGTTATGGCGCACCACCGTGGAAATACAGCGCAGTACTCTTTGACGTAAGGTTTAATGTGAACTACGATTGTAAAATGTTATGTTAATGTTGAATTCTCCCGAGTCGTGCATTTCAGTTCCCAATAGGCTACACAATATTTATACTCGTTGCAAATAAAAATTGGTATATCATCTGAGCGAAAATCGATTTTCCCATGATCCGCACGTTTAATCCAAAGTCGGAAGTAGTGCGCTGGAATCGCTCAGTGATCCACTACACAGTGCAATTCTTCCAACGCTAGGTTCAGTGTACAGATCAAGAGAAAAATCATCTTTCGCTCAACTGATGTTTCAGCCATCGACGCAATATTATTATCTGTTCTTCTTCCCAAATCCATTGATAGCATATTCAAGTTAGAGTTTTTTTTTAATGTTTTAATCGCCTTACGCTGGTGATTAAAAACAATAAATTATAAGCTGTAATTATGAACAACAATTATGCATAGGCACTTTTGATTTGAACGTTCACATTTTCTTTGTTTATGATGTGCCTGATTCACACTGATTTTATGGCTATCTTACGAAAGACTTGTTTACCTTGAGCAATTCAAACAAGTTTTATTCAAGCGTTACTCCTCTTTTTCAAGAATAGAACAAGTAAAGATGAACTTATCGCGCTCCTAAAAAAATCTTGTTAGTCTTGTGCAAGAAATATTAGTTTTATATGCGTTTTATGGTAGTTTTAGATGAAACCATTGAAAAAATGGCGAGCGTGCCTATTCTAGATTCCCTCGGAATGTTGGTTATTTACATATGTATGCTTAAAAAAACTCTCGTTTTTCCAATGCTACGAACAATTTCTGCTGTTTAAAATACCTTTTGAAACTTAAAATAGATTGTAGGCACAATTTATTCAAGATCTAACAATTTATCAGCCTTGTCACCTAATTGTTGAATTTTCAAGTATTTTTTATTTTTCAAATAAATCAATGGTCTAGCAATGATTCCGTGGCGCATTAAAATTTTCGAGCTTTTATGTTATAAAACACCAATAAACTGAACGTCGCATGAAAAATTTATCAATTGCAGGCAAAAAACTAATGCATTTATGATCAATTTTACAATTAATTTACATACGTATCTACTTTGGAAAAGAAACATCATATGTCTATCGATGTTTTTTTTTCTCTTTCTCCCCATTCAGCAGAACGAATCCAAAAATGGAATCTTCGAAACATATTTGTGACGGACTGGAAGTGTTCTTAAAGAGGAAAATCATAAAACTACCAAAACTTGTGGTAGTTTTATCATAGTTTTAAGCATGTCCTGCATGTCATTACAAGTATGTACCGATAAAACTATCAAGTTTTAAGCTCATCTTGGGAAATAGTCTTGAGAACCTCCTGTAGTATGGGCCTTTTTGAACTTATGAGAGTTTTATGGCTGTTTTATCGATGTTTTGTAGAATATCTAGTTTTATGCGTGGTTTTATCAAATGATTCTTGAGAACTTCTTCAAGTGTACCTTAAAATGGAATTTGTTACTTGGGCACTTACGACTCGCATTGCCATGATTCGGAACGTTCTGTTGAGCTTTCCTTGTTTTGTTTCGTTTCCAGTGCTGTAATGCAGGCTGGACCATCGTACCTCAGTATCGACGAAGATTTATTGTTCAGAAGAGACCTTGTACTACTGCTTGGTCTTGTGGTATTCAGCATAATTCCAGCTAACGCATCAATGATCTTCGCCGCCTATTCACGAGCATAGTCGACATGACTGTTCAGTCGGTCGTCGATGATCACTCACAAATGTTGAGCACTCGTTTTGAGGCTATAGTATGCTCCCCGATGGTGATTGCTGCACGCAGCACTGCTTTACAGTTAATGACCGACAGCATTTCTGCTTTGTTGTGGGTTATCTGCAGTTACCTTGCGTCCAAATGCCAATCAAAACGATAGCCAACATTTTTAAGCGTCTCTTCTGTTACGTTTAAAATAACATCATCAGCAACGCCTGCTCAACACTTTTGGGCAATGTTAGTGTCACTATCCTATATCTGCCTTATAGATCAGCGCCTGATTGTATAATAACTGCTAACTGCTCTATATCCTGTGAAGATATTCAAAGACTCTCATTCGGCATACTTTGCAGTTTGCTTTCTTCAATAAATAGATTTTTTTTCGCCGGCGTCGGTGGTGTAGTGGTAAGTGTGACTGCTACTTGGCACTCCAGTGGGTCTGGGTTCAATCCCAGTCGACGACGGTGGTTTTTCTCAGGCGAAAAAATCTGGTCACGTCTTCCTTCGGAAGGGAAGTAAAGCTGTTGGTCCCGGCTCATATTCATGAGTCGATAGGGGTAGGGTCCAGGTAGTGGAGTCGTCTTTCTGGTATCGGTGATTGTCACCATGTGAGGAAATAGGCCGACAGAAAATAAAAAAATAATAAATGAAAAAAGTAGGCTTTTTGAAAAAATAATTTTGAATAGAATGATGCTTCACATAAATACAAACTCAATTTTTGCTGATGAACAGTCGCAATTTTTGCTGATGAACAGTACGCATCAACTTTTGAGAGTTACAAATTTAATTCGTTCAAACAAAGCTGAAGGCTGCTCCACTGGAGTTGCTCTTCTAGACATCGGAGAGTGACAAAAGTAGTTCTAGTTGTAGTATTTTCCTAGTATTTTCATTTTTAATTGAAGGCCTTTGTTGGCGATTTTGTTGATGTTTTTGTTGGCTAATTATATCTTAATTGAGAACATATTAGTTATTCAAACATTGATTCAAACCTAAAAACAAACAAAAGTAGCGTTTTCATTTGCACAACATTTTACTGAAGACACCAAATGTCTGAAACTACTAAGTACTAAGTACTAAAATCAGATCCTTGTCCACCAAAAAAACATGAATGTATATACTTAAGGTGAGATCTGACCCTTCTTACGAAATAGTGTCACTGACAACATCAACAAGCAACAAGGTTAAACTTTTCTTTATACTCTGAGCGAAACAAAAAAAAACCTTTTGAAAGTTTTAACTGGCATTATTGTCAGCAAACGGTACATTGGATTAAATATTAATAGATGGCTATGAGTCAAAATAGGAGTGAAGAGTCAAATAGTCACCGTCAATATGATGAAATTTAGGATGCAGTATTAATGTGACTTTCAGCCTCTTGGGCTGGTTCGTCACGCATAAGATCTATGTCTGACTATACCACCCAAGTAACAATTTAATTGTATTTTGGATTTTAACACAATTTATTGTGGTTTTATGATAATTATCAGAAATCTCTTAAATTTTAATGCTGCATTCAAAAGCATTGGACATTTTGTGTTTAATATTCAGCTTTTTGTCACTACCAAAACATTCTTAAACCGGATAATAAAACCAAAGAGTTTGGTTGAGAAAATTTTCTTAAGTTTCCTCTTAATACTACCATTAATTTATCGTTAGTTCAATCATAAATGCCGTTCAAATGTTTTTCTATTGATTACAAAAATAAACATTGAATTTTCTGCGTTATCTAATGCACAGAAAGGGAATGCTAGATTTGGCATAACATAATTGGATATTTCATGTAAATTTAAGCCAGATAACGCCTGAATCTAGCCTGTTGTATGAAAGACTGCAAACATTGTTGTATGGCGCATGAAACATTGCAAACAATTTCGTTGTTTATGCTTCCTTTGACTTGTTATTAAACGAGGTGAAATGTTACGCGCCTGTTGAGATTCATTATTTTTTTCTGTGCATTTACACTTTTATCTTGTCAGAAGCAATCTTAGACATTTTAGCTGTGTGCGATCTGGAATTCATGAAACTTGTATATATGTTTTTGACTAACATTAATATTAGAGTGTAGATTGATTGACTTACATGTTAAGGTTGAATATTTCAGGACTGTGTGAATGTGTGTGCGTGTGTGAGAGTGTATTTTTTAAATTTGAAAACGTTCAATTTGTTACCTTGTAGTTCTAGGGAATATCAGGAAACTATTGTTTAATGAAGTGTGGTTGATACTCCAACCTCAATTTTCCCATCCATAAAATTGTAAATCCAATTAACCTCGAGACGACCGCAAAAAAAGAAGCAATCGGTTTTATTCCTTGTAGTAAACTAACGAACTAGTTTTAGATATTTTTGCTGTATAATGCTGTTATTGTCAATAATGTACATAAGATGCAAACTTGGCTCTGTAAAGTTGACACTTCGATTGAGCCTGAACAAATATGAATGGCAACGGTAGTTACAAAAAGAATTTATTATTTTTAAAAAACAAATTTTTTTATTTTTTTTAAACAAATACAAATTTATTAAAAATGGAAAATATAACTTAGTTGCAACTAGAGGAATTATTTTGACGATGCTTGCGGAAAAATAGGTTCAGTTTCAAAATATTCTGGAAGGTTCCGCAGCTCCAATTACAAAGAGTTCAGTAACGTGTAAAAAAAAGAGCTGATCCATTCAACATCAAATTGCTTGGTGATTCGATTTTTTCACTATAGTTAAACATTTTTCAATTAACCCGGTGGAGTCCAAAACGTAGCAATATGTAGCAAAACAATTTTTTTTTATCTTTTTATGGATAAGTTGTTGATGATTTTGCAAAACTTCGAAAGACTACTGACAATAAACTATAGAAGTTGTTTGATGCTCTCCGAACCGCTTTAGGAATTTTATTTGGCGGAAGGGCTACTTTTCAGCTAGTAGTCACATATTTTTGGCTTTCACTCGGACGAAAAAATTTCTTAAAGTTTCACGTGATTGCTATGTCGGATGTTAACAAAATTTGAAATTCAGAAAATAAACAAAATTTGACATTTAACGTATTCCAGACAACTTTGCCACATTCAATGCCAGTATTAAACATAAGCCAAACGGACTCACATACGTCTTATATTTCACGAGACATTCGTTTCGCCGCTGATTTTTACGTGTCATCTCAATTTATATCCGAATTCAGAGAAACTCTTTCAAATAAATCGCGGAAAAATTAAATTTAAACCAGATGATGTACATATTCTGCATACGTGTGAAATTTAAAAAACGTGTACAAATTTTCACTAAGGTAGTCTGGTTCACTGGTAGTCTTTGATGAAAATGATTATGATTGATGTTAACATGCTATGTTTAGTGTTCAAGATGGCGACGAATGAAAAACACGAGCGCGAGCGGATTTTGTACGGACGTAAGGCAAACCCTGATTTGTAAATACGGCAACTTGCGAAAAATTGGATTTAGCTCAATCCACTATTCACGGTGTGCTCAAATAATTTTCGGATCGAGATGACGTTCGACGTTCGAGAGGAAACCAAGAAGTGATAAAAACAATGGATGTGCTGATCCTATCATGGACCGAAAGGTGATATTGAAGGACAATCCGAATCTTTCAGTTCAAACAGTGACTCGTAAAATAGGAATGTTACCTGGTTTGGTCCATAAATCAAAACAGCGTTTGTGGCTGAAGTTGTATAAAGTAAAAACAGTTCCAAATTGCAACGACAAAATCACGGGATCGACTTTTGTACTGCGAATATTTGACGAAGTTTTTATGCGTTGTTTTGGAAGATGAAACTTGTCCTGGAGGATTATGTATAAACTGCAATGGAGTAGTAGGAAGCAAAAAAAGTGAATACTGTACCAAAAACCGCAAATCCACAAAAGTATCCAGAGCTACGTCTAATCGAAAGATATAGGGCTCTGATGAAGTGGAAGCTTTCAAGAAAGAAACAAGCAATCAACTATATCATAAACATCCAACAAATGTGTACAAAGACGGCCACCACGGTATCTGAAGAGTCTGTACTGTAACCTAATGGATGAAATTAAGCGCAAGGTTCCAAAATTGTATGCAAATACCGAATAACTATGTTTTGACTTCGTGAATTGTTAAATCATATCGCATTTATCTGAAATAAACATCTACGTTAGAAATATAATGCAAAATTTGTGTTTTATTGTGTTATTTTAAGTGTATTAATTTCCATTAAAGACGTTTTTAATTTAGATCTATCGATAAATCTATTAAACATTAAATTTACTCTTGCACCCTTAACTATAATAACACAAGTGTTTGATTTTGTTTAGTTGTAGGCTTTCTAGTAGTTTCCATGATTCTCGTCATCAACTTTTTTGCAACTTATCTGTCTTGAAATGCCTTGAAAATATACCCTACTAAATCTTAACCGGGTTGGCCTAACTAGACAGATTCTAGTATTGATGGATGTAATAGAAACATAACTGTCTTGGCCAGGGTTTTATAAAAGATGCCTTCAAGTAGCCTTAGAGTGCTTCACAAATCTTAAATTGTTGCTTGGAAACTTATATCAGTAAAACAACGGAAACAGAAGCTTAGATACGCTAAGTCAGTTACTTTGGATTGAGTTTCATTCCATGTTACGTGATTCTGGAACTTTCTAGGTTCGCATAATATCCGTTTGTTTTATGGATGTCCCATTTTTCGATTAAGTGGCAAGTTTAATCATGCAGGGGTTTTGACCCATAGATTAAGACCTGTTGTCATAGAATATATCAGAAGCTGCTCAATTCGTGTTTCTGCTTCTTTGCTTACGGTTAGCCATACAATGTAAAACTTTAACCCTTGTAAACTCTATTCATTCGGAACTAACTCCAAATCACGCACACTAGTGAACCAATCATCGTATGCAATTGTCCGTCACGTCCGCTGCCAATAACCACAGACTTTTTTTATCCCAACATGTCAAACTGATGTTGCCATTGAATTGTGATACATTTTCCTTTGTTTTCACCATACTGTTCATACGCATGCAGCGTACCTATTCCGTATCAATCATCTGCATCACTGCGACCATGTTTTGATTTAATAATATACAGCCTACAACTATAAAGCCAGATGTCATAATCCCTATAATAGTGAAAAATGAGCTCAATAAGAATTAATTTAATAATTTAATATGCACTAATTTCTCTGAGCTGTTGAACATGCCCACAGGCATACATTATCGATGCTATACATTAATTTAGATATGATATACTCAACAAATATCTCTTGCATCATTATTGAATATTTTTCTAGTATGACCATCGCACAGAATAAGATAAACAAATTAATATGAGTTCAGCTCCTAGGATTTTTAAATAAATATTATAAAATTTTTAGCCCTTGGAATAACCAAATCCAGGTTGAACTACATCTATTTATATAAGATGCAACAGTTGCACCAAACATTTCAACGTACAGCTAATCCATCCAGCTCCAAGATTTCAATGTCAGTAAATTTGCACGTCTACGTGATCTTCGCCAACCACCCAGCAACGACTGACGGGTTGTCTTCATGCCGTTGAGCATAAGGTTTAATGCTCACTGCTGCAGCCTTGAAACGACCTTGGGATTTTCCTCTGTCTCTACGCTGATCGTTATCGTATGAGTAGGGAGTGGCTTACTGATCGTTGTGGGTCTCCAAATCTAACGGTGACTACTGTCGCAAACGTGACTCAAATTCGTGTGTCCACCTACGCCACCCTGGCATTGCCCTAGTTGTTCCAGTTGGCAACATTCGTACAGAGGCAAAGGTGTATGCAGTTGTGACTTTGCTCTTTCCAATTGAAATACTCAGACATCAATATAAATTACATTGAAGTGTCGAACGTCGTATAGTAGTAAATTTGATAAAAGTACGTGATTGCTGTAAATAATTAGGATGATTGTACCGGGCTTCAGTGGATTTCCTTTCGAGCTTCCTTCGCGATGATCCGATAGTGGTGGTTTGTGATATGGAAATTCGATTTGGAATGGTGATTTTTATTTTAAGTATAAAAAGACTTGACAACCAACAAGTGGTATGTCAGTTAGCTTTTCACTTTTCGTTTGAACAGTGTGAAATACCCTTTTCTAAGCTTTACAATGAGTTTGCTTAAAGTAAGTGAATTGGAATAGTGTTTTAGAATATTTCAGTGATTTTGAAGTGTAAAAGTTAACCGAGTGTATCATTTGAATTTTAGGTTGCCGTTTTCGCCGCACTAGCGTTGTGTGCTAGCGCCGAGCCTAAACCAAACCCGGGATACCTAGCCGCTCCAGTAGCTCCAGTGGCTTACTCAGCTCCATTAGTTCAGGCTCCATACTATGCTAGGGCTTATGCTTCGCCATTTGCCTATGCCGCTCCAGTTGCCGCTGCTTACACCGCTCCAGTCGTTCGTGCTGCACCAGTCGCTGCTGCTTATACTGCTCCAGTTCTGGCTGCCCGTGCTGCCCCTATTGTTGCCGCCGCTGCCCCAGTCGTTGCCGCTCGTGCCGCTCCAGTTGTTGCCGCTGCTGCTCCACTTGTTGCTGCCCGTGCTGCCCCAGTCGTTGCTGCTCCAGTTCAGGCTGAGTTCACCGATGCTTACCCACAGTACCAGTATGCTTACAATGTACAGGATACTCTGACCGGTGACTCCAAGACTCAAGAAGAGACTCGTGATGGCGATGTTGTCAAGGGATCTTACTCTCTGATCGAACCTGACGGCAGCCGTCGTATTGTCAACTACTACGCTGACCCAATCAACGGATTCAACGCTGTTGTGCAGAAGGATGTTCCAGTTGCCGTTGCCACCCCTGCCGTCGCTGTGGCCGCCAAGACCGTTGTAGCACCTGCCAAGGCCGTACTTGTTTAAGCAGATAACACGTCTCCGTTGTAGCGAGGATTAGAATCTGTCTAAATATGCTGTGTATATAGGACCAATTCCCGAGTGTAGATAGTCATTAGGACTCCAGTGCCACCATCATTGTGCAACTTTAAGCAATATCTCATCTGTACATAATTTCCACTGTAAAAAAACATTTGTTGCCGAAAGACATGCACATTGAACAGCTTTGTTTTAGATAATAAAATCAAAATTGCAACGCTTATTAAATCAAAAGTATTTGTATGTGAATTTATTTCGAACGTGTTCAACATGAAGCTGAACATTTAAAAAAAAAATGCTAGAACGTATTCGTACAGACTTATGTGGAGAATTATTCGAGCCATTCAACAAGTTATTTTGGTTTTGCTACGCTATTGCTTTTCTATTCTATGCTATACCTGAAAAGTTCAATGAAAATTTCAAAATGTCTGTTAGAAGATTGAATTATCTTTCAATTTCGGTTCAACCTCTTAACGGAATCCCACATGATGTTTGAGTGGGTTGAGTTATTTCCATTTAATTCCCTCATAATAGCTTATCCTTTGACATACACGTGGTGTCTGAGTATAGCATGCCCCACTTAGTAATGAAGCAACATCATTTGGGTCTATTTCGGATTTAAATTAACGGATTCCACTAAAGTGCATACTATTCCTCATATATGAAGAAAAAAATTCGGAATTCTAGACCTTAATACGAGCCACTAAAGCTGTGCACAACGGTATCGCCCACTATATTGGTAATTTTAATCTAACCAATTTTTCATCTAAGCTGGCGTTTTGATGACTTACCTTCTACCCTCAGGTTTCTCTTCATAGTTGCCCAGTAGTTTTCAATGGGTCTGAACCGGGGACGATTGGGCGGATTGAGAATTTTTGGAACAAACTGGACTCCGTTGTCATTGTACCATTGTTGTACTTCCCGGCTGTAGTGACAACTCACAAGATCCGGCCAAAATGTCACCGCACCACTATGTGACTAGATAAAGGACAGAATTCGCTTCTAGAGACATTCGGTTTTGTAATCCTCCGTGACGCAAACCTTTGTCTTCTGGTTGCAGCTGCAAATTACCCGCCAGATCATACATTTGCGTGCGAATTTATCTACCAAATCAAATTTGAATCTATCAGGGACACCTTCTGGTTGCCTACGCCTTGTAAAATTTTGGTCCTGGAAGTTGTTCGAAGTCAGCCTTTACGCAGGTTTCATCATCCATAAGTTTCTACCGGACTTGGTTAGCAGGTTGTCGCACAGCTTTCGAGCATGGGTTCTAGCTACGGTATTCTGGTTGAGTGATTGATTGGTTTGCCAACTGGCGCGGTGTGGCTGGCGGCATTATACTTTTTACTCGAATCACGATCGAACATACCTCATGGACCTCATGACCTTTCCATGGAGCTGATGGTTGTCAGTTCCACTCCGGCTTCCGAGTCGCCGTCAAGTTTTCTTGTATGGTTTGAGCACGCTCCATACGTCGTTTCTAGATAAATTCCACACTTTCCACAATTTTCCAGGAGACTGAGCACGATTTTTTTCAACGCTTCTCTTACCACTGTCTCCAAAATGAGAGCGTTTTATGAACCGAAAAAATACACTGTTGTTATTATTATTATTGTCAACAAACAGATGTCCAATGCTACCAAAAACGTCCACTATGAGCGCTGTAATAAGTAAAAGTGTTTGTTCCATTATTAAGTGGGCCATCTAATGAACGATAATATTCGTTCTACCACAATAGATGCATAACTTATCAGAAGGACCAATTTATATCACAGATTTCACTCGAAAAAAAACACGCAACAAACAAAAATGATCACCAAAAACTCATTTTAGTCGAATATTTTTGAAACTCTCAGGAAATAAAAAAACACAAATTAACTATGTTTTGGCAAAGTAGGTTTATTCAACCTCTTCTCCTTCTGCCCACACCTTGGACATAACGCTTCCCATAAAATCCTGTGCAACACTTGTACCATCTTTCTTACACACTTTCATCCACTCGTTCTTCAAATCCTTGTCGTTTTTGAAGACCTTTCCGAGTTTTCCGAAACTTTGCCTTCATAATCGCTCAGAGTTTTTCTATTCGGCAAAAAAACAACATCGTTAGCTTCGTACCTCTCCACCAACGGTTTCGCTTAATGGCACGATGCCAGATCTGCCCAAAACAGAGTGTAACCTTCGTGGGACCAGAGGAAGGGCAGCCGTTGATGGTGTCGGTCGTTATGTACGGCTTGCTGAATTTGCCGCACCCACAAATTGCCTGCCACACCAAGTACTTCTTGGCAAATTTGTTGGCCTTCTTCTTCCGGAAATTATTCGGAACATCCAGGCGGGAATTGCCGACGAAAAACTCCAGGCCGGGGATCTGCTTGGCGTCCGCTTTAATGTACGTCTCGTTCTGATCGGCAATAGACTGCCCTCCAATCCACAAACACCTTCCCCCTTAGAACCAGACGGAAGAATTACACACAGGAGAATCGTCTACCGGACGAGCGCTGGAATGATTGCTTTGTGACGTGCCTTTAATTGTGTGTTATCTTCTTTCGATTTTAATGTGTCGCGAAACTATACAAAAAGACAGTTTTTGTTAGCGTTAAGATAGTTTTTTTCCTTGACTATCGAGATTTTCAGCCCTGGGCTGGTTCATCCGAAGTCGTAGTCACTCAAATACCTTCTGGGTATTTTCGTATCTTGTCCGGGGTGAGATTCAAACTCGTGACTTTGGCGTGTAGAGGTATGAATGTTAATCACTTCACCGGGGTCGACCCCCGTTAAGATGGTTTGTTTTTATCATTTGGGCACCAAATTAGTTTGTTGATAAATAAATCAAATAAGTAAATAGATAACCACTTGACAGATTGTGACGAAATTTTACGAGTCTAAACATTACACTCTAAACTAGTTTTGCCCAAAATTGTTGCAAAATTGTCCCAAAGTGTTGCATTTTTTGTCGAGTACAATCTTTATGCGCTGATTCCAGAGGTTATCAATAAATATGATGTAATATCATACTCCTCTACTCTGAGTTCTGTACTCCATATGTTCCTTGAAGCTGAAAACATCTGTTCATACATATTTGAACATCCAGTTCAGCTGATGGACAGTTAGTGAAAGTCATTATGTTGGATCGATGCTGACGGATGTGAAGGTTGTAGGATTGAGAAAATACTTGATGCCTTTTTTGCGCATTACATTGGCGAGGCCCAGGAGGACATCACTTCTCCGTATAGAAACCGGAATTTATCTAGGTTTCCAGTGAATGTTGCTTCATAAATTTCTTTTAACGGAGTTCCACCAGCTGAAGCTTCTTTCAGACATGATCCGCATGTCCTAATCAATCTCTCGGATCCTCTCGATGGTTTGCTGAGCCAGTAAAAAAAAAAAAAAAAAAAAAAAAAGACTGGCTGCAGAGGTTTTGCTTTTTAAGATTTCAGATATGGCCTATAATTGAAGCTGCTTACAACGGCTATTTTCCAGTACAGAAAAAAACTAGCAGCTTATATCTTCGAAAAGTACAAATTGACAAAGATTTTTCATTAGGGCCTAACTGACAAACGTAAAAAATGCAGGGTGGCCACAGAACCGGGAAAACTGGGAATTAACCCGGGATTTTAAAAAACCGGGGAATCTCTATTTTACAGGGACCTCTAGTTATTCCTATCTTAGCGTGTTCATCCATAACGATCTGTGAAATTTTAAAGTGTGTGAATTGATTTACCTTCTATAAATATCTTGGCTCATTCGCGTAGTAGGCTTAGTGATGTTTAATGCACGCACACTACAATGCCATTTAGATCAAAGGAGTGCAAGTAAGAAGGAAAATCATTTGGAGGAAAAACAAACCATCATTTCTCTGCATGTGCCAGAAAGGGTAAGGTGATTAAACGTCAAAAAGCCTAAGTGTGTCAACGTGTGTTCTGATGTCTAATCTCTTCTCTCTTTCAAGCGCATAGAAAGTAAAGGATTTGCTGTCAGGCAAACGTTTGCCTATGAAAATAATATATTATATATTCGTCCTGTGTTTGAAAGATAAGGGATTAGACATCAGACAACCTAATAATTATTAATCTCTCACGTTCACTTTTTCGCTTTGTTGGTGATACTGAGCACATATTCGTCGCCGAATTCCAACAATTTTATTTGCGAATTAACACTCATCGTATATCGAAACCCGTTTTTTTTATTATAAGAAGATACCAGTGTAGCATTACCACAATAAGCGAAAACCACTTTAAATCAAATATTTGGCCATCTTGTTCGAATTCTCCTTGCTTGTTATTTGGTACAAGTAAGGATGTTTCGAAATCTCCTTATCCCGGTTTGTCGGTTTGGTCACGCGTTTCGTTTCTTTTTTCTTTGGGCAGGAGGTCTATATTTTCTTCGTCCAATATTTCTTCCTGTGTTAACTGTTCATACTGACTGTCAAAACCATCAAATCTTCGAGCTCATCAATACCGAAAAAAAAAACTGTTTCGGAACTCGGCTCTCCTTATGACATTTTTATTTTTATTTTTTATTCGAATTCATACTTGCAAAATCCGCATGAAAACAAATGGAAATGCTTTTTTTTCCGCCGAAGGAGTAGTGTGTAGTTGATGAATTTTATTTTCCAGAGTATATCCCGTGGTTTGGTTTACACTTCAAGAAAACTGAAATTTGTGTGTGGACTTAATACCCGCCACGGGAATTCAAATCCCGGGCTCTATTTAAAACACACAGGCACACATATCCCGTGACGCTTCTCCCGACCTTTAAATCAGTCTTAAACCAGGAATTAATTTTTAACATGTGGTCCGAGAAAACCGGGAAAAAACCGAGAATTTGAAAATGAAAATTGAGTGGCCACCCTGACATGGCTTTTTATGCGAATTTATCGCCATTGAAAACTCGCCTAATCAATCCACTACGGTCATTTAGAAGAGGAAGAGTTAACCTATCCGATAGAATTAGAGGCTTACATGGGTAGCCTTTGTGCCACGAAAATTTTACGGAGGAAGCCATTGTTTACGTTTGTTGGTTTGGCAAATCTTTGTCGAAAAAGTGTGCCACATATTTTCCGTTATGGTGTAAGATTTTCTGGCACACTGTTCTAAGCGACTCACTGCTTGGTATTTGTGCAAATAATGTTAAAAAGGGGTGATCCTATGGTCCGAGGGCTGAGCAAAAACTGGGATATTTACAAACAGGCACTAATAATTCCTCAAAGTTTGGTCGATTACAAATTTACATTTTCTCTCGGTCACTTCGGAAAGATTGTTTATGGTGCCTTTGATCATGAATGGTTCCCTACGTTAGAGTTTTCGTGTATGCGTTTTTGCAACGCACTGCTGACGTTCGCCCGATTTGGGAAGTTCTGCACCTTGTACAATCCGGATCATCCCTCTTGGCTCACTGGACGAAACTTTGCGAAACCTCAAATTTGTTCACCAAGTCCCGCTTCAACATGTTCGGATTCCACTTGAAATGATCAATCAGCGCTCTCTAGGAGCTTGAGGCGTTGTTCCCGGTTTTTGTCCAGCTCCTGGTTTGTGCTCCACTGTCAACCTGGAACCTTTGGAGGACGCTTGAAACAGTCGAATGATTTATCAATTTTTTCAAGAGGCGCTGCGACAACCCAGGATTTTGCGTGAGTCTGAAGAAAATCATTTCGCGAACGATTTGCTGATTTTAAACAATGCACTTTAAAGATAAACTGGGCAAAATTTTATTAATTTCAATATACATGAAAGAAGTTACATAATAATAGATGGTTGCTAAATTGGGTAGACTGAACAAACGAAACAATTTTAAAAAAAAATTTTAATAAAGGAAAAAAAAAATGAATTTGAGAAAATAGATGAAGGGTTGAATCTAAGGCGGAGGAAAAATAAATTTGGACGCATTCAAGTGATCATAACTCAAGAATTAAACAACATACACGGTTGATCAAAACGTCAAACAAAAGGGTATTCAGCTTTCAAACGATGTATAACAAGTTATTACATTTTACCGTTTCGAACGAACTGTCGCACTTTACTTGTGATCGATGCCATCATGATCTGCAAAGTCGCTGGTGACTCTGTACCGGCGAACTTCTTCCACTTTAAACGCATTTGTTGACTTCTTTACCGCATCCTCAAGTTGTCGCTTGACAATTGCCCAATATTTTTCGATCGGTCTGAACTCAGGGCAATTCGGAGTTTTAATCTCTTTGGCGACGAAATTAACATTGTTTGCAGCATACCATTCTGGTACCTCCTTAGGAGTAGTGGCAGCTGGCTAGATCCAGCCAAAACATAACGTTGGTCTTGTGTTGCCGAATGAAGGGTAAAATCCGCTTTTTTCAGACACTCTTTAATGTAAACCTTCGACGTCATTGTGTGAGATGTGATGAAAACCTTGGTTTTAAGGCCACAACTGCAGATTCCTTGCCAAATCATTAGTTTCCGAGCAAATTGATCAGCAAAAACAAATTTATACCCGGAAGGGACATCCTCACGACCAGTTGCCAGGCCTGGGTTGCCTTTCACGTACCTCAACACCTTTCTTCTCAGCTCTTTGTCCATAGGGCCACTTTTATGATAGATGCGCTGTGCTCTATCCACACTCGAAGTATCCTTGTATCGTTTGATTACAAGACACACCGTTGACTTTGGGAATTTTAACACTTCTGCTATTTTTGGGCAAGACCACGAAGCATTCTCTAGATGTTTGTGCACAATTAATTTTCTTTTCTCAAGTTCCATGATCCTTAATTTCAACATGCGTCGATCAATCGAGAAAAACTTTTCACCAATTTCTTCGTCAATGAAACATCAACAAATGCCTGTCAAACGTTTTTAGTTCCAACTACCAGGGACGCGGTGGTGTATTAAACCGTGCGTCCAGATTTACTTTGAATCGAACTTTAATACAAACGAAAAGACAGGAGATTTTAATCTATAGATCCAATTGGTTGTATCCAAAGGACAACATGACATCGATTTCCGCTATATTCAATTATCAGGACTTAAAAGTTATCCATTTTTTGACAAAAAGGGTGGATAAAGTTATTGCTCATTTGCAGCAGTTTTGCTCAAAAGTAATTTGAATGTATCAACATAAATTAGGAGATTATGACTATTTACAATGGAATTGTCTACATATTTATTAATTTTTTTGAAAATTGTATCAGTGTGTACAATGAAGTTGCAAGATTATTCATTTGCAAAGTACTACGTTATCTGAATCTTGGGTTTATAAAGTTTATAGTTATACAGTTCACACTTAAACAGTTTATTAAATTAATTAGTCAAGGTTATCCTACAGAAAGCTGAGCTAAATCAGTAGATCAACATGTCAACTCCTAGTATAGCTTAATCTTTCTTTCTTTTCACTCGAAAACTAGTTCTACTGAAGAGGAATATTGGCGCCTTTCTCATCACGAGAACATAGTTCGCATGCAGCTTAAGTTGGAGCCCGGCCTGCACCATGATCCACATACAGCTGCCTCCAATATGCGGGGAACAACACGACTAGTACATCCCAAAGTCAGCGATTGTCGGCAGAGCTAAGTTCAACTTGATAGCTCCGGCTGCTCCGCCGGAGATGAAAGTGTCGATGAAGACATTCTTCTTCTGGAAGAAGAGATGCGAAACAATGTAGAACCACAAGTGTAAGTAAATGTTAAGGCTGGCTAATGCGGAATAAATCTGATTACTGTTTACATTTTCAGTCTTGAAACCTCGGGAAAGGAGAAGAAATCGTAATATCTCGGGAATGTGAGTTAATAGCCCTTATGACCAGGGTCAAGGGAAGACTAGACCTAACTTCTTATCAAATAGTGTTCTCTGAAATCAGTACCATACGAGATGACGGACAGCGCCATGATTTCAAATTTCCGATCAGTCAATTGAGAGAGCTACATTTGAGAAAATTCAATCTTCGCAGAAGCGCTCTTGAAAATGTTTCTTTTAGACCGTTAAACTAGTTATTTTCTTAATTTTACTACCAAAACTCGAAATAAGATATTTACTAAAATTCTAAGCTTACAACCTCCCAACATATTGTACGGGTCTGGGCGTTCACCGGCGGAATTGCTGCGATCGTCAGGGCTTACACAAAAATGGGTCAATAGAGAAATATCTAACTTCGAATATTTAATGCATCTGAATACCATCGCTGGTCGATCATACAATGACCTTAGTCAGTACCCAGTATTTCCTTGGATATTGGCGGATTATACCAGTGATATCCTTGACCTTAACGACCCAAAATCATTCAGAGATCTTAGCAAACCAATTGGCGTAGTCAATCCAAAGAACGAAATCGAAGTTAAGAATAAATTCGATAGCTTCGAGGATCCTTCGGGAATGATCCCCAAGTTCCATTACGGTACGCATTATTCCAACTCCGCAGGCGTTCTTGCATTATCTACTACGAGTTGAACCCTTCACATCGTTGCATATCGAACTACAAAGCGGCCGATTCGATGTCGCTGATAGACAATTCCACTCTCTATTCCACAAACCTGGAAGTTGTTGATGGACAATCCAAATGATGTAAAGGAACTCATCTCAGAGTTTTTCTACTTCCCGGAATTTTTAAAAAATATGAACCAATTCGACCTCGGAGTTCTTCAACAAACTAAAGAACGAGTGAATGACGTTTAGTGCTACCAACATGGGCTAAAAATCGGCGGAAGATTCTCATAGCCATCCATCGACGGGCGCTGGAATCTGAGTACGTCTCACAGAATCTACATCATTGGATTGATCTGATATTTGGATACAAACAGAAAGGACCGAAGGCGGTCGACGCATTGAATGTATTTTATTATTGCTCGTACGAAGGTGCTGTCGATCTAGATAAAATAACGAACCCATTGGAAAGAGAAGCCGTTGAAGGAATGATTAACAATTTTGGACAAACCCCTTCGCAGCTTTTAAGGGAATACCACCCGAAGCGAATGTCCCAGGATGAGCTGACAATGAAGTTGCTCAAATTGGAGCTGAAAAAAACCTGATCTAACTTTGATCCTTGACAGGGTCAATTGTATACATTGTGAACTATCCACCGACAAAGACCCCGTTGTATATTTGAGTACGCCACGAAACCCTCCGCGATCGTTTTTGCAAACTAGTCCGGACATGCTGATTTCTGTCACGAAGAACGGTATCCTCGGTTACAACAGTTGGATGTCGTTTGACAGCGAGGAAAGGTTTTTCTGCTTGAAATCCGATGCCACTGCCTTGACTCTAAAGTAAGTCGTTACTGCCCTGGTCTTACCAATTTTAGGTTGTTATTAATTTACATAATTATTATTTCTTTTGTTTCGCTCAAATTCATAGAAACCGCAAGAAACTAGTCGGCCCATTCCATCCTTCGATAAATTTGAATTCCAATCTATTTGCTGTAAGCGTTGATGGCAAGTATTTGTATGCCGGTGGCATTTTTTGGGATAACTCGAAGTTCGTATATTCAATATGACACGAGGGAAGGTGGTTGCTTCGGCGATTCATCATTTTGGTAAGTCCTATCACACTGCAGTTTTTGCGATTTAATATGTAACTTCCGTTTTCGCCCTTCTAGACGTAGTAACATGTGTAGCATTGGACAGCTGTGGTTCATATCTGGTGACCGGTTCCAAGGATTGCACCTGCATTATATGGTCAGTCAACAATGGTAGTACGGGTGGCGCTTCCAGTGCCTCAAATCTGCAACCCAACACGGCGGCATTGAACTCAAAATCTGGCGGGAAACGTGGTTGGAAGTGCAAACGTAATCGCTCTCACTAACAATCTTACTCCAAAGCCGGTGCATACATTATATGGCCATGATGGTCCAATTTCCTGTGTTGCGATCATGACAGAGTTGGATATCGTTGCTTCAGGATCTTTGGTGAGTAACGAGTATGTTATACAATTTTGCATCAATTTCATAAACATTGCTTATTGTCAGAAATGGGTAAATTGATGAATCTTGAGTGTCAGTTGAATTCAATTTTCGATTAATGATTTGATTGTCGAGGTCTGGTTTTTTGTAACTTTAGTATCGATCGTTTTGATTTTTCTAATAAAAATAATGTTTTCATATACCATAAGGCTTCCTAATTTCAATCAGTGTTTCACAGTACCTAATTCTGTCCACACCATTTGTGTTGGATGGCGTGAACGGAATAAGGCACTATAAAACTCTGATTCAAATTAGGACGCTTCACGGTACTTTAATACTATTCTCTTCGAGCTTGACCGTGCCCAAGAACTATAAATTTAATATAGTACAATTATTAAAAGTTCCATGGAAATTTATAAGATAAATACTAAATTGGTATGGTAAATGGCGTAGGGAACGGCGTCAGCTGCCTGGGACCCTATTTCGAGCACGGGGTAAACGATAACTTACAACGTTCGTTTTTTGCAGCATGGTGCTTCATCTAGTGAAGCATCATACTGCCAAAAAAATGAGCTTTGTAGGTTAAAGTTTATCTCCGTGCTTGGAATAAAAACGCCAGATTTCATTTAAAAAAACAATGGGGCGGGACAATGTAAAACTGAGCTCTTCTACTTAGTTTCTCAGAGTTTCTCTGATTCAATATCGACCACTGAACACTGAACATGTAGTGAGTTAAAAGTTCATCAAAGTTCACTGCTCACCACACGTATACTGCTGTTATACGCATAATTATCCCATGTTCTATGGGATGCCCTATATACATGGGACAGTTATGCTGTCGGCAGTATACTACTGTCAAGTGGTGTTCATGCTTGTTTGAGGAAAAGAATAAATATTTGTTTGTTGATAACAGGCTAAAATTTTCACACAACCGTGATGGTGGTACTACAACAGCATAGTTAGGGCCTGTTCATAAACCACGTAGACTCATTTTTGAAAATCTCAGACCCCCCCTCCCCCTTTTTAGACTTTTATCCATAATTTATTTTGAATTTTTGTATGGAGCGTAGACTTTAGTCAAACCACCCCTCCCCCCATAAAAGTCTACGTGCTCTATGAATAGCCCCTTATCGCTATTCTACGGATGCGATTACTTATTGTGGTGTCTGCATGCATCCCCATTTTTATGCTGGATTAAAAGCTAGTTGTCTCCAGGCGCTTAACAGCAAGATAACTATTGAGAGGAAACGTAGTTGCACGGATCTTTTTTTTCCGCTCCCGATGATCCCCCGTTTCATGGAAACCTGGGAGCTTCAAAATCCGTTATTTTCTGTTAGCGAGGATAGCGACGTATCCATTTTTTCAGAGATGTTTATCAGAATACAAACTGTGGGAACATATATGCGTGCGTAACGGATGGATTAATGTTATGTTACGTGTGTGGTAAATAGTATGATGAAACCCCAAACGGAACCCAAATCAAGCACCTACAATCCACTTGTAAAGGTGCCTCGTATAGCCACACCCCATAAAAGACAGTGCTTGTTTATTACACTTCAATTCTGGTAACCTAACACCTTTCAAATCGGATAAAACAGCAAACTGGATAAAGTTCACTGCCAAGGTAACTATTATATGGTTTGGGTGACGTCAAACCATTTTTAAACATTTGCATGATCTTATGTGATCAAATCGAATATAAACGTGAATTTGGTTTTCGGGTACCGAAAAACAATGGGCAATATCAAACTAAAGGACTGAATTGGGCCGACCTCTGTCGAGTATGTGACATACTGGAACATACGACAGCAGCTTGGGGGCGGTGTCCAATCCAGCGCATGAATCGACGAAATGGACAAGTGTCTTCAACCCCGACAGCAAGTACTAATTCTGCATCACAGTTCGTTTGAACCTATTATAGGATTTGACCGATTCTCTTCTTGGGGTAGGCTGTATCGTGTCACAGCATACGCTCAAAGCTTCCTGCCTAAGACGTCCAAGAACCATCTGAAACACTCAGGCCCACTGTAACACTCGCAACTCCGGGGGGCTAAAAAAATATCTTTAAGCAAGTACAGCATAAATCCTACCTAGACGAAGTCACTGCATTGTCGAAAAAGGTGCCTAATGAAACGAGACAAAAGATCTTTGGGAAGCACAGTTCAATCTACTAACTCCAATGCCAATGTTGGACGTATAGGGCAGCTGAAAATGTCTCCTACAGCGTACGACAGCCTGATCCTTCAAGGAGAGCACTGCGTAACTGAACTTATAGTGAACCGAAATGCTGCAATGGCAGACAACGAGGTACGCCAGCTGTACGTAATTCCAAGGCTTCGTTAGGTGTTCAAAAAGGTGTAACGCGATTGCGCATTACGCAGAACACATCGGGCTCATCCAACCACCGCACTATTCACCTGCCTGCCGTCCTTCTAGAAGTCGCCTATTCATTATCAACATAGTTCTGCATCACCTACGTCCGTAGATTCGGTTGTCGAAGAGGACTCCAGCTGAATTTTTCAGCGACAATGGAATTTCCAGGTGGTCTGTCGAATATTTCAGCACCAGATAAACCTGGGACGGTCCGCAACATTCATCGATGTCAACCCAGTTTTACAGGGCAAATCATATACATTACAACGTGTGAAGCATTGCATGTCGCTTAATACCATTTCTAATATTAGATAGAGATTATTAGCTTTGCACTGCTATTAATTCCTGTTGTAAGTATGCCTTATCTAAGAAGCGCCAAGCCACTCTCAGAAAACCAACTAACACACTCAGATAGGTGTCACTAACGATTTCAACCGTCGCCACAAAACCATCGTCAAATTTGACGGATGATATAACAGATGCTCTGAAACCTGGTAGTGGAGAATGGCTAGCGGCAAGATTTGGGGAGAGTGAGTTCTACAAACACCGGGAGCGAGTAGGGTATAAAAGACCCCCGAACAGGTGGCCAGCGGCTGTTTCGTTCTACTACGATATTCAAGCAACACCAATATAAGGTATCGCGGTTTTACTCGAGTAAAGTCTACTCACGTAGAAAATGTTACTAACGGCTCTGATATAGTGCCAAGTGAGAAGCGTCGTTGTAGTTTGCACGAGGGAGTGTTACAAGACTGAGTGGTGTCCCTAGGGACTAAAAGCGATCCGATTTGACCGAAACGGTTTTTCGGAAGTCGCATGCCCAAAACGTTATGAACATCCCTCGGCAAATCCAGTCAGTGCACTGTGTGACGCGAAAAATCTGGTGTTCCATTCGAGCCTAGACCATCCGTCACCAAACGGTCCCACCATGCGGGTAAATGCCAATTTATTGCCTAATTCCCTTGAATTGCCCTGAGTGTAGATGATAAGTGAGGTGATGTAGAAAATAAAGTTATTTCGATAGCGCACGAATTAGAGTCTCGTTACAACTTCGTCATGAAGTTTTTGGCTTGGTCACGGTTATGGTTCGTTCAGAAACGGCGTGTTTGGCTGGTTCTCCCGGCAGCAGCGGCGAATTGAATTTCCCACGACGTGAGGGTCATCCGTCAATTGATTTGGGCGAATCATTAACCTGCTTCAGCACCCGGTAGATTTAGGAGGTGTACGTTTCCTTCTTCCGAACGCATCCGCCAGCGGATCGCTTCAGCTTCTTGCGGTCATTCTTCGATGCTGCTGCTGTTGCTTTCTCGCTGGTGAAGCTGCTTGGTTATGGGCTTTTGGGAGTCATTGTTGAGCTATGAACGATGCGACACACATTAAAATCGAGCTGATATTTCCGGCAGCATCTCGATGAAACACGTCAAGAGCGCACTACGGTCAGGCGAAGAATGATGACGATGTAGGTGTTGCACATACACATTCAAACTGGCTCGTTTATGATTCTGTCGTCTGTGTTGAGAAAAAAAAACTTTTCAGATACACGTGAGTGTTAGATTCTTGTTTTGACGGCGCTTCACATTTATTAATTTTTCAATAGTAAAAGTGTAATATTAATAGTTTTCAATATTGGAATCGACGCGTAGAATGTCCCGATTCATTTGCACACAAATTATGGAAATGAACATTAAATTAAGTTAATAACGCTTAAAATTTAATTTCTAATCCAATTTCGTGACGTTCCAACTTTTTCGCACTCGCAACGTGTACCTCAGAGTTCACTCAGGCGAACAAAATTAATAATTTCATAAGGTTCAACTTACTAACGATGCTTTGGAATTTCATAAGCCTGACTTATGAATGGATTTTGTTAAACATGACGTTGTTCTTGTACACCTTTAAGTTTTCCTATTTACATGTGTTGATACATACTAGTGGTTAAGTCTAGGTTCGAATTCAAGTTGCACCATATTTTTATTTTTTCTTCATCATTATATTTCATAAGGAAAATTAATGAAATTAATACTGATTTCTTGTGGAAAATAATCATAATGCAATCTTATGAATATCGATAGTTTTTTTCGCTGAGTGTTGAATACAAAGGCGTACTCCTACGTCAAAAAATCAATTTTTAAGATGCATAACACTATATGTTTATCGTACAACATTTAAACAAACAATAGATACTTATAAAATCATTAATTTTAGGACGGAACCGTAAACGTATACACAGTGAAAGAAGGTCAATTTGTAAGGACAATAAACCCAGTAGGATGTACTGGTATGAATATAGAGATTTCTTTCATAACCCTATCCTATCAAGGTAACGTATGGATAATAAATTTTTATTTTTGTTAATTGCTTACGCATCCTCGCAAACAGGTCACATTGCGTTCTCAGCACTGGACGATACGTCGCACTCGGTTCATGTATTCAGTATTAATGGTGTTAATTTAGGTTCCAAATATGTTTCCGGTCGGGTTACGGGACTTACAACTGCAACCGATTATTTGGTTGTATCCGACGACGCTGGCGACCTCACGATGAGCCGATTATATGGGTAAGATTTCAGTACACTTCGACAAAGATCTTTCATTAGGGTCTAACTGACAAACGTAATCAATAGCTTCTTCCGTAAATTTCTTGTGGCACAAAAGCTACCCATGAATACCTTCAAGAGCCGGTTCATAAACCACGATGACTCATTTCTGAAAATCTCAGACCCCCTCCCCCCTTGTGACTTTTCTCCATACAATTTTTTGAAATTTTGTACGGAGCGTAGACTTAGGTCAAAGACCCCCCCTCCCAGCAAAAAAGTCTACGTGGTTTATGAATAACCCAATTGTATCGGATAGGTGAACACTTCCTCTTCGAAATTACCGTGGTGGATTAATTAGGGGAGTTTTCAATGACGAGAAATTCGCGGAAAAAGGCATTATTTACGTTTGTCAGTTAGGCCCTAATGAAAAATCTTTGTCAATTTATATTATTCCCAATCTAACATGTTCTTTTTTTCCAGTTTAAAACCCATATTTGACATTCCGCTTCATATTCCCACCCAAACGATAGTATCCACTGGTGGAAACACTCACCTGCTGGCACCGCTTCGCGATGGAAGTTTGGCTGTAATTGGCATCATGCAACCTATTGCATACAAAAAGCACATTGTATTGAATGTTTAATTAGTTTTTTATTGTAAAGACGGCATTACTTTGTCTATTGAATATTTATTTTTTACCATTTCCGCCCTCCAATGACAATTTCATACTTCCATAAATTAAAACATAGCCTAGGCAATACAAAAAGAACCAACTCAATTCATGCTAACTCTTTCTTTTCCATGATAGGGTATAAAGTCTGTTTCATGTTTGTTAATGTGAAATTAAACAGTTAGTAATAATAGAAACTTCTCCGCGTTCTCCTTGTTTACGTGTATAAGTGATCTAACTGAGCTTTGTTAAACAATTAAAATCGTTTTTAATTTTTCATCTAAATGGACGTAACTAACATTTGAATCATAATGAAAAAGAGCGTGAACAATATCCAGGTGCTCTAATGACATTATATTTAGCAACTGTGCTATTTTTTTTTTATCAATCTGTTACTTCTATAAGATTGGTATGAGGTTTAGGAAAATTGTGTGAAGTGCAGGTTAGTTTTAACAATTTAAATAAATGTTTCAATATAATCTCCACTTACGCCATTTTGAACATCTCCGTTCAGATACGTCGTGCTTAAAACGTCGATGTGACAGGCGTCAATTTGCAACACTGTTTTTAAGTTGCTTCATATCAGACAAGGGAAATGCTGGCTACGGCGCTGTTGACTATTCTCGGCAACCGATTTTCAAACTTCGTATGATACTCATATGATAACTTAGTTATTTCGATTTAATTTTATAGCCTTTCAAATAGTGAGCCGGTTAAGTCATATTGTTCTTCAAATTAACCACATGTACTCAAAAAATACTGTTTTCGTTGCCTATAATGGATCATTTTTTTCACACGCAATTGGGACGATATCCTAATAAAATTGGGATAGCGACAGTAGTTACACACTCTTGAGAAGTTTAGCGCATTATAACAACAGTTTCCAGCCATTCTGGATAATTCTGTCGGTTGTAATAGATAAAGGATCGCAGAGCAAATGAATGTTTACGAACAAAAATGTTAGATGTCTTGACGACGCTTCGAAAATGCAAATAAAAGGGTGAACTCTGCTTAGCTTGCTTACACTAGATAAACCCCCATACGTCGATTAGAGTTTCTAAAAGAAGATATGTCGGTGTACCTGTACTATTTGAAAAACATCGAGAAATATTTTGAATTGTTTTGCTCATCACTGGATGTGTTTGCCCAATTGACAAATACACATCTATTATGGATGTTATTAGCAATCAGTTGGAGGTACAATCTCTGTTTGTTTACTTTTGCTACTTACGTCGAATTGAAAAGTTAGGCTTAGTTTTTTTGGATTGAAAAAATCTGAATCACGGAAATGCAATGAGCAAATTACACTGCTTTTACTAATCGAAAGACTGCCACAAAATTTGATCCAGTTGTGCATTAGTAAGGGCCAAATATAGAGCTCTACTATAAAAGACGGTTCCAAATATATAACCCATTCGCTCAATTTATTAAGAAAAAGGACAACAAAGACGGGCCATCCTTTCTGCTGGAACAGCCGGACACTGAGCAAACCGATCTTCCCATCCTGATAACGTTATAACGGTAGCGGAACGGCAACGGCAGCGGAAGAGCTCAATCTGACTAAACCTGCTTGTCGGATAGAAAACTGATTAGAGTTAAGTTGATTCCAATTGGACAAATCGACGTCATTTAAGACAACTGTCAAACTTGCAGTTTCCGTTCAGTTTTTGCCCACATTACGTTTGGGCCTCATAACTACGAGTCAAAATTTAATCGCGAAACGGCTTAGGAAAGAAAGAGTTAACATGAGAGATTTGCGTTAACATGTAGGCTGCAAAAATCAAATTTCGATGATAAATACGCGCTCGGTTTAGTAAGAATTATATACGCTTTATAATGCAAATTTTGACGTGAGTAGTAAGGCTTACCAATGAATATACATTTTCGATTAAATAAAAATGTCATCAAAAGTCGGGTGGAATAGATATAATTTTAGAAGAAATGTTGTTTATAATGCATGTTGTTATTTTATGGATGTAATATATAAAGTCATAGTGCAGAATAAATAATACCATTGTAGAAAACATGTTTTTCTTTGTTCCAGCCGTGATCTTATTACGATTTGAGTGAGTTTATAAATAAATAGCTAGCGTGAAAAACAGCGTGCTGCATGCAAATCGCTTTGAAAAACAACAACAAAAAACCACTTTTTATGTTTGTCACGAGTGGCGATTCCTTTTCTTGAAGATTTCAGCGTCCTGAAATTTCATCACTGCCTACATACTTAGAAAATTTTACAGTATTTGGTATTTTTTTTTACCGAACTTTCAACAGCTGAACGTTCGGTAATCTGTTTGGTAATTAAATCAATTACCGAACGTTCGGTGCTCGAATTTTTTTAATGAACTGTCAAAAAATACCGTACATTTCGGTAACGGAAGATTTGACGATCTGTCAAAAACTACCATACAGTTCGGTAATTTGTGTAGTCTAATACCGAACCGTTTCGGTATTTTGGTTTTGTTTTTATCGTTTAACTCCAAAATATTTGGATGTTATTGTTTTGTTAAACAATAACATATTGTTGTTATATGCTTTTTTTTCTGATTTATTCACGTTAGAAAATATGAACTAAAATTAAATTTACGTACTGGTAGGTATTAAGAAGTATTAACAAAAGAAAAAAAAATCGTGAAGGGGGTATTTTTCCACAATGTGCCGTTTTAGGGAATAAAAATTGGTGTACCGCGCGATGCAGTTGCCAAGTGTGCAATCGAAACATGTGTTCGACACAGAAAAGTGTCCTTTTTTTAAATGATGGTTGGTACGGTCACGGGAAACATATTCGGAATAATGTTCCCGTCAGTAAAAAAAACATATCAACACCGGAGAAACCTGTAAACAATTAGGGGTAAGAATAGTTAGATGAAATCTTACGGAAAATCTGGATGAATCGAGGATCCTGTTTCTGCAGCTGGTATATCTGCTCCATCTTCGTTGATTTCGGGCATCGACCACGAGATGAAAACTTTTAAAAACACCTTCTGGCACCCGCCCATCGCAACAACCACAAGACATAGAAAAAGTACCACAGTGTTATACTGTATAAAATACTATACCGCGCTGCGATAATACAGTTTGCGTTTTAGGTTTTTTTCGATAAAGTGCTTACCGTATTTAGTGATTGTTTTGTTTTTTACTGTTTGAATTGTATTTTTTCTACCGAATACGGTAAATAAAATACATCATAACAGATAGTTTGTTAAAGTGTTACAAAATTACGGTAAAATTATTGATGTTTACTGAAAAAATGGTAATATTTGGAGGCATTTTGTTACCGAACAACAAAAATCGAATTTTAATGTGTACCTTCATGGCCGACCGGTATATATATATATATATATATATATATATATATATATATATATATATATATATATATATATATATATATATATATATATATATATATATCAACAAAAATTATGTTGCTATCAGGATTACACCGATTTACTTCAAAGCCATTGAGACATTATTAATCAATTTATAGTTGTTCACTTTCACGTAATTAACGATTTCCCTTACTTTTGTGCGACACCATGATTTGACTGGTTTAGCTGAACAGATTTTCGACACGATCTTCGAATGATCAAAATAAATTAAACTGATAAACCAAGTAATACAGCCAAGATGTACAGAAAATAGTCACACGCTCTAAAATAACTATTAACAAAGCTAAACTAACAATGATTTAACTAGAAAACCGTAGACCCAATGTTAGAAACATATTTATTTCTATGTTCCCAACTCTGGCCTGTTGTGCGAAAAGCATATTAAAAATGTTGTTACTGGTAAAATTTTCAATCAAAATGTCTGAGTTTCGGTTGTATGTTTTCCAAATGGCTCATCTAAACACAAACCAAAGAAACAAAATCTGTGTAGAGTGAATTATTATGTTTTCATTATCGGTTGGCCGATATATTATATGTGAGAATCATTTAAGTGGTTCTTAACTGTTTTATTAAAGTTTCTTTTGTGAAATTTTGTGTTGGGTGAAGCCAATACAGCTGGCAACGCCTTAAATCAGAAAATCAGAAAAAAAAACCGTACGTAGTCAACATTTTTAATAACAAATCTATCGAATGGGACGAAGTTGCATCCATGAATAGACCCAATTTGGTGCTCATAGACCAACATTACATCCATATCCCTTGAAAGTTTGTGACTTTATAAAATGAGTTGTG
This sequence comes from Aedes koreicus, assembly GCA_024533555.2. Lineage (NCBI taxonomy): Eukaryota > Metazoa > Arthropoda > Insecta > Diptera > Culicidae > Aedes > Aedes koreicus. The sequence continues at coordinate 899 of JAHHFK020000614.1, read as the reverse complement.
TAACTTTTCGTGATACATACTACCAAATGGCTTATTAAAAATATCTAGACAAGTGTATAACTAGTTAAATATTGCTTCCAGCTCAAATGTTTTATGAGTTATAACAAATAATGTATTAGGCTGAGTCAAGGGACACATACCCTATATATATATGAAGCCGAAAACTTGGTGCTGCGTGTGGTGCTAATTTGACAGCTCGGTTTTCTTTAAGGCTTTATGCAGCAACCACATTATTCGCGGTGGAAGTTGTCGTGTTTTGTTGTTAATTTGATTCGAGAGAAAAAATTTCCGTGTTGTACTTAGTGCAGTGGTTATCGTAACGATAGTTTTTTCATTGTTTATCAGCCAGGTATTATAATGTTTTATCTAAATTACTGACACTAGTAGTTTGGAAGAAATATTGTTACCTTACCGATCCATTATAAACCGAGCTTTAAATGTTAAAATCGTCACTAGCGCCACACTAAGAGTGGCAGGCTTTGAGAAATAACGCTTTCTTCAGTCCTCTGGTTTTCCACCCTTACCCTTTGTTATTGAATGTATAGATTTTTAAATATTGGCACAATGAGATTTTTAATATAATTTTACCTACGACTTACACAAGGAAATAGTACAGCTTCACAAGGAATAGTTGTTATGTTGTAATATTGAACTGATTTACATTTGCATGCACAGCTCCACAAGCTTCCATTATTTTCAATATACACTAAGGTTTTATTTAACATGGTTTTTTTTTTTGCACGGATTCCGGAATTAACGCGGATTTTTTGCAAGGTTTTTTTTTCTAATCCGTTAAAAAAAACCGTGCCAATTCCGGAATCTTTGTAAAAAAAACCGTGCCTATTCTGAAATCCATGTAACAAATGACTGCGATAACATGCTTAGTCTTTTACAATGAA
>JAHHFK020000613.1:0-132933 GCA_024533555.2 Aedes koreicus | reverse complement strand
TCGTGGTGATGGTGGGTGTAGGTGTGGCTTGTTCCTTGGTGTGATGTGTGGTCCGTGTCTGTTGGGATCCTATTCTTAGCTTGTTGAGTTTCCTATCTAGGACCGTTCGTTTCCTATTCGATTCGCATTCCTCTGCCACCTTGGCTCGGGATAAGAACTCCTGGAATTTTATCGGATACTCCTTGGCTAACTTCAGGTGCAGAGAATAGCACTCCAAAGTCTTACGGTCCAATTTGTTAAATAGTCGTTTGATGCTGTCCTTGATGAATTCTGTTTCCATTTTCCTGACGATGTTGGTAGGTTCTCTTCATATGACCAATTGTTTTTTTAAATGCAAAAAGAACTATTTTATACCTGTGATCCGCGCTTGAGGCTCAAATTTTTGTAGACGATTTCTTTATTTTTTAAACTACCTTAACATGCAAAAAAAAAATCATCATCGTGACGAACAAAATAGTTTGTAGTGTTGATGAAAGTGAAAAGAAAGAGTGTGAAAAAATAAAATAGCCAACTAATTGTTGTCCGTTTGTAAAGAACTTCATCAAATACAATCTTCATTTTGACAGAAAAAAAGCAACATAGCCGTACAAGAAATCGTCCACATAAAATAATCCATGTAGCCGGCGTCGGTGGTGTAGTGGTAAGCGTGACTGCTACTTGGCACCCCAGTGGGTCTGGGTTCAATCCCAGTCGACGTCGGTGGTTTTCTGAGGCGAAAAAATCTGGTCACGTCTTCCTTCGGAAGGGAAGGAAAACCGTTGGTCCCAGCTCATATTCATGAGTCGTTAGGTAGGGTCCAGGTGGTGGAGTCGTCTTCCTGGCGTTGGTGATTGTCACCATGTGAGGAAATAGGCCGACGTACAATAAAGAAAAATAATAATAATCCGTTTAATAACAGTAAAACATCGTCAGTTACAATCATCGGGAATGATTAAACAAATTTCGCTTACCTACTAATTTCGATTATTTACTCTCTGGATACTACGTACTAAGATTTGTATGCATTCGATTTTATGTTCTCTTTCAAGAATGTTTGATTTAACCCCTTCCAAGCAAATACGATGTTTGCTGACATAATAAAACACGTTTCAATAATGTATAGTACAGCGTGCGGCAAATAACATAATTCCCGAAATTGAAGCAATCATCTGTATCAATTAGTACTGTCCACTTGCTCCATCGTACATCCCAAGTAACACACAAAACAAGTTGAAATTTCAAATGCATTACAAGAAGTCTTAAAAGGGTAGTACGCGTATTTTCAATTTGCAAAAAAAAGGTACTATACACGGTGTTCAATAAGTTCGAATACAAGTTTTCATCATTGCGTAGGTATGCGCCATGTACATATTCTGCATTGGTATTGGTGTCAGCTTTAGCTTCATTCATACGCTACCGAATGTGCGCGGTGTTGACATTCTGTTAGTTGTTGTTTGTTTGTTACGCGCGATGAAAGAGTATTGGGACTTCGTAATTAAGCGTTTTTTGAACGGTGAGCGACCCGGCGATATATTCCGGCTGCTGAAATCGCATGGGGTCAAGCGGAACTTTGTCTACACGACCATCAGGCGATCCCGGGAGACGTCCTCGACCAATGACCGTGCGAGATCCGGTCGGCCGCGTTCAGCGAGGACGCAACGGGTCATCAAGATCGTGAGGGAGCGAATTCGGCGCAAAAAGAACCGCTCAATCCGGAAAACGGCTGCAGATCTCAACGTTTCCATTGGAACCGCTCACACCATACTCACCAAGGACCTTGGTTTCAGGCCTTACAAAAAACGTAAGGTCCATGGCGTTTCGGAGGCTACCAGCAAAAAGCGGTTGGATCGAGCTAAGAGGATCCTCTCTCGGCACGCTGGTCAGGAGTTTGTTTTTTCGGACGAGAAACTGTTCGTGCTGCAGCAGCCGCACAATGTGCAAAATGACCGGGTGTGGGCGCCATCGAGGGACAGCATTCCTGAATCCAATATAAACATCCCTCGGTTCCAAAGTGCCGCGTCGGTGATGGTTTGGGGGGCAGTATGCAAACGTGGTAAGCTACCCTTGGTGTTTATTGAAAAAAACGTCAAAATCAACGCGGCGTACTACAAAACTGAGGTTTTGGAAAAGGTTGTTGCCCCCAGTCTCCGAAGCCTCTACGGCGATGAGCACTACGTGTTCCAGCAGGACGGTGCACCAGCCCATACGGCAAATGTGGTTCAAGCCTGGTGTCGGGACAATTTAACCGACTTTCTGGACAAAACTTTGTGGCCTCCCAGCTCCCCGGACTTGAATCCTCTCGACTTTTGTGTTTGGTCCTATATGATGGCGAAGCTGAACGAATACAAGTTCAGCACTTTGGATCATTTCAAGACGGTAATTCTCAAAATCTGGGACGAAATGCCCATGCAGTCCGTGCGTGCCGCCTGCGACGCGTTCGAGAAACGTTTGAAGCTCGTTAAGGAGTACAAAGGGGGGGTCATTCCAAGAGAAATGTTGTAAACGTTCCTTGTAAACATAGCTTTCAATAACATAAATCCAAAAAATAAAAAAACATGTTTTCATTTTTTTAACAAATTTTGAAAGTGTATCCGAACTTATTGAACACCGTGTAAAAGGTTTTCTGATATTGGTATGCGTATTAGTACCCAATGTTTTGAATATTCCTTTGGGGCTGTTTATAAACCACGTGCACCGAAATTTACTACTTTCAAAGACCCCCCCCCCCCCTTAGTCATCTAATTTTTTAAATTTGTGGAAAATGTTCTACAATATGTTTGAAGAACGTATTATGAAATACACTTTAAACAATCAGTTAATTTTGTTATTCATATTTATTTTAGTTCATAAAAAATGCAAAAATTAAAAAGAATTAAGGTATGCGCACAGCAATATCTAGCCCTGATTTATTAGCCATATCTTTTATTTTTGTCAATATAAAGATGTCATCAATTCCGCTAACGCAATGTCATTGTGTGTGTGAACGTTTTGTCATACGTTTTGCTGTATTGTTTTATTGTATTGAAAATTAAGTCAAAAGAACAACAAGTGCGTGGAAAAATTTTGCACAAAAATGTGGAAAATCCGCTTATGTCGCATCATGGCATAGCAAAATCACCCGGAGTCCCTCGTTCAACAGTAAGTAATGCTTTGAAACGCTTCCGGGATAAGTAGGTTGACTCTCGATCGGAAACCAGGATCTGATGGCAAGCGGAATGACTACTTCTAATCCCAGCGGGATGCAGTGCTTCGGTTGGTTAAGCAAAACCCGAACCTTTCAATCCGAGATGTGGATAAAAAGCTCAAAACATTGTATTCTTTCGTTCAAAAAGTGAAGAAAGCGGCCGGATAAAGGTCGTATAAAAACCCCAAACAGGAACGAGAAGCAGGAAACCAGTTCGAAAACAAGAGCGCGTAGGCTGTACGACAAATTGCTGACAAAATTTCACTGCGTGGTTATGGATGATGAAACAAACGTCAGAACAGACTTCAAGCAGCTTCCTGGTCTTGAGTTTTATACCGCATTACAACGTGACATGGCTGACAATCGGACAATTGGAAGACCAAAATCTTCAGAACTACAGGTACGATTAACCAACAAGTTTACATCAACAAGTGTCTGCAGAAACGGCTACTACCATTCATCCAAAAGCACACGAGTTCTGCGTTGTTTTGGCCTGATTTAACGTCTTGCCATTATGGTAAAGCGGCTCAGGAGTGGCATGCAGGAAACAACGTCAACATTGTACCAAAGAACTCCTCCAAACACGCCAGAATTTCGTCCAATTGAAAAATATTGGGCCATTGTGAAGCAAAACTTTGGAATATCGAAAGGAGAGAAAAATTTTGGTTAAAAGTGGGAAAATGCTTCCAAAAATGGGACTGAGGACATTGTGCAGAACTTGGATGGTGTGGATGGTGCCAAACTAAATAATAATATTTGGATGTTAATGAGTTATTAATAAACACTTTTTTACGATGATTTTTTTCGGGTTTAGAAATAAATAGAACATCATTTGTTTATTGAACCTCTTCTCCCAACCCAAATGCCCGCACCTTTGCCTTGACCCCTTTCATCAAATTTTGGGCAATTAAAGGACCGACTTGCTTACTTACTTGTAACCACACTTTCTTTAGTTCAAGTTTATTTTCTATCAGTTTTGGAGTTTTAACGAGCTTTGCCTTCATGATTGTCCAAAAATTTTCAATTGGGCGAAGTTCCGGAGTGTTTGGAGGGTTGACGTCTTTTGGTACAAAAACTACATTATTATCTTTGTACCAGTCTAAGACGGGCCGGGCATAGTGGCAAGATGCCAAATCGGGCCAAAACAGTGTCGGGCCATCGTGAGATCCCAAGAAGGGCAGCAGTGGTTTTTGGAGGCATTCGTCCTTGTAGATTTGTCCGTTGACGGACAAGGTGATGAAGGGCTGACTCATTTTGCCACATCCGCAGATCGCTTGCCAGACAAGGATTTTTTTGGCGAATTTCGACAGTTTCTTCTTCCGTACACTCTCCGAAACGGCCAACTTAGAGGTGGCGACGTAGTGTTTATGTCCTGGCATTTGTTTGGTGTCGGCTTTAATGTAGGTCTCATCGTCCATCACAATGCAGAACGGTTTTGTGAGCCACTCCCTGTACAGTTTTCTTGCACGAGTTTTGGCCACCGAGTTCTGTTTATCGCTACCTTGTACACATGTAATCCAGAACGTTTCATTGTTTTCTGCATAAAACAAACTGAAACTTTCGCCTTTTTCGCAACATCCCTGATCGAAATGTTGGGATAACGCTTAAATTGGTTCAATACCATAATGGCCTTCTCCGGATTTGATGTGCCACGTTTTTTGCCCCTACCATTTTTCCGCTTGGTTGTCTTACGGTCCTTGAACGTTTAAATCATATGAGATACGGTTGAATGAGCGATTCCGAGCTGTTTTCCGATCCATCGATGAGAAGGGTTTGGGTTTTCGAAGTGAGTGCCCAAAATTTGTTGGCGCACTATTTCTTCATTCGAAGCCATCACTGAAATCACTCGACCGATTTTCACGAAACTCATTACACAACACAATGAAATACATTCAGTTAAAATTTCAATAATGTTTACCCACACGCTAAAAAGTTACGAACAATTGCGTGTGTCCAAATTTCATCGAATACAGTCTTTACTGCGAGTTTTTCTTTAGCTAGATTATCCAACTGATAAAGATCCTCAGACTATGGCTGCTTGAACCATATATCAAATCCACCAGCGGAGGTTCAGGTGGAATTGTTTCTTTGATGTCAAATCCGTTGATTTCGACGAAACGTGACTCCATCCATAGAACATCCGTAGTTCCGTCCACGCCCACCTTACAAAGAATGTCTTCGGTTACTGCAGAATCTGGAGTGGCCTCATTTTCTTTGACAAAATATTTGCCTTGTGGATGCTTTTGCATTTCCTTAATGGAAAAGAAGACATGAAAATAGAAAATAACATACTCAGTAGTGCAAATAGTAAATACAAATAATACACACTTACCAGATAGTTGCGTAGGTACCGAAGGACAATAGGTATCATACGGTAGCGGATCAGAATGACCAGTTCCAATAGGTGTCTTTTTGATCAACTGTTGCAATAGGAACGGCGTAAATTCAGTATCATTGTTGAAATCGTCCGGATCCACGACCATCATAATTCCGTCCACCCGCTGACTTATATTTGGTGGTGAGAAAAAACCATCAGCAATACATGTCGCAAAACTACCCGCATTATGGAACAAACCCCGATTGTCAGTAATTCTGTTTACATGCGAGTGAATGACTCGAGGAATGAAAATCTCACAAGTGTCGACTTGGTTGAATTGAACTTAATATTAGGTTCTTTTTCCACTGTGTGTAGTGATCAAAAATAATATGTCGTAGCATATTTTGAATTGAAAGCACAAACTTACAGGATATGTGTTGAAAGCTTACAAACCAGCACAGTTTCCTTTACTCAGATCGATTAACAATTGCAATAAAACTTCCTTTGGCGAACCAAATAAGTCACCAAACTTTATTAGAGCATGGAGGGTAGTGAATTCTTGGCTCAGAAATAGAATTCGAAAATGTTCGGGGTTAAACGAGGATAATACGCAAGGTCTTAACAATTGTTTTAATTCTTCTTGTATAACGTCCAAGTGTATGAATGTATGAATATCCGTTTTGAAGAGAAAAAAAAAGTGGTCTACGTAGACTTTTGGTCTACTCCCCTGTCCCCTATCATAGAAAAACGTAAACTTTTCCGAGCAACACCCCCCCTAAATAGTCTATGTGGTTTATGAACAGTCCCTTTACACCATCAACCGAATTTCGGGGGTTCAAGAAAATAATAAAAAATCTGCTTTAGGAAAGAAATTCTCAATATATCTTTCTCTTTGAACAATTTTCTATTCTTGACGGCAGATTCCAAGCGATCAAAGAGAAACAGAGAACCCCAATTTGTGAAATGAAGGGAAATCATAGTTGGAATCCTGACAAAAATAAATCACAAAAAAAAACATTTACATCTACCTAACAAACGCACCGTTACATCACTTACCTTGAAAGTTATCTTGGTTTTGGCAGCAGACACGAAACCTGCACAAGCACAAACATTAATCCTTTTTAAGCATGAAGCAGTAAAAATTGATTTATGACATCGTTTCAATCCAAATAACGTTTGCATTTAAAAAATTGGACAAAAATCGGCAAAAAGTCCATTTTTCTTTTAATGCAAACGTTAGTTAAAACTGCCTAATGACGATTCAATCCGCTGAATGTCTAACGAGAAGGAATCTAACAACGGAATTTCAAGATGCATTAGGACTGTGTTAAAGCGTTATCATAAAAAAGCTCGTGATATTTAAAAAAAAAAACTTTTTGTAGTGAAAACAGGCAGAAAAATAATTGAGAATGGCTTCTAGAAATACTGATTTCTAGTAGATAATTTGGCCTGCACTCATGAAATTTAAAGACAATGTCATCATTAACTGCAAGTTTAAAACAATACATGTCGGTGGAGCAAAAGTAGTTCCTAGTGGACTACATGGCAGAGAATCTGGACTTTTCCAACAACCGGTTCCAGTCGATCTGAGGTAAAGCGGTTCAACAGCAGAAGTGAGGCGATTTGAGTAATGCTCTGGATGCGCTGGAAGTTGCTACAAAGACAAACGAACAATGGGAGCTTCCGTGGCGAGACCTGAAACAAAAAACCAAAACCAAGTGGTAAGGCATCAAACGTTGCCAAAGTGGGGGAGAATGAGTTGGTCAAAAAGAAGTGAGACGTTCTTTTAGAACTTGAGAAGATGATCCTAGCTGTATTGCAAAATAAACTGTACGGAAATGGTGAAACGCAAGAGGGTAGTTTCAATGATCCGGTAAGACAATGTTCTATTATTATCCTTTGTCTTTCTACTGAGCGTCTCTTCCCTAAGACTATTTCAGTGGATTTGCAAGTTGACGGGAAAGCACCGGAAACACTATCTATCACAAAGCCAACATTGAATTTCTCGATGAAGAGTTTGGGAATATTCGAGCTAGCAGTACCGCAATGACTAGTGGGCTAGATGAGATCCCAACAAATTTCACACCATCATCAATTAATCATCAAAAAAGAGTACTTCATAGTACTTCAGTAAAGATATTAACAGAGCTTCCAAAAATATCATCACAGGTCTTCAGGATCGTTTCTTTCAGAACTACAGGGAAGTTCTTCGCAGAACAACAGGGAAAATCTTCAGAGCACCAGATGGCAGTTCTTCCGAGAAGGAAAGTGCTCCAGAAAACTGCACGAAAGTCCTTCGAAAAAAAAATCAGGAAAGATTTTCTCAGAACTTCAGAAAATATCTTACGAGAACTTCCGAGAAGTTCTTACGAGAACTTCAGGGAAGTTCTTCCAAGGACTTTAAGGAAGTTCTTCCGTGAATTACAGGGAAGTTCTTCCAAATGTCATCAAACTTCCAACTTACCTGAAGTTCTTTGAAGTACTTCCAACTTCCCTAAAGTTTCTTGAAGTACTTCCAACTTCCCTGAAGTTCTTTGAAGGACTTTCAACTTCCCTGAAGTTCTTCGAAGGACTTCCCTGAAGTTGTTCTTTGGAGGATTTACCGGAAGTTGTTCTTTGGAGAACTTACCTCAAGTAATCTAAAGAACTTCCCTGAAGTTTTTTGAAGAGCTTTCTTGAAATTTCTCTGAATAGTCCCTAAAGTTCTCGGAAGAACTTCTCTAAAGTTCTCCGCAGAACTTCCCTAAAGTTCTTCGAAGAACTTCCCTAAAGTTCTCGGAAGAAGTTCCCTGAAGTACTCTGAAAAGTACTAGAACTTCTCTGAAGTTGTCGGAAGGAAAACAAATAATTAAAGTGCTTGGAAGAACTTCCCGCAAGTTCTCAACCGAACTTTTCTTAAACTCCCGGCAGAAGTTCCCTGAAGTTCTCAGAATAATTTCATGGATATTCTCAGAAGAACTTTCCTGAAGTTCTCAAAATAATTTCATTGCAGTTTTAGTAAGGACTTCTCTGAATTTTTTGGACTATCTTCCTTGAAGTTCACGGTTTAACTGCCCTAAAGTTCTGTTAAGATATTCTCGGAAATTCTCAGAGAAGCAGAATTTACCTGAATTTTTCGGACAAAGTTCCCTGAAGCTCTCTACAGAACTTTCCCGAAGTTCTCGCAAGAACTTCCAAGAACATCTCGAAAGAATTTGCCTTAAGTTCTCGGAAGTACTTCTCTCAAGTTCTGGGAAGAGCTTTCCTTTAGTTCGAGAAAGAACCTCCCCGAAATTCTTGAAAGCATTTCGTTAAAGTTCTTGGAAAAACTTCCCTGAAGTTCTTGGCACGAATTACCGTTGTTGTTGTTGTTGTTGTTGTTGTTGCTGTTGTTGTTGTTGTTGTTGTTGTTGTTGTTGTTGTTGTTGTTGTTGTTGTTGTTGTTGTTGTTGTTGTTGTTGTTGTTGTTGTTGTTGTTGTTGTTGTTGTTGTTGTTGTTGTTGTTGTTTTAGGAAGGACTTTAACCCATTGGTCATTCATCCCGTTCTTCACAACGATTGCTCAGCTACTACTATAACTTATAGCTATTCCTTGACTCTGTTATTAAAATCAACCGTAAATATTACATCGATAATGTTTTGAAGAACCATTTGCTTTCCATCGTCAAGAAACACTACAAAAATGAACGATAGTGCTTCCAACAAGACTCTGCACCGTCCCAACACACGAAAACTACACAGGCTTGGTGTGAGGACAATTTTCCGGATTTTATTTTGTCGAAAGAATGGCCTGCCTCTTTCCTTTATATGAATCATGAGACTATTTTAGAAAAACTGAGGAAGACCAAAGGACTAACTGTGGGCACTTTAAAAAAAACGTTTGGTGGAAATATGGAAGAACATGCCTCAAGATAACGTGCGTGCCAGCTGTGATGCGTTCCAACAACGTATGCGGCTGGTAATTAAGGCAAACAGTGCAAGATTTGAACCAAACTAAACAGGGAATACATTGAAAAATTAAATTTATGCAAGCTTCTCTTTTTTATGACCATATACACCGATGGGCACTCCCACTGACCCTGTAACGCCCGAATCATCCCGGAACAAAGAAATACATCATTGTGCCGCACTTTGTGCCGGCCGGATAAAGCATATCAAAGATTCTGGCGCTCTTGGAGAAAGGTGAGAGAATCGAGCGCATGCCGATTACTGGCAGTTCAAAGGTTTTGCGTGACTTAAAGGTGCAGCAAGCGTTGAAGCGGAAGACGGAAGGCAAAATTATGCCGCACCTTGGACCCGGTGACGCCAACATTTAGCCAATATGGACATCGTTATGAGGAAGTGGAAGTCTAGGCTGGCCGTGTCGGAAGCGCAAGCGGCCATCTAATAGTAGCAGTTGAAGGTACTCGTCTAGGATGCGCAACGTGGTTGTGATCTTGGACGACGAGACGTTCCTGACGCTGGATGGCACATCACACCCACACCAAGTTCCCGAAGAAGATTCTCTTGTGGTTGACAACCAGTGAGAAGGCCATTCTTCTTTTCTTCGGGACTTCTGGTTTACGGGGATGTGTACAGCACGAAGTGCATACCAGAAGTTACGGCCTTTTGAGCCTTATTGAGAAACACCACTCGAAGGATGACGTCGTGTTCTGGCTGGAAGCAGGTGCTGGAAAAGATGATGCGTAAGAGGATCTCAGTCGTCTCCAAGACGAAACTTTATATTTAAATACCTAAATATATGTTAAATGGAATCTTGGGAGCCGTGATATGTTTGAAATGTCGAAAAATCAAAACAATCCGAATAGGTACTTCGGTCATTTTGCACTACTTTTCGACTTTTCTGCGCACACAATCTGAATTTCGTATTCTTTAACTTTGCATTTTCAGTGTTCGATAGACATTATGCTGCCTAGAAGAAAATTAAACATTGGCTCATGTAGTCGCACTGCACGAAGATTGGCGAATCGCCGTACAAATCAAACTCCTGAGCAACGCGCCAAACGAATGAACAGCTTCGGACACATGTGTCGCGAATTCGTGCAGGATGAACTCAGGAAGAACAAGAAGCACATGAAGTGGCTGAACGACTGAGGCGGCAGCCCAACCGTAATATGCATCGTCAATTTGCAGCAAACACCAATCGTCGAGTGAGAAGAAGTGCCGTGAATGTTCAATTACAACGTGCCGCTCTTCAATATGATTGCACGGTTGACTACAACAAACTGCCGTGTGTTAATGTTGGGCCCATGGATATGATTTGTCAATTTTGCAATGCGCTAAGGTTCCATCCGGAAACACCAAGATTGTGAAAAGTCAATTTACCATAGTTGACTCAACCACCAGTACCATTGCGATCATTACTTTGCGGCGAGTTACCAGAATCGAGACATTTCTTGACGAATGCCCACAAATATAACGGTTGCTTTCAGATTAAGTCATTCGGTGCGAATAATGTTGAAGAACGTGGATTTAATTCGACATTCAAGGTTATTTCATCTTAGTAAAGCCTTTAATTAGATTTATGTGGACCAACGGTACTAACCCATTTTGAACTTGCTACCACTATACAGATTCAATTGGATTTATTTGATTTACCAGGATTACCACCATATCATTTACTACTGAAGATCTGTAATCATCATGCTCCGGAACCTCAATCAACCGAAATTGGCTAATGGAACAAGATTGGTCGTAAAGCAACTCAAAAATAATGTCATTCAAGCAATGATACTCCGAGACAAATTCAAGGGCGAGGAAGTGCTCATTCCAAGAGTTCCACTTATTTCAAACGATTTACCTTTCGAGTTCAAACGAATACATGACGACAATACGAATACGCCATGACAATCAACAGATCACAAGGTCAATCTTTAGAAGTCTGCGGAATAAATCTCGCATGGCCAATCATATGTAACATGCTCGCGTGTTGGAAAGCCTTTATCATTGTTTATTTACGCACTGAATAATGGAACAAACGTAGTCTACCACAAATAACTGAATTGAACTGGCGCAAGATTCTGTCAACCTCTATAATTATGCAAATAAAAGAAAATAAATTCAAACAATTTCGAAAAGTGTTTCATTCAATCAATATCTAAAATTCGAGTATCGAAATCTGTTATCGATCAAGAATGAACGATAAAAAAATTGAGGTGACCTGTCAAGCCTGGCTTAAAGTTATTTAAAAAAAAAATAAATCATGAATGCTCGGAATTATTTGAACAATAAAATCGATTAAAGTGGAACAAAGTTCGCTGGGTCAGCTAGTTTAGTGCAAAACATAACATGAAAGGTAAACGCAAAACTTGACGCACTTGACCAATGCTAAATATGATCTACTTCCAATTAATAACTGTGGAAGTGCATTGAGTACACTAAGTTGACAGCAAGCAATAAGTTTGAAATTCCCGTGCTGCTGCTTGCTAACTGCTGCCTGATGTACTCATTCAGGTTCTGACTTTACGTTGCTCGACGAAGTTTGCAGATGAACTGGAGCTGAAGAAAGATGTCAGATTGTTTTGTTTGCATTGAACTTACCAGATTGTTTGACGCCAGAAAGTGGAATCGCATATTAAGCTTTCTACAGAACCGATACATCTCGCCCGTTGCGCGTAACTTCTTGGTATACTAGGTGGTTTAAGACTGTTAGAACTAAGTTCATTTAATTAAAGATGATTTGTTCATGACCTTGCTATCACGAAAGAAAATTATTTTCAATCAGTTTAGAACAAGAAAAATCAGCAAAAATGAAAATTCAACACATCACATTCGAGCCTACTCTTTCTCTCCCCAACACAAATTAAACCATGCAAAACAGCTAGTCCACTACCCGAGCAGGATCACTTGATAACTGGCCTTGAAATTTAAGAGCGCTGCATAAAAAGTAAAATATCTGAGGATAATACCATAAAAATTTTCCCACAATGTTATTCGAATACCAAAACATAACAAGTTTTGTTATTCGAGAGATATTTGGCTTGCAATTCTAAGGTATTTTGTTTAGTTAGTTGCTCCTGCTCGGGTAGACCAGAATTTCAGCCCAACTGGTTAATTATACCTCGGTGAAACCTTGCAACACGGACCAATAACGACGAGGAAAGGTAGAACATCCGAGGAGAAATCATCACCCATAAATAATTCATTCGAACTGCCTCCTGCCAATGGGCAGATTCTTGCTCAGAAACTGTGGTGACAATACTGTTGCTGCAGCAGCCAGAGAAAACCCTCTAACCTCTGTGCGTATGACCAGAAGCGCAAGTTATCTGCAGCAGCAGCAGCAGACCGAGCAGCAGCCATTCAAGAAGGTATGAAACAGTTCATCGGCACCCCTGCCCAACATCACCACTCCATCTCAGAGATCCAAATGAGTGCTTATTGTTTGCAAACTGTTTTCAAAGGAGTCAATTTGATTTTGAACTTTATGCCGCTCGTTATGTATGGAAAGAGCCTTCAAGGGAATAATATCTATGACGAGTGCCGAGATAAGGACAGTATCCACTGCAAGTGTCTCTTGTTGCATCTCTTGCCTAGACACTAACAAGGGTGTATTGTGCTGCTTGATCCCTTGTGATAATGGAAGATGAGAAAAGCACTTGGTGCTAAGTCAAATTAAATCTGATTTCATGTGTTTGTTACAGTGATAGAGATTGGAAATGCGTTTCACTCAATGAGAATAAAATTGATTTTTCCACTCCAAAGACTCTCGATTGGAAAACTTCATAAGTAGGTCAATGAGGTCATTTCGTTACAGCACTGTTTGTTTCCCATAAAAATTGGTCGTATCGTTCCCGAAGAACGGACGCCGTTGATTCTTCATTGCAGACTTAATAAAACTGGGCTTTCATCGCCATTAAACGACGATGTCAAGTACGGGGCTGCTGGCCAATGAAGTTGACCAGTGCTGCAATAAAAACCACTGCTGCTCGTAAAATTCCCTACTTCTTTTCAGTTAGTAAGTTCGACCACGTGATTTTCGAGAATGATTTTAAATGCGTGCAGAGAATGAGCTACAAATCTGTACAAATGTGCAAATCTTGAGACTCTTAGTATCTGTTGGTTTGAGCACCGTGAACTGCCATAAATTACCATCCAATAGATCAAACCCCCAAATGATGTCACATCCCCCGGGGAACCAGTGGCAGGCAGTTAATGGGATGCAATAAAGGGAATAACTTTTATCTATTGGCAGGAGATCATCAGACAACGAGTCAGCAATTTGGAAGCCATCAATCACACTGCTTGATGTCACATCATCTTTGACGAAGAGCTGATGCGCCGTCCTTTATCCTTTTGTCTTTCGGTGTGATCCCCATTCAAACCCCATGATGGGAGGAAGGCGTGAGACCTGACTGCATGCCTAAATATTGAACCGAAGGAAGCTCTCGTATGATTTTATCGCCACCGTCTGGCAAATTGAGTGGGAGTTCATAAAAAAGATCACACTCTATTCATCCTAGGAGGGATTTATGAATGGCATGCAGACAGAGAAACAGTAAATACTTCTTGACGCAGCTCTTTTTTTTTTCTTCGCCAGTCTTGACACAGAATCACGATTACTCTGGCGTGGCCCTTTCATAATTCATAGCCAATGGGCAGAGCATATCCATCCTTTGGTCTTGTTCCGTGCTGTTCGGGTAATATCACTGATACATCACGTAGAACTACAAGTAATGAAAGGGTAAGCGGTCATTCTCACGTACTTGCTTGATTGCTGAACAGATAGGATGGAATGAAAAACATTTGGTAGTTGGCGAAATGGCGAACGAGGACTGGCAATCCACAAGTGAGAAAGTGGAATCGACTAGCACTAACACGTAAATTGAGCGAGCCTCAGGTTTCAGTGAGTGCATTTAACTTTTAGAACGAATAATTATTACTACTCATAATGGTATACTCTGTGTTTAAACTTTGTCGGAATAAAACAAAATCTTTAAATGTAATCTCAATTATTGCATTCAAATTTTCTAATGTCTAATGAGATGATTACTTAGAAGCCAGAAAATTATCTATCTATCTATAAATATAAAAATTAATTTCTGTCTGTCTGTCTGTCTGAATCTTGTAAACTCGAATCGGGGGCCAAATCTGAAAAATACGGTGGATGGGGCGCAGTTTGTAACCCAATTCGATCAATTTGGCCGTGGTGACAGCGGAGCCCTGTTACGGCGTTGCCTTCTACGATGTAGAGCACACCTTGTGAATCCCAGAAAATTGTGGCCATCTCCTTTCCGGCCGATAGGACAGTCTTCGTCTTCCACGGAGTCCGGTCGTCGGGTGAAGTCTACTGTTTTGGCTGTTGCTCGGTCTCTGGTATGTACCAGTGGATCCATGTTCCGTCACCGGTCATGAAACCACCCAGAAATTCCTTCGGATTGCGATAACACATTGTCAAGCACTGATCTGAAATGGTCTCACAGTTGCGCTTGTTGTCCGGAGTAAGAAAACTCGACACCCAACTTTCAAATGCCCAAAATTGCATGCAGAGTAGCTACTCTTTCGAGCTACTTATTGGTGGTGACGATGATGAAATACTACCATCTATTGTAGCTTTCCATAGCAGTGAAATAATCTGAAATCTTATCAGGATTGTTGTTTGTTATCATCAAGCTTCTGTATGAAGGGTCAAAAATGATTGCGCGAAAACCCGCGAATATAGAGAAGAGAATCTCCTTCCAATAGCAAGTTCACACTCACAGCACTAGAATCAAGCCCTCGAATATACCCAAAAGATGGGGTCAAAGAGCACGCCCTCGTTCCGCGGAATGAACAATAGGGAGGAGGCAGCCCCATGCTCCCTATACATATCGTTTCACTTGGGTGCCCTAATGGTCCCTTTCCTTTCCCCGTTGTTTGTTATTTAATTAAAATGTAGTATATTTCATCATTTGATCATTTGAGGTAAGCATTGCGTTAGAAAATTTGGCTTAAAGTAAAATTGGTTAGGCTTATATACCGTTCTTTATTATTGTAACTTCTGCCAGGACCAAGGGTAATATTGTTATAGGAATGTTTGTTTTGTTTAATACATCTAATTTTTGGATTTTAACATACTTAAATCGTAAAAAATAAAACTAGAATCATATTTTTATAATTCAATATCGGTTTGCACACTCTATGACTTTTATTTTCTTTTGTTAGCTTTATTTTTGGATGTTTAGAAAGATGTAATAATTTTAATATATGTTTATATCTATTTCCTTTCCCCAAAAACAAAAAAAAAAAAAATAATAATAAATTGTTTATGGGGGGTTTTTTTTATTATTACTAATGAACAACCCCCTACCCCCTTTTTTTTTATATTTAGTTTCGAACCAAGGATGGAGTGGAAAACAAAAAAAAGATATTGTTTTTGGCTCAGGATACACCCACACCAGCCCCCCCCCCCCGCCCCCCCCCCCAATTAATTCCCCCCACCCCCAAACCCCACACAACCCCACCCCCAAAAAAACACTCATATACCCCCCCGAACCAAAAAAAAAAAAAAAATTCTAAACAGTACCAAAAAGCGCAATGTACTGCAATGTGAAGATTGCAAGAAGTACTTCGGACCAAGGGTACAATAGTGAACCAATTTCACAACGCTAGTTGCAAATTGATAGTTGTCTTGTAATGTTTGCATTTAAAAAAATGGACAAAAATTGCCGATTTTTCATGGGTTTACCTTCACCCGCACTGACGAAACTACCCATGCTGCATCAATCATAGTAACCCATGAGTTAGCAGACAAAAGTTGACAGCTCTATCAGTCGAACTCTAACCGTGATGGCAAAAACAGTGAAGCAACTCCGTTCAGAAGTGCGCGCGTTCAAAGAAAGGCACCCCACCGCTTCGAAAACGGACATCGTGCGGCACTTTGTGGACACCGGATACGCCCGTTTTGGCATCTACAACATCTTGGCACTATTAGACAACAATCAGACCATCGAAAGAAAGCCCGGTTCCGGACGGCCGACGAACCTGAGCGACAAGAAGCTCCAAAGGATGCTGAAGAGGAAGACCGAGGGAAAAGTGGCAACATCGCTGCGTGCGCTTGGCCGGGAGGTCGGTTCAACCGGCCAAACAGTGAAAAAGTACCTGGCGAACATGAACATACATGTCAGGAAGCGGAAGTCACGTCCACTGGTTTCGGAGCTGCAGCCAATGACGCAGCGGCAGCGGCTGAATAAGATGGTCAACTCGATTTTCCCGGCGAATCGCGACCTGGCTGTGGCGATGGACGACGAGACCTATCTCACCCTGGATGACAACGACTGGCAGGGCACTTCGTATGTTACTTCCCCAACGAAGGAAGTGAGCTCCGAGTTGAAGTTCATTTCACACACCAAGTTCCCCAAGAAGGTGCTGCTGTGGCTGACAATCAGCGAGAAGGGGATGTCAAAGCCGCTCTTTTTTCGCTCCAGACTGGCCGTGAATGAGGAAATTTATAGTGCGAAATGCCTGCCAGAAGTTCCGTCGTTCATCAAGAAATACTATAAGGGCGAAGACGCGGTGTTCTGGCCGGATCTGGCGTCGGCTCACTACTCGAAGCGATCGTTGGAGGAGATGGAGCGGCTTAATATCGATTTGGTACCCCTGTCGGCGAACCCACCCAACGTCCCCCAGCTGCGTTCTATCGAGAATTTCTGGGCCAACCTGAAGCTTAAAATCTACTCCAACAATTTTGTCGCAAAAACTGAGGAGGAGTTGATAAATACAACGAAGAAAGAACTCAAAAGCATGCCTACACGCATGTTTTCATCCGCCATGGCGAATGTTCCGGTTAACTGCCCGAAGGTCTCTCGCAAGGGTGTAGATTTTTTTGCAAGTAAGCTTAAATAATTACCTTCCATGGGAAATTTATCAAAAGCAATTATCTGTCTTAACCCTTTTTTTTTATCACCATCCGATAAAAGACCATTTTATGTTAATGCAAAAGTTATAAAAAAAAAAAAATTTTTTTTTTTTTTTTTTTTTTATTTATAATATTTTTTTTATTTTTTTTATTTAAAAACACCAAATTTTATCTTTTGACAAGAAAAAAAAAAAACCCCCCCCCCCCCCTTTTTATTTTTAACTAAAACCCCCTCAAAAAAAACCCCCCCCAATATATAAACACTTTTTTTTTCGAAGACATTACCATCATGGCTTTTAATTGCTATAAGTCTCACCAATAATTCTTGGAGTCTATCTCGACCGGTCTCTCGATTTTGGCCATCATGCTGATGCTGTTCGTAAAACCAGTGAAAGTCGATTACTTCTTATAGAGGTTTTAGAATCAAGCATTCCCTATGCACACAAGAAATGCATCATTCAGTTGATCAATAGCTGGCTCCTCCTAATGATGTTCTACGGTGTTAGCCTTTGTAGCAGATGTGGTGGCAGGATCCTTAAAAAGCTAAGACCACTGTATAATAAAGCTTTTCGCTATGCTTCCGGCGTTTTCATCACTAGTCCCATATCTGCTATAATGGCTGCGTGTGGCCAACTTCCATTTGAACACTATATGGCGACATCTATGATGACTAAAACCATCCGGTGGCTTGGTCTTGGTAGGCGTCAAGAAGCCCCTTTAGTTAAAAACTCAACCATTTTGTTCCAATCCCTGACCAACCATGATCTTTCCTCAATAGCTGTTCTTCCCAGATACAAAACCAGACCCTGAAATCAACCAACCCTTTCAATAGATCTCTCTCTCTCTCTCTCTCCAACAAATGAAAATTGGAGATCCACCTCATATAGCACAGCCAAATTTTTACTAACTTCGTTTAGAGAAATACTTTAATCACCAACATATCTACACCGATGGTTCAGTTTCCAACGACAAAGTCAGCTATCGCATAACCTATAATTCAAGGCTCCCCAGTATCCGTTTCTTCCTCCCTTCATCTGGCTTCATCTTTAGTGCCGAGGCTTATGCTCTGATGAGAGCTGCCAGTTTCTGTTCTTCAACCCTCGTTTGTAGTTCTGTCCGATTCCGCTAGTTGTCTCCGGGGAATGATTTCCTCATCTTTGAGACATCCCTGGCTTCAAGTGGCCCTGAGATTGACATTAGTCAATAGGGTCACTTTCTGCTGGTTGCAAGGTCTGGCATTCATGGTAACGAGGAGGCATTGCACAGTGGGCAAGAAGTGACGAAAACTAAGGAAAAAATCTGTAACTTTTGTCGCTTTTAAGCGTGGCCTGTGAAAAAGGCCATTTTCGCTTGGAAATTGTCTGGGAAATCCAATGGAACTGGTCTCAATCACCGCACGGATATGGTTGTGGAGTTATAGAGCCCCACTTCCCATTATATTCTTAAATAATTTATAGACATCTTTGCACGGAGAGGCTCAAAATCAACAAAATAATGCTTATCCTTTGTGAAATTTCCTGGAAAATCGATAAGGAGCTGTTTCAACTACCGCGCGGCTCTGTGAACAAATATATGACTAGTGTTACCCCACTTCCCCTTGTATTCTTGAATAGTTTATAGATTTCTTTGCTCAGAGAGGCTCAAGATCAACCAACTAAAGCTAATCCTATGTAAAATTTTCTGAAAAATCGAATAGTGAAATAACTTCTATTCGATTTTTCAGAAAATTTTAAAATAGAATTAGCTTTAGTTGGTTGATCTTGAGACTCTCTACCACATGGCTCTGTGAACAATGATATGGCTGGTTTTACCCAACTTCCTCTTATATTTTAGAATAATTTATGGATATCTTTGCACGGAGAGGCTCAAGATCAACAAAATAATGCTAATCCCATTGTAAATTTCCTGGAAAATCAAATCGAAGCTGTTTCAACTACTAGAGAGGCTCAAGATCAACCAAATAAGACGTGTCCTATGTAAAATTTCTTGGAAATTTGAATAAAAGTTGTTTCATCTACTGCACGGCTCTGTGAACAAAGATATGGCTGATTTACCCCACTTCCCCTTGTATTATTGAATAATTTATAGATATCTTTGCTCGGAGTCGTTCAAGATCAACAAAATTGAATTAGTCCTATGCAAAATTTCCTGTAAAATCGAATAGAGGCTGTTTCAACCACCGCACGGCTCTGTGAACAAAGATATGGCTGATTTCACCCCAGTGTAACCCATATAATTGAATTATTTATCTTATTTCAGTTATCTTTAATCGAAGTAGCTCAAGAATGACTAGTCTCGTGTGAGACATTAATAGCCATGATATATTGTAAGTTGCATGAATTCAAAGATTCTTGAGTTGACCATTTTTCGGCTTATTTTCAGCGTAGGTGCCATAATTGTGCTTGTTTGTTATGCTTAATTTTCAAAATAGACGTGCTTAACATGGTACTGCTCATTATTTATTTACTAGTACGTGGTCTTTTCTCATATCTGTGAGCCGACACGAAAAAAAATCAACGCAAATAATTCGCATTGGGTGGAATCACCACAACAAGTGTATCCACATTAAATTCTCCGCAAATTAAAGAAGCTGCAGTTTTGTTACGGTGTCTGCTTTTTACGATTCAATCACAGTAACATATGGAAAACGTAGTATTCCACACGTTTCAAAACTAACTCTGAGCATGGCCTACTGTACTTATTTAGCACCTTGCCAAACCTTAAATAAGATCCTACAACTACAACCGTCTTGCTCTGTCACCGAAGAAAACAAATGACTTCTTCTTCTCCTTTCAGCTTATTGCGGGCATTCAACTTCTAGATGTCCTTACTGCCTAAGCTATCTGACTTGCTATCTTTATTAATACATCTGCCATGGGTTCTTACCCCAATATGGTCTCTTTTTGAATGACTATTTGCCGGATCCTATCCTTGGCCCAAACACCAGAAAAGTATGCTTGCTTTTCAAAAGTTAAACGTAATTTCAGGTGTAAAGCTGAATCGATTCAGAATGGTTGTGGTAAATCGTGATTTAGTAGAAATTTATTTCAGAAACTGGAATAGAGAAAACGTTTACGAGTTCTTGAGACAGCAGCGATTAACAGGGAAAGAAGACGAGTTAAAGGTCAGTTTCGATGCGTGGATTAAAACATTCATTGGTTATTGGATAAAACTTCGGAGTCAAACAAGGTTTGTGCAGAGAAAATCAGAATGGCTGGATTATCAATTTGAGGTGAGTTTGCTGTTACATGTGATAGTAATAGTTCATTACATTCATACAATGCAGAAATTTAACATTGGACTTATTGCATGTTTTCCAGAGTGGAGATTTGCTCAGATGGCTGTTCTAGTGATAGTGACAAGAGCAGTAGTGATAATGATGATGAAAATGAAGACAGTAGCGATGAAAACAGAAGTAATTAATAGGTACCTACTACACCGATGATAGTGACGATGTAAACTGAGGTGGTTATGAGAATGACGATGAAATATTGAAAATAAATATAAAAGCTATATTGAAGAGAAGGAAACTTTTTGTGTTAATCAAAGTATTGGCGAATCAATTAAATTCGATTTTCTAGAATATGTCACATTGAACTATCATTATTTTGTTAATCTTGAGTAAAGATTATTCAAGAATATAAGAGGAAGTGGGGTAAAATCAGCTAAATATTTGTTCACAGAGCCGTGTGAAATATACAACAACCTTTATTCGGTTCTCCAGAAAATTTCACATAGGACTAGCCCTATTTTGTTGATCTTGAGGGACTTCGAGCAAAGATATCTATAAATTATTCAATAATATAATGGGAAGTGGAGTAAAATCAGCCATATCTTCGTTCACAGAGCCGTGTGGTAGTTGAAACAGCTTTTAATCAATTTTCCAGGAAATTTCACTTTGGATTAGCACTATTTGGTTGATCTTGAGCCTCTCCGTACAAAGATGTCTATAAATTATTCAAGAATATTAGGGAAAGTGGGTTAAAATAAGTTCTATAACTTCACAATCATATCAGTGCGGTGATGGAAAACAGTTTCATTCGATTTCTCAGACAATTTCCAAGCGGAAATGGCCTTGTTTACAAAGCCGCGCTTAAAAGCGACAATAGTTACAGATTTTTTTCTTAGTTTTCATCAGTTCTTGCCCACTGTGCATTGGTTGGCTGGTGTCGATCACGAATTGGATCCAGATGATGTTTCGATTCCATCTCAAGAAGCTGTGAGATGGACAATGGAGTGGATTTGCCATTGCTGGTTCTACAGCAGGAATTTCGCGTTGAGACATATCAAACTAACCACTTCTCCCTTGCCATGCAGACAATATAAATGCTAAAATCCGACGCATTCTCTGCCGTCTACGAATAGGTCCCTCTTATCCCCCCACAACACTCCCCCTCTTTTTTTTTTCCTCTAATACCCACCCCCCAAAACCCTCACACCTAAACCCTAATGTATTTTTTTATTTTTTTTCACCACTCCCCCATCCCCCCCCACGAAATGGACAGCGAAAAGTAGAGAGGGGAACGCCCCCGCCACGCCTTGCCACCCCTTACGCCCTCTTAATAAATAAGATTCTCCCATTTATTTTCGGGTCAGTTTACTCATCCAACTCATTATGAGCTTATGTGCATTCGTTTCATAACCCCTTCGATGCTTTGTAAATTGTTTGGTTGTTTTCTCAACGGGTGCCACTAGTGTGGTCCTTAAAGATTTGGTCATGGGATTTGTTAACATGTGAGATGCACATGTCACTAGCCGTCTTACCCATAGCTACCTTTTAAACAAAGAATATCCCCCAAACTGCACCACTTGTGGTGACCCACTATCCATTCGCCATATTCTAATAGACTGCAATAATTATACCACTGAACGCTTGACTTTCAATTTAAATAGCTCACTTGAGAAAGTTTTATCGCCACTAAATGAGGAGGTGCTGATAGAGTTCCTGAATCAAATTCGAGCAGTTATAAATTCAGCGAACAGGGACGAATGATCCGAAGAGTTAAAGTCCCTCTTAAAAACAACAACAACAACAACAACATGTTCTCTTCAAGTCAAGCACTCGACACTGAAGAAGTCTCTTAGTCGCAGGCGATATAGGCTATCTGTTAAGAAATAAGTTTTTTTCTAGGGGAATTAAAATGAATTAGCTTTACTCCTACTATGGAAAGCAAATTTTGTGAAAAGTGAACAATCGAAGTTTTCATTAAAATTTCATTAGTTTTCCAATTCAATACAATCGTTCTATTTATAGTAAAAGTACTTTTTAAATATATGTATTAAAAAAAAATTGAGGAAACATCCCCCGGTACTCATCCCCGCATGATAAAAGTATTTGTTTCCGGCTTCGCGGACGGCTCCGTGTTCTGAAAATTTGTTTGCGGTTACTGTGTGAACGTGCTCCGGAAAGTTTGCTCCGTAAGGAAAACCAATAACCGTAATTATCCGGATGGTGAATCGATTTGTCAATTTCACAGCTCATAAACTTTTCCGCAGAGCCATTTGTTCTTGTTGTCCTCCTCACCTCCCACGCCACAGAAGAGAAGTGTAGTGCGGAAATGTCTCCATCACGTGCGTGATTTCCTTTTCTTCTTGTTCCGCACGGCTGTATGTGTGAATGTCTGTGTCGCCATGGACCAGCCGAATAATGGTTTGCTTGGGGAAAACATATTTGATTTTGTCAGACGAGAATTTTCAATATCTTTCCACCGCCGTCGTCGTCGTCGGTCTGTCTCAAGTTTCCTCCCCCGGCTCCAAGGCGGATGGCGTGAGGATGAAAGCAATATGCCTTATGGACATATTTCCTACGTTTACCCAAATACCCATTCATTCACTTCCAGACATATACACACATACAGCCAAGCACATATGAGAGCGATCGTTTCAAGTCACTACGCAGTCTTCTCATGGCCGGCAGGGAGCAGAAGCTTTTGCCCAAGTAGCCAACTTGTTTTCTTCAGAAATGTGCGACCGGGTCCAATGGTTTGGGCTTTGGTTGGATGGTCTTTTGTCCTGGCCCTGCTCGGTCTCGGACGATTGGTCTTGTGTTACAAACGAGCAAGCTGACCACCAGCAATAAATCGCCATAACTGTCACTTTAAATCAATTTATTATCGAAGATATTTATATTGGCAGAGGAATAGTGCCTTAGTGGCTCTTGTGCTAGGTCTTCAGGGGCTGAACGTGAAGGGTAGGCAATATGTTTGCTGGAAAGCTTGAATGTTGCTGCTGGTGATGGTTGAGTTCGGTTGACGCTTGGACGGCTTGATTAGATCATCATCATAACGTGTCAACAAGCACAACTCAGCAAAACAAGTTCTGACCTCAAGCTATACCGGCCGTGTAATGGGAGCTGATTCTGGTTCTGGGAGAACAAGAAGTGTGACATTGAATTTCGTCGAGTTAAAGGGATGGTTTTTGATTTTCATATATGCTTGAGGTATGTTGGGAAAAAGTTTATTTTTAATTACTGTTTATGTTTAGACACATAAAAGAGTAAACCACCAGCAGGCAAAATGCTCTGAAGCATAATAATTAAATGAGAAGCAGCTTAGTGACCATGTGGCCATAATGGAGGGGGTGGGGGTTGGAAAATTACCACGATAGGCCACGTAAGGGGGAGGGGTTTGGAAAGCAACCACATGGCTTTATTTTTGGTAGTTCGATTTTCATTCCGTATTTCACTGAATGCATTGAGTATTAGACGAGTTTAAAATGTATGAAGCCTTGTTTACCGCAAACAAAAAGTATCATACCGATGTGCCAAATGTTTTTAAATTTTTTTCCGGCCAGCGAGGTTCCCTTTTTTAACAGAAATTTTCCGGAGTCCAAAAAAAACACTCGCTATCGGTTTACATCGGTTTGATTGATTTTAAACTGCCCAAAATGGGTTCAAAATTCGGGCTCAACTTACCATGTAGCTCAAAAAGTGACAGCTCTTTCGCAATTACTTTTGAAAAAACAATTATTGCCGAATCAGCCTGGGACGGGTTGGCATATTCCTTTATAGCCGATTCCAGTTCTTCACGCATGCTCGATGGTGTCGATTCTGAATCGCCATGCATACAGGACAATCCAGCATTCAACTCGGCAGCATCATCATCGGTCTGTCTTTGGCTGTCTTGCAACAATCGAACGCCCAGTTTCTTGATGAACTTAATCATTTGCGTTTTCGATGAGCTTTCCAGTTCTGCTGACACTTGCGTTGACAACGGAAGACCTTGAAGGAACTTCAGCGCTGTTTTTTTCCCCTTTTGGCGCCGCTCGTTGATTCTTTTCGTGATTGCATCGAAGAGGTCGTTTCCATCTTTGAAGTTACTTTTCTTAAGCTTCGAATACAAGAAACTCAAACTGCCTTCCGCAGGCAGCAATGTAGCATCTCTTCTTCCCAATCCTTCCGAAGCGAGTCTGATTGGCGGAAGAGCTTCCTGAAAGTTTATTGCAACCTCTAAATCACTGTCCAACATAAGACCTGAAAGGCCTATTTCGGAAAGTGTCGCTTTGATGCAATCAAAACCGCGAATGAAGTGCTCCAGCATCGTTTCAGTCGAGTTCCAACGAGTTTTGACGTCTACACACAATTGAAGTGATTCATGTAACATTTTCGTGAATTTTTCTTAAAGCAGGAGTGTAGGAGTCTGTAATTAAAATAAATTAGCTGTTTTCTTTAATATGAACATGAACATTCCAATATATTTACCCGAAGAACCAACTTCATCATCGTAGTTATAACTATCTAAATCCTAATTTTCAATTGGTACCGGTGGCTGATTCTTGTACAGGACATCGCAAACCCCCAAGTGAATCGCATGGTTGCAACACAGCTGATGAAGGTAATCCGACAATCTTCCAAACTTCGTCATCACTCGAGCTCCGTCAGTCGTTGATGCTACAATGTTTCCATCCTTAATACCGAATTTCCGGACCAAATCCTTGACCATTTCCAAAACCTTTTCAGCAGGTAGTGATCCAATCTTTATATAACGTTTGTGTAAAACGAAAACATGGCTCTGTATTGTTGAGTCGATTGAGCCTGACCAAATAAACTTGTTAAAAAATAAATCCACAGCAATTTACAAGTATTTTATTCTTATATATTTTTAATACCACGCGGTAACTGTATGTACCTATCACGATCATGTCTCATTTGAACATGTTAAATTTAAATAGATCTGGCTAAAACACGCCAAATTTAATCATCCACAACAACCCAATTTATTTTTTTGCTTTCAGCCCCGTGAGAGTGCTAGACAACTTGATATGTTGCTGCAACTAAAAGACTTGAGCTGCTCTGGTTCTTTTTGAGTGAAATCATTTTAACGGTCTTTTTTTATATTATAGGAATGTGCTCAAACGACACCTAATTGATTCATGGTGATCATTATGAAACCCTGAGAAATGAGTGAAATATTCCACTGCTTTTCCTTTAGATATTATTTTCAATACTTTGATCAAAACGATTTTCTTCGAAATCGGTAAACATCGTACAGAGAAAACAATGCTGAGTAAATTGATATTTTGACACTGCAAACGGTTCGTTCGAATCATCAAGGCAAACTAAATCACCATGGTTTCCATTTCACCATGGATGGAAAAGAAAATACCGAACCAGAACTCGCTTTGACTTCTTGTACCTACATCTCCGAAACGACGACGCTAACACCAGCAACAGGAACTGCAGCTAGAAATTGAGTACGAAGAGGGGTGGATTCTGATCAAAGGAAAGTAAAATGACACTTTCAGCACACATAGCTCTCGCTCCCAGAATTGGGTGTGGAGCAGCTTCAGAAGTTTGGTTGCTTTCCAATTTCTCCCACTGCTACATCGGGGGGAGGATGGTTTCCAGTAGGTAAGCAGAAAATTGAACTAAATTAAAAATAGCATTGAAACAGAGAGCCGGGTGAAGTTTCCTTCCCGGTGCCAAACCCGATGCAAACAGTCGTCCTCGAACCCTCCGTTTCCGTCTGACATGGCTACAGCTACAAGCAGTTTAAACAGATACAAATAAATAATACTCTCTGCCATCAGACGAACGACATCGACGGCGACGGATGGAGACTGGTAAACATCTGCTGAAAGGCATCGTCGGCAACAGGAAACTCCGACAACCGACAGAAAGCGAGGGACCGACTACAAAAGAGCGACCGGAGCGAAATGATCAGCACCAAAGTACAATTCATTTCAGGTTCAATTGTTTTAGTTTTCAATTAAATTTCAATTCTAGACACAAAACAATTTTCCACCGCGACGGATTCAATTGCATACCCGCTCGTAGCGGAATCGACAGTGCGGGAGGAAAATTGCGAACTAGGAAAATGCTCATCTGCTGGATGCACCCGAAGAACCGATGGAGCGCAACATTTTCCATCCACCACGGACAGAAGACCGCGCTGACGATACTGATTGGATATTATCACAAAACGATTCGCGCTGGAGTTGCCGGCTTAGCAGAGGACATTTCGGTACACGTCAGTCAACTTGCCGCCACCGGTTGTCGGAATGGAATTGGATAGGGACGAGCGCAACAGTTTGGCAATGACAAGCGGATTCAATTACTAATTTGTAAATAATTTCGAAATGCTATTCCGTTGGTGCTGAAGGAGGACATCGACTTTCAATCGGAACGATTTGGTGTGGTACTTTTAAAGTTGTTTGTGATTGTTCAATTCCAAGGCTTTTTTTTTTTTTTTTCTAAGCAAGCTCAGTTGTATTGATCAGTTGATTATTCATTGATAGGTTAGTTGTCTAAATCAAGATGGAAAATTAATGCAGATACATAGATTCTCGAGTACTTTTTCAAACAGACAGATAAGAAAAAGAGAGAGCCACCACAAAGAAAAAAAAAGAATATTGTAGAATTCCCCCCCAACCCCACAGAGAAAAACCCCCCCCCCCCCCCCCCCCCCCCCCCCCCCCCCCCCACCCCAAAACAAAAAATGAAAAAAAAAAATACCCCCACCCCCTTTTTTGTTGTTTTGGTTAGGCTATGAAGGAATACACCGGTAGTGGCTGCGAAGCAATTTGACAGGGCCGGTAAATATTCTGGTGCATAGGGGTTAATTATAGAAGTCGAGTCGAGCGGAATTGCGCATTACAGAAGCCGACTGAAACTGATCGAGTCGGCAACGGAACTCAACTGTTAACTGTAGTGTTGAAATTTTTCAAAATGCCTTTGAAATATTACATCATGCAGTAATTCAGGACTTTCGGCAATTTAGCTGTCATTTTTGACAGTCGAAGAGCAAGTATTTACATTTTTCATTCATGTTTTGTGAATAACTCTAATGTTTTTGTTATTCAGAAAACCTCATTGGGACGCTGTTCCAAAGTCGCGATTTGAAGTACTTTTCGGTGAAGTTATTAATAAATATGTGAACAAGTGCCGATATCTAATTCAAAGATGATTCAAAAGAGGGATTATTACCTAGTTATCACAAATTTATGCGTAATAATACCGAAGCTATTGATGGCATTACTTCTTTATACTTTCAACATTTAAAGGTTATAGATATGCATTGATCGATCTCACTTCAACGATTTTATCTCGAAGTTCTCTGACCTTCTGGTTAAAAACTTCAATCTTTTTCCTAACCTTCTGGTACCCTAAGTGGGGATTTTTTCAGAACCGATGATTTTTTTTTTTTAATGTTTGGAGGATTCTCCAAATTTTGGAAGAATTCTCGAAACTTTTTTGATATATTGATAAACTTCCTGAATTTTTTTGTACTTCTCTGCTAAACTTCAAGGAAGTTTTTTTACCGATCAAATCTCTTAAACGAGGTGAGATGAAAACCAAGGAATTGAAATTCCTACATGAGTTTGTATCCTAGCTCAAAGTACAATGTGAACGGTTGGGGAGATGGTGTTTACCATATTTTAATATGGTGTCATGAGCAATGAATATCATTTTGGTCATATGAATGATTTTTGTATAGACTGCTTTTTCTGTTCGTCAGTGATTATCTCTTGAATTTCGGGGAAGCTCTTTGAAAAGCTTTGACAAAGCTCTTTGCTAAAATTCTGGAAAGTTTTCTCCTGAACTTTTAGCAAGTTTCCTTATGAACTTCTCGGCAGTCATTCCTGATTTTCTTGTAAATTCACATCTAACAACCCAACCTTACCTTCCAGGAACAGTTGCCAAGTTTTTTCTTGAACTTAGTTACTGTTTAAACTTCTAATGCGTCCTATCCTGAACAGCGAGGAAAATTTCTCCAAAACTTTGGGAAAGTTCTCTCTACAATTTCTTGAAAAATCTTCTTAAATTTGTTAAAAGTTTGTTCCTGAACTTCTGAAAAGTCCTCTTCGGAACTTCAGGGAAGTTTTCTTCTGAACTTTGGGGTAGCTTCTTAAATTTTTGAGAAATTTCTGCTTTAACTACTAGGAACTCCCCCCTTTACTTCTTGAAAGTTTATTTCTGTTTTTCTCAAAAGTATCTACCTGAAATTCTGGAGATTCCTAAACTTCAAGAGAGTTTCATTCTGAACTTCTAGAATGTTCGATTCTGAACTTCAGGATAGCTCTCTAACACTTCTGAGTAGTTCCAACTAGACTTTTGGGAAATTTCCTTCTGAGCTTCGGGAAAGTCCTCTCCAGACGCTCAAAGGAGTTTCCTAAAATTTTTAAGAAATTCCTTCTTGAACTTATAGGTTGTGCCCTCTATGGTCGGTTTTTTCCTGAAATTCTGAGAAGCTTTTTCCTGAGCTTATTCTATTTAAACATCTGATAAGTCCCATTCTGAACTCCGAAGAAAATTTCACCGAAACTTTGGGAAAGTGCCCTTTAGAGTTCTTTGAAAATTCCCTGAAATTTGTTGGAAGTTTCTTCTTGAACTTCTAAGAAGTCCTCTTCTGAACTGTTGGGAAGTTTTCTCCTGAACTTCGGGGAAGTTTGTTCCTGAATTTCTGAGAAAATCTTGCTCAAAATACTAGGAAGTACCCACTATTCTGCTTGAACATTTCTTTCTGAGGAAGTTTCTTCATGAACTTTGAGAAATCCTCATTCTGAAATCCTGAAATGTTCTCTTCTGAACTTCGTAAAAGCTCTCTAGCATTTCTGGAAAGTTCCAACTAAACTTTTGGGAAGTTTCTTCTGGAACTTCTGAGAACTCCTTTCCTGAACTTCAGAGAAGTTCTCTCCTGAATGTTTAGCTTTCTGAGCTTAAAATAAAACGAAAGTGTACAAACCGTATGCATCAGAACTTTGTGGCTTTTCAAGTTGATTGTTAAGAAGCGAGCGAATTGTTGTTTCTCATTCATTGCAATCAAGAGGGATGGTGTTGACCCATAAAGGCCATCCAGAAATCTTAGTAATGGAACGAAGAATGAGGCAGAAGGTCTGGTGGCCTAGTATGGACAAACAGGTGGAAAAATTCGTTAAACGTTGCAAGGAATGCACTACGCTTTCATCTTTGGGACCTCTTGAACCCCTCATCCACACTCAGATGCCCGAAAAAACCATGAAGTCATATCGCCGTGGATTTTATGGGACCTCTACCGTCTGGACATAACCTTTTAGTTCTGGTGGACTTATTCAGCCGCTTTGTTGAGGTCATAGTAATGAAGGAAATCACAGCAAAACTTACAGCTCAAGCACTACATGAGACATTCTGAAGATATGACATACCGAAATCAATGAAGTCAGATAACGGTCCACAGTTTGCAAGCGAATCGTTGGAACGGTTTTGCAAAGATTTTGGAATCGAATCACGCAAAACAACTCCCTATTGGTTACAAGCTAATGGGGAAGTTGAGTGGGCAAACAGGGCACTCAAAAAGCGCATTTTGCGAAGGTGTGTTCCTTTTATTTCGTTCACTGCTTCATATGAGATCTCTCTTACTTACATGTGAAGTCTGTGATAGGAAAATACTTGGCATTTAGTCAATTTACTCTGCAAAACGAAACTATGAGACATTACTTTATACTTGCGTTATTTTCAATCATACAATGTTGAAAATCAATAATCTTTAATATTGGAATCGACGCTTAGAAATATTTCCGATGGATTGGAAATGTTTGGAGAATCGACTGAGATATTAACGCTCATAACCTAACCGCTTTTGTGACGGTTTCATTTTGTTTTATTTTAAATCATACCCCAGTATAGAATACAAGGACGTAGTCTTACGTCAAAAATTCTAGTGTCGCGGGAAGTTTTGTTTGATATCAAATTGAGATTTTTTTACAGCGCATGATGCTTTTTCATATGCGCATTTAATTTTATAGTGAATATTGGCACGATAAGAGCCGAGAGCCATGGACTTATTACGGGCGTCGAACAGACAATCAATCCCACCGACTCTTCATTTTGATTATCAAGTTCATTTAAAAGGAAATATTTATGTTATCCACCATCATTTTCAAAACACAATGTTATCAACAAAACTACCAATAGGACCATAAAATGGTCAAATAGTTCTTTTCATCCGTTCATTCCGTTCAAATAGCTGCCTCATTTCCCATCTAAAGATCCCATCTCGTCGCCGTCGTTGATGTCAACATCCCGAGGAGTAGGCAGATCAGAACACCTCGACATTCGCCATGGAGCCCTTTCTCTGCCAGACAGAATCCATAAAAGCGACATTATACAGTCTCAATATTTCCTCCCGAATATTTTGCTCCGACTGCTTTTGGCTACTGCTGTGGGGTGTTCCGTTTATGTGACTACACTCCGGCTAGACTGGGTGGTATGCTGCCATTCTATGCTATGATGCTCCGATGGTTGGCAATATTCCCTCTATGATAAAAGCAATGCGTCTGACTGGAGAAGGCAAAAAATCGAACGGAAGCAACTGTATGGAAATCGAAACAAAAACAAAGGAGAAATTTTTAGCGATAAAATGCTGAACCAATTTCTTCATCAGTCCACGCCGGAGAAGATCCCGAGTGGATGGAACTGACAGAAAATGCGCTCGTTTTGTTGCCGATCACCACACTGCTTTTGACGGGAACGAGGCTGGAGCAGGACTGTCATCAGGGCAAGTGCAATGATGATGATACACATGAATCCGTTTTCATATTCATTGATTCGAGTTTTTCCATAAGGGGAAGCATTTTCGAATTTCAACGCGAAAGAAAGGATGAGAAAATTGTATTATGGGGATGTGGAGATCGTGGTGCGTTTGGAGCTAGTATTTGTTGTTGTTTTCGGAGCTGGAATTGCAACGCGAACGTGGTGATGGCGGAACAAATGGTTATTGCGGGAGACAGCTCTTTCGAATCGCTGATGGGGAGCTGGTGGGAGGGGGACATTTGATACAATCCTTCAGGAAAAACGTGGTAGAAGAGATCAAACCACAGCGGTAAATTGATTGGGTGCATAGCGTAAATAAATAAGACACGTGTTTTGCTAAATAGCAATATCGTTTCCGGAAGATTCGCATGCAATTTGAGGGACAAAAAAGGATAAATGAGGAGGAAAATTCTCGAATCTTCAATTTTTTGTGACAGCAAATTGTAATAGTTACATAACAATTAGCTAGCCAATAAACTCAAACCCCCTCTAATCTCGTTTAAAAATAATAAGGAATTTGACCAAACAAAAAACTAACATCATTCTCGATTTTTCTTTTCTGACTGTGCTTACACCAAACCTTATCATCATCCCAAGACCGTCTGAAAAGTATATCGATTGCGCCCTGAAATGAAAAGCATTCGGAAATCTGATGATTGGTTCATGGTTAGATTCGTATGACGATCATCCATGTTTCGTATGACAATCAACCAAATTCAATATGTTGCTGTATGTATGTATGTAGGAAGCCACCATCCTAGCGTGGGCCTTGCCCTGCATGCGGTTCCACTTAACAGAAAGATCATGCTTTGTTACCGTTCTAAATTCAACATACTGCTGTATGAAGAGCCAAAAAGGGTTGGGCAGGCCCGTAAGCAGACACACTTACGCAAAATCTCTTTCCAGCAATATGATCCGAAAAAACGAATAACAAAATACGCAATTCAGTTAAGCTTTCCACTAGATGGTTTGTTTGAGAAAGGCGCGTCAAATTCGTTACAACTGTTGGGTGGAATGTAACAATCATAAATCAAAGACACATTCCCTCCTAGACTCCGGTTGGCTGTCCACTCCATTGTCCAATTGCACCTTCAATGATGCCCTGGTGCACCCTCCCATCCCAGTATTGAAATGTTTTAAATCAATGAATTATAATAAGGTTCATGCAATATATATCAAATAAAGAATATAATAAGGAAATAAGTATTTAAAGAGTATAATTAATTTTATACAGCAAAATGATAAAATTAGTAATCCAAAGAGACAAGACGAAAAAAAAAAAAAAAAAAAAAACAAAAAACCCAAAAAAAAAAAAAAATAAAAAATAATTTTTTTCCCCAGAATCCTCCTGCGTTTTTTATTTTTAAGGCCCCAAATAATTCTCAAACAAAAGAAGAAAAAAAAAAGTTAAAAAAGATCATTGAACATATAAGACAAAATAAACTATAGTACACTGAAGTTTTTTTTACGCGGTTTTTTTTCACGCGGTTTTTTTTACGCGGTACCAGCGCCATCTATGCAGCGTGATGTGGAACTAATATGATAATACTAAAATACTACAAATAACATACT
Source organism: Aedes koreicus (assembly GCA_024533555.2). Classification (NCBI taxonomy): domain Eukaryota; kingdom Metazoa; phylum Arthropoda; class Insecta; order Diptera; family Culicidae; genus Aedes; species Aedes koreicus. Next base: position 100,062 of record JAHHFK020000613.1, on the reverse strand, counting down.
GAGAAACGTTGCCGAAGACAGCAACTCTCTTGCGTTTAATTTAGAAAAGATAGCCTGCAGTGCCATCTATGCGGCATGATGTGGAACTAATATGACAATGTCAAACGACGACAAACGACATATTAAGAAACTTTGCCGAAAACGGCATTTCTCTAGTGCCTCATTTAGAAAAGATAGACTGCAGCGCCATATCTGCGGCATGATGTGGAACTAATATGATAATGTCAAAAGACGACTAATGACGTACTGAGAAACTTTGCCTAAGACGGCAAATCTCTAGCGCTTAATTTAGAAAAGATAGACTGCAGTGCTATCTATGCGGCATGATGTGGAACTAATATGACAATGTCAAACGACGACAAACGACATACTGAGAAACTTTGCTGAGGACGGCATTTCTCTAGCGCCTCATTTATAAAAGATAGACTGCAGCGCCATCTCTGCGGCATGATGTGGAACTAATATGATAATGTCAAAAGACGACGAATGACACCCTGAGAAATTTTGCCGAATACGAAAACTCTCTATAACTACTCTGGACTGTTTTGCTCACACATTGAATTAACAACCTCTATCCATTTGTAGCAGATTCCCGGTGGCCAATGTAACTGGAACCATGTTTTTCCACCAGCAATGCATTTTTATGACCATATACTTTCAATATGAATATGAAATATAATTTTTATTTCCTTGACTTTTTTTACGTCGTTTTTTGAAATAACGCGGTTTTTTTTTACGTCGTTTTTTGAAATAACGCTGTTTTTTTTACGTCGTTTTTTGAAATAACGCGGTTTTTTTAAACGTAGTTTTTTGAAATAACGTGGTTTTTTTTTACGCGGTACCATAACCGTCGTAAAAAATAAACTTCAGTGTATATATAACCTATGAACCTGAAAATTTAGACAATATATCATAGCCATGAGAAAAAAAAAATGAATTAAAAATTATTCTAGAAAACATGGTAATTCCATAGATGACCTGAAATTATTTATTATACTAGCTGAACCCGTTGCGTGCGCTGCTACTAAATGAAAGAAAGTTTAATATAACTGGCACGTTTATGGTTTTTTTTTCGAAATTATTTTTTTTTTCTTGAATAAGCAGGGTTTCAAACTTCCATCAAAACATGCTTCTTACCCGAGAAATACACGTTTTGTGTTTAAGTAACCTGGATAATTCTCATTTTTGGTAGAAATTTTTGTTTCATTTGTATGGGAGCCCTCCCTTCCAGAAGGGGGTGGTTTCTCAAACCACCATACAATCATTGCCTTCAAAACCCCCCACATGCCAAATTTGGTTCCATTTGCTTGATTAGTTCTCGAACCATCACATTGGGCTCATCGATTATAATAAAAATTTGAGTTTCATTTGTTTGAAGCCCCCCCCCCCTTCAGAGAGGGGAGGGGTCTTGAACTACCATAGAAATATTCTTGCCTTCAAAACCCCCCACAAGCCAAATTTAATTCAATTTGCTTGATTAGTTCTCGGGTTATGATGAAATTTGTGTCTCATTTGTATGAGAGCGCTCCTTCCTGAGAGAGAAGGGGTCTCAAACAATCATAAGAACCTTTTCCAGCCCCAAAAACCCCTTCATAAAAAATTTCACGTTGGTCGGCTCAGAACTTTCCGAGTCTATAAGGGTCTGACAGACAGGCAGACAGATATTCATTTTTATGTATATAGAAATCTAGCCTCCAAAAAACCCCATATGCTAAAAAGGGTTTCATTTACTTAATTAGTTCTCGAGTTATGCAGAAATTTGCTTTTTATTTGTATGGGAGCCCCCCCCCCTTCAGAATGGGGGAGGGGTATGAACTGGCATAGAAACATTTATTGCTTCCAAAAATCTCAACATGCCAAATGCCAAATTTGGTTTCACTTGCTTCATTGCTAAAAATTACGTTTCATTTTTATGGGAGTCTCCCCTTCCAGAAGGCGGAGGGGTCTCAAACCACAGTAGAAACATTTATTTCTCTCAAAAACCTCCACATGCCAAATTTGGTTCCATTTGCATTAATTTTTATCGAGATGCAGAGATTCGTGTTTCATTTATATGAGAGACCCCTCTTTCAGTGAGCAGAGGAGTCTAAAACCACAATAGAAACATTTCTTGCCTTCGAAAACCTCCACATGCCAAATTTGGTTCCATTAACTTGATAAGTTCTCGAGTTATTCAGAAATTTGTGTTCCATTTGTATATGAGCCCGCCTTTCAGAGAAGGGAGGGGCTCGAGTCAACTTAGAAACATTTCTTGCCTTCCAAAACCTCCACCTGCCAAATGTGGTTCCATTTGCTTGATTAGTTCTCGAGTTATGCAGAAATTTGTGTTGCATTTGTATGTAAACCCTCCCCCTTCCAGATGGCGTAGGAGTCTCAAACTTCCATGGAAACATTTCTCTCCTCCAAAAACCTCCACATGACAAATTTGGTTCCATATGCTTGATTAGTTCTCGAGTTATGCACAAATTTGTTTTTCATTAGCATGACAGCCCCCCTCTTACAGAGGGCGGAGGGGTCTTTAGTTACCATAGAAACATTTCTTGCCTTCAAAAACCTCTACCAGCCAAATTTGGTTCCATTTACTTGATTTGTTCTCGAGTTATGCAGAAACTTGTGTTTCATTTGTATGGGAGCCCCACCCCCCCCCCAACCAGAGAGAGAGAGGAGGGGTCTCGAACCACCGTAGAAACATATATTGCCTTTAAAATCCCCGCAAGCCAAATTTGGTTTCATTTGCTTTATTAGATCTAGACTTTCGTTTGTATGACAGCACCCCTTCTAGGAGAGGAGAGGGGTCTCAAACCACAATATAAACATTTTTCGCCACCAGAAAACCCCACATGCCAAATTTGGTTCCATTTGCTTGATTAGTTTTTGAGATATGCAGAAACTTCTGTTTCATTTGTATGGAAGCCTCCCTTGCTAGAGAGGGGAGGGTACTCAAACTACCATAGAAACATTTCTTGCCTCCAAAAACTTCCGCATGCTAAATTTGGATTCCTCTGCTTGATCAGTTCTCGAGTTATGCAGAAATATGTGTTTCATTTGTATGGGAGCCCCCCCCCCTATCAGAGGAGGGAGGGGGTCTCTTACTATCTTAAGAACCTTCCCCGGCCCCAAAAACCCCTGCATACAAATTTTCACGCCGGTCGGTTCAGTAGTCTCCGAGCCTATTAGGGTCAGACAGACAGACAGACAGAAATCCATTTTTATATATATAGATTTATAAAGAATATCTTAAATCATAAATTTCGATATGCTGTTTCGTTTCCTTGCTTCGCAATAATCATTTGTAGTGGGTCTCGTAGGTACTACAATGATTGTATGTAATAAAATTTATTTAAATTTAATAATATACTTCCATTTCATATCTCAACATAAAAAAATATAATGACGTTATAAAATATTAATATGAGCATGACAGTTAATGATAAAAGAATGAATATCTTTAACTTAGCTGGTCATCCTCTCATCTTCTTCTTTTGCAGCTAATGCAGTGTTGACCGTTAATAAACAACCAAATTTAATATGTTGCTTGTAACAAAACAGGGTATATAATTAGTGATTGGCATTAATTTGATTCATGTTTCACTCCCTCCGCCGTTAATCTAGGATTGCAACGGGAGCCCAAAATATGAAGGAGTCAGGAGATATTTCACCATAACTTCATTACACGCGATCGGGTTTCCATCCTTTATTCGTGCTGATACCAGTTCTGATAGCGATTGATAGGTTTTTACCGAATTATGTGAAATGGAATGTATTTTATCCTCATTTCAAATGATTTGCGTTGTTGAGCATTTCAATGCAATAGGCATTCCACTTTGGATGACGATTTTTCATACCGCATATATTGGAATTTGAACGGGAGCTCAAATCGCTTCGCGTATTATAAGTTGTTTAACATTCAAAGGAAAATCATCTGGTTTCTAGAAAATCGGCATCCACTTGCATCTAAAGCCTGTTCACGTTAAATTTCGGACACCAAAATAATAGCAGCAGAAAAAACTTACACAAAACCGATTGTTTATTTCACAATAATAGAGTTATATCTACATTCGAAACAGTTGATCAAGATGTTGATCCTTCTTGCTGTAAAATTCTCGGACTCTGCGGTACACCCACCGTAAGGTTCCGTACGGTATCCTCAGATACGCCCAACGTGACGATTCTCCATCTTCTCTTTAAATCATCGTGGTCTTCTTAGTTTCGAAGAGTTTTCGCTTAACTAGAGAATAGTGCTTCTCTATTGGGCGAAGTTCTGGACAGTTTGGTGGATTGGCTGCTTTGGGAACGTATTTGACCTTTTGTATCTTATAGCATGCCAGGATGGATTTCGCATAGTGACAAGAGGCCACATCAGGCCGAAACAAATTAGAACGAAATTAAGAGCTCTTCAGAGAGTTACAGTGGGAAATTGCAAGGAATCTGTAGCTTTTGTTGAATTTAAAGCTGCTAGGAATGCAGCAAGAACTGAAGTTATGAAAGCCAAACAGGATAGCTGGGAACAATTCATCTCCACTATAAGCATCGAAAGCTCTTCAAAAGAACTGTGGGATAAAATCCACAGATTATATGGCGACAAAAGTAGACAACCCATAAAACTCCGTATAAGTAACCAAATCACCGATAATCCTTCCACTATCTCTGAACACCTCGCAGATCATTTTTCCGAATCATTCTCCTCCTCTAATTACTCTTCGCAGTTTCTAACCCCAAAAAAAAACCCAACAACCCCCCCCCTCGATTTCAATAAAAAAATAAAAATTAATTAGAATAAAGATTTTTCCCACCAAAAAGAAAAATTGGCCCCCGCGCAAAGACCACGGAACATCCCCCGCCCCTGATGAGGTAGGCTATCCTCTTCTCAAGAATCTTCCTCTCATTGGCAAAACCACATTAATATCTATATTTAATAACATTTGGAACAAAGGCGAAATACCTGAATCCTGGAAGTTCCTATCCCTAAACTAAACAAAGATCGAAATAATGCTGACAGCTTTCGCCCCATCACCCTTTTAAACTGCATAGGGAAGATTCTTGAGAAGATGGTAAACAGACGTCTCATAACTCTTCTCGAATCCAAAGGCTTACTAGACAACCGGCATTTCGCTTTCCGCCCAGACAAATCCACCGACGACTATCTGACTGAACTTGAGGATATTATTGACTCTCACCTGGAGAGGGGAATGCATGGTGACGTTGTCTCTCTTGATCTCTCAAAAGCATACGACCGTGCGTGGCGTTTTCCTATCCTCAAGTTTCTTGAGGAATGGGGAATCAAAGGTCGCATGGGTCGTTACGTACAAAGCTTTCTGGGCGACAGGAGATTCAGGGTCAACATTGGCAATAACCGATCTGAGTTGAGATGTCAAGAAAACGGTATCCCTCAAGGATCAGTGATAGCCCCCACCCTGTTTCTTATTTATATGCAGTCCTTGTTCAAAACCATCCCTTCCAAAATCTACATTCTTGTTTTTGCCGACGACATCACCATTATTACTTTCCATCACTATAAGACCCTGGCCAGGAAAAACTTGCAGTCTGCTGTGAACTGTGTGGCCAAATGGACCGATCAATACGGTTTCCTGTTATCCCCCGAAAAATCCCAACTACTCCACATAAGTGCCAATAGGAAAAAGATGAGCAAACTCCCCGACATTACCTTAAACAGTTCTCCTATCATTCCCAAACCATCCCTTAAAATTCTTGGAGTCTACCTTGACCGGACACTCGGTTTTGGTCATCACTTTGATGTCGTTCGTAAAACTACCGAAAGTCGATTACAGCTTATTAAAGTGTTAGGATCCAGGATTCCCTGCGCACACAGAAAAATCCTTATACAGGTTATTAATAGCTGGCTCCTTCCAAAGATGTTCTACGGTGTTGGCCTTTATAGCAGAGGTGGTGATAAGATATATAAAAAGCTACGCCCACTGTACAATAAAGCATTTCGCTATGCTTCAGGTGTTTTCATCACTAGTCCCATCTCTGCTATAATGGCTGAATGTGGCCAACTCCCTTTCGAACACTATATGGCGGCATCGATGATGACTAAAGCCATTCGGTGGCTTGGTCTTGGCAGACGTCAAGAAGTTCCTCTAATTAAAAAATCAGCCGAACTGTTTCAATCCCTAACCAACCATGTTCTACCCTCAATAGCTGTTCTTCCCAGAAACAAAACCAGACCCTGGAACCAACCAACTCCCTCAATAGATCTCTCTCCTCCACCAAATTAAAGCTGGAGATCCACCTCACATAGCACAAGCTCATTTCCATTCACTCCGTTCTGAAAAATACCCCAATCATCAACATATTTACACCGATGGTTCAGTTTCCGACGACAAAGTCGGCTATGGCATTTTTTATAATTCAACGCTCCCCAGTATCAGTTCCTCCCTCCCTTCATCTTGCTCCATCTTTAGTGCCGAAGCTTATGCTCTGATGAGAGCCGCCAGTTTTTGTTCTTCCACCCACAACTGTCCCTCTGTCATATTTACCGATTCCGCCAGTTGTCTCCGTGAAATGAATTCCTCCACTTTGAAACATCCCTGGCTCCAAGAGGCCGAGAGATTGGCATTGGCTAATGGGGCCGCCTTCTGTTGGTTACCAGGCCACTCTGGCATTCGTGGTAACGAGGAGGCGGACCGGTTGGCTGGTGTCGGTCGCGAACTGGATCCAGAGGATGTTCCAATCCCATCTCCTGATGCTGTCAGATGGACAAATGGGAGGATTCGCGATTGCTGGAGTCTTTCGTGGTTCAACAGCAGGAATTTCGCGTTGAGAAGCATCAAACCCACCACTTTTCCCTGGCCCGACAATAAAAATCCCAAAAACCGCCGCATTCTCTCTCGTCTACGAATAGGTCATACCCGTCTCACCCATAGTTACCTATTAGACAAAGTAGATCCCCCAATCTGCACCACCTGTGGAGTCCCACTATCCATCCGCCATATTTTAATAGATTGCATTACCTATACCACCGAACGCTTGACTTTCAATCTGAGTAACTCACTTGAGGAAGTTTTATCGCCACCAAATGAGGAAGTGCTAATAGAATTCCTTAACCAAACTGGCCTTTTCAAACAAATATAAATCCCGCGAACAGGGACGAATGACCCGAAGGGTTAAAGTCCCTCTCAAAAATAAAAGAAGAAAAGAAGAGGGCGAAAAAAAAGAGAAGAAACGGAAAATTATTATAAAAAAGAGCAACCAGCCTTACCGAAAATTTTTTCCCGCACACACCCTTGTGGAGACGAAACTTTTAAATTATTGACCACAACTACTTGTGGCCTTTCAAATCAAATACTTCTTCGGGAATTTGGACACCCTCTTTGTCCGGAAATGCTTGGCAACGGCGTTCCTTTGCATTGCGGTATAAAAGCCCCAACCAACATCAGTGTCGAATAACTGCTTGTTCAAACAAATTTGGAGAAGTTATTCAGCTCCCCCCTCTTGCACCACACTCCCTCCATCTCTCTTTTTCTTCTTAAACAAAAAATGTTTGCAAAAAAATGGTGTTAAGCTCCTTGCACTTTTTTTTGCATTGAAATGTTGCTTGTTCTCACGGTTGAGCACCTCTTTCACTTTGTACGCCTTCAGTCCTTACCTCTGCTTCAATTTTTGTACTGTATGATTTTGACTTTCCGACCTTGCGAGCAACATCTCACACAGAAAGAATGGAATTTTTGCTCAATAATGGCTACCACCTTCTTGTCCATTTGTCGGGAGCATACTTTTCGATTTGTTCACTTCCAAGCTTCAGATACACAGTCAAGAGCTGTTCAAATGATTGGCAAACACAAGACACGGTACTTTTCGGCAGTTATAGTTTCTTGGCAAGATCGCGTACTGATAAGTTTGGATTTTGCTACCGTTCGTACAAAATGCGTTTGCGCACTTCCATTTTATTCGACGCCATGTTACTGAATGTAACAAGAATGTAAACATGTTGAAGCACGAAATAAAGTGATGGGTTTCAGCTGTCATATTAGTGAAACAGTTCCACGATCCGTGAAATAATTCAAAATCTACACTGAAAGAAAAGTATCCGAAATTTAACGTGGCTGTATCATTCGAGAATACGATTTCAATATCTTATATAAACCGACGGGGGATTCATTCGATAAAAGGCAGATTTTCGGGGTCAGAATAGGGAAGTCGATGTACTTTTTACGTTCCTGTTGTTCCTAGTCTGTTCCAGTTATGGTCTTCGGAAATCTTAACACAGATAAAAAGAAACATTTAAATGTCTGCGTTATCTAATGCACATAAAGGGAATGCTAGATTTGGCAGAAAATAATGGGATATTTCATGTAAACTTAAGCCAGATAACGCCTGAATCAAGCCTGTTGTATGAAAGATTGCAAACATAGTTGTATGGCTCATGAAAAATTGCAAACAATTTCGTTGTTTACGCTTCCTTTGACTTGGAATTAAACGAGGGGAAATATTAAGCGCCTGTTAAAATTCATTATTTTTTTCTGTGCAGAACAAAAATGAAACACGCCATAATATAAGCCAGTTGCCAGGCACTGGTACTTTATATGTAGACATTTAAACTTATTTGAACAGCTTATGTTGATTATTCACAGCTAGTTATTTTAAAACTATTTTTTTCTAATATGAAGATAATTTATTCCAGCTTTACGAGGGTAGTATTTAATAAATTAGTTAGTGCAGCCGAAAAATAGTTAGTGCAGCTCGAAAAAGTAGTGTGAATTTCTGTTCAATATCATGTACATAAATGGAGCATCATAAAACTTAAAATGCTACATTATGCTTCGTGTAATGTTTTGGGACATTGCATACATTGCGGATATTATTGTACGCAAAAGCTCTTCTTTTGTTAGAACTATTTCATGCAAGTTGCTGCTTCGTGTGGAATGAAATAAAATGTTACATGCTTTGACATTTACATCACAATGAAAACTCAGTTTTTTTTTCTGTGTAAATTAAAAAAACATCCTACATTAAAATGATGAGGTTGGCACTTTATTTTGCCTATCCGTGTAAGTAGTTAACTAGGTCCAGCAAACGTCTTTTGGTGATATCTGGACATTTCACCGATTTGCACGTCGACGGCCCGAACTGACGGCTGGTGACACGCTTCGAATCGTCTTTCTCTTGACAATTCCGGACGAATTGTTGAAACAGAGCAAACCGTAATCAACGCTCTAGAGGGGATAACTTATCCCACGACCTCCAAATCTTGTTGGTCCACATGGTCTCTGACAGCAGACCTCGAAATACGGTAGTTCTCCTTAGTCGAGATGTACCTCCACTGTGCTCCCATGGTTCTTCGAGTTGCCATATTTGGTGGATGTGGTTGCAGGGTTGCAAGCCAGGCGAAGACTATCTGGTTGTCCAGCGAGAAGACGAAGTTGCTGACCTTGAGGTCAAACGATCCCAGGTCCTAGCAGATCAGTTGTACAAGAAGGTACGGTCATAGCAGCTCCATGCGTGGAATGATAAATTGCTTCACTGGGGCCACCTTCGATTAACTGCAGAGCAAACGAAGACTCGCAGCTCTGTCGGGGAAGATGCAGCGGAGTTACACCGCCACTCGAGAGGCCAGTTTGGATGCATCCGAGAACCCATGCATCTCAACAGCGATGTGGATCAACCTCATGACGCACCGTGGATCCTGATGCTATTCACGTTTTGTAGGGACGTTCGGAATCGCAGCCATTTCTGCAACAAGTTTCCTTCCAGTGTCCATTGGTAGTCCAGCCAACCAAATCTTCTGCATTATGAGCTTGGCAATGATGATGTAACAGCAATATCAGACCGATCGGGTTGAACAGCTTACTTATCTCAGGATAGGACGGATCGTTTGGTTGGTAGTTTCAACTGGTCAGCGAGATGGTTGGCGACGAACGTAAATCATCCCGTTGTGGACTCCATCGCAAGTAAAATTGCCACAACAATCCAGCTTTATCAGGTTTTATTGAAGTTTTATTGAAATCAATTTGTTTTATTGTTCACCAAAGGTGCCAATCGGTTACATATTTAAGTCAGGTTTATGAGAATGTACACAGCTTGTTTACAACTATCTTGAAACCTTGTTTTCTCAAATTTCTTTACTCCTATCAAAGGTTTTATTTCGACTTTATGAACTTGAAAAACTTTTCTGTAATGCCGTTTTAGGACTCATTCATATTATCTTATTATGATCAGTTGAAAAAACATTTTCCAACCATTTTGCCTCCAGAAAATACATTAAGCGCTGAATTGGTACTGAGGGAAGTCACCAAATGACCAAAATCTTTTATGGTAGTCATTGCAAAGATAAAAATGAGGAAAAATAAATGCCGCAAATTTTAAATGTAATGCACTGTAGATCGGAGACCAATTTCGGCATTCTTTTGGATAATCTTATTGACTCCCATAAATTTTCAGGAAATTCCTGATTCTCTTATCGAAATTTTTTGTTTAATATTGTTTCTGTTGTTCTAAACTCGCATAATTTCCGAAGCGCATTAACTTTCGGCTCTAATTGTGCCAATATTTACCATTGAAATAAATGCGCATATGATTTGGAGCATGAAACGCTGTAAAAAATTCAATTTGTGTTGGATATCAAACGAAATTTTCCGCAACACTAGTCGTTTTTTTAGAGATTATTTACTATTAAATTAATCAGAAGAGCAGAAAACTGAACCAAGCAGAACAACAAAAACCAACCACAATATCACAGTGAAGTTAGACAGCGGTGGCCATTTGGCCGTATGCTGGTTTTCATGGCAGCCAATAGGTTTTATGAAGGTTTTCAAGTGGCCATAACATCTTTTACTAACACATTTTCGATCTTATAAAGGTCTTACAAACTTGTTTTCACAACCGTCGATAGAGTGGGCCACTTTGTTCAAATTTCGGCTTTAAAGAAGTATAGCGGTGTGGTAGGCAAAACAGTTTTGAATAAGGTTTTATCAACAAAGCCGGGCGGAGTGCTATACGGCTAAAATTAAACTTAAATTGTTACTTGCCGGTTTTGTTTTGGCAAAATTATAAGAACATAATCCTTGATCATAAGAGCACATCCTGTTGATCGACCACCTGGAGATCATTATCCTTATTGCGCTGTAGATGGTTTTGTTCTGTTTGAGAATTCAAAGTCTATTATTGCCGATAGACGTCTAGGTCGAAAAAGTGCTAATGGAACGTTCGACCAGCTTTAGGAAGTAAATATGTGAGAAAATTCTTTTGTAAACTCTTTAGAAAGCATTTGGTGGCTCTTAATGATGATACGGCCCCGATTGTATTTTCTACGATGGTTGAGAGGGCCACTATCTTTAACGCGTAGAAGATAGTTATGGATCTATTGATTCGTTGGTTGTTCAACGCGCTTTGCGATTTACTCCGGGACGAGGCGTTGAAAGCATTGCCATGTTCAGTCGGGTAATGGAAATTTCAAACAGCACAAGAGAAAAATTCAAACAAACTCTTTAATTGACAAATTGATTTGGTCGTCCTGAAAAGGACAGATTAAGTTGACGGGGAGAAACATGGTTTGCAATTGAACTACGGCTTTTTTCTTGATATTCTTCGTTCAGTTCCTCGTTGTTGCGGGTGGCCATCTTCAGGTGACGTGGGATAATTCTTGTCTCATTGATGTCACGGGCGGCATTTCCCGCCAACTCCTAGGCTTCAGCAGCCATGTTTCTCGCAGCGAGGTTGACAGGAGCATCGGCAACAATAGCCAACTGCACCAACGCCTCCCTGGGCAACGACTGCTCGCCAGTGCTGCTGCCGACCACGATCCAACTGCAGATCCTACTCTGCACTGCTCCACGACCGCCGAAAAACTAAATCAATTTTTTTTTTTGTGTTACTAAAATTGTTTTTATTCATCATTCTTTATCTTATATACTAACTAACAATTTCAAGTGTTTTAGCCCAATGGGCTCTTCAGCTTTGTTTGTGTGTTGTATATGTTTTATGTGTTTAGTGTGTTTTATGTTACAAATTAATTTTCAGATCAGCCATTGTCAGGCATTGTTAGTTAATATTTGATAACCTACTTAAACTAAAACTATAGCTACAATTTGAAAATCCTAGGGGTGGGGAACCAGATTCCGGATGATCCGGTGATCCGATGTCAGGCAGCGTGCTCTGTACCGATTGATAGACTCGCTAAAGCGATCGTCGAGCATTTTTATCTCGGCCAGACGGTGGACCTCAGATGTTCTTGTCCTCGGAGGGGTGTTCAGGATCATCCTGAGGAACTTATTTTGAACACGCTGAAGCTTCAGGTGATGTGTTTTTGCGCAACTCTCCCAGATTGGCATGCCGTACTCGATGACTGGAAGTATGATTTGCTTGTAGACAGCTAGCCTGTTTTTCAGGGATAATGTAGACCTTCTGTTGATCAATGGGTACAGTAGCTTCAACAGAACGTTACACTTTGTGACAGTTTTGTCAACCTGCTCCCCGAAAATAAGCTTGCTGTCTATGGTGACGCCAAGATAGACAGCTGATTTGGCCCATTCCACCGTTGTGTTGTTTAGGCTAATTTTACAATCCTCAGGCGGAAAAAGTTTGGGAGAATTGGAATGTGGGAATAGGATGACCTGGGTCTTTGCTGCGTTAATACAGATCTTCCATTCAGTGAAGTATTCTGATAGGACATTCAGGCTTCGCTGCAGTTTCGCTGTAAGCGCTCTTATTACCCTACCATTGTGGACGACTGACGTATCATCGGCGAACAACGACAGAGATCCATTTTCAGGGAGCGGGGGTATGTCCGAGGTGAATAGGTTGAACAGAAGTGGACCTAGTATACTTCCCTGCGGAACACCGGTGGAAATCTCATGTGCATCGGAAACAGCACCTTGCAACGAAACACTGAATGTCCTGTCCGACAGGTAATTTTTAATTATCTTCACCAGGAAGATGGGAAGATTGTATTGTTTTAGCTTGTACACCAGGCCATCATGCCACACATGATCGAAGGCCTTCTCGATATCGAGAAGTGCCATGGCAGATGATTTCGCCACTGACTTGTTCCGCCTGAGGATGTTGGTTACTCGGTTAAGTTGGTGCACTGTTGAGCGACCACGTCGGAAACCGAACTGCTCGTCGAGCAAGATGTTAAGCTCGTCGGCAGACGAGAGAAGCCGACGGTGGATCGCTTTCTCAAACAGTTTTGATACTCCTGAGAGAAGGCTGATGGGCCTATAGCTCTTGGAACATGAAGGATCTCTCCCAGGTTTCTGGATGGGGATGACTTTGGCTGACTTCCAACACGAGAGGAAGTAGCCAAGTCGGAGGCATTGGTTGAAAACCATCGCCAGATGGTTATAGAACTGGGGGCTCAATTGCTTGAGCTCCAAGTTCATAATATTATCGAAACCTGGGGCCTTCATGTTCTTTGAGCATTTGATATAAGTCAACAATTCGTCAGCTGAGATCTCCAACTCCTCTGTGAAGTCGTTGGGACTTATATGGATGTTGTTTATAAGCGCGCTAACGGCAGCTTCGAGTGGACTGACGATGTTTTGTCCGAGGTTGTGGGAGCTGACGAAGTGTTGACTTATCTCAGCAGCCTTTTCTGCAGGAGTTATCAAGCGATCCCTAGAGCCATTGCTGTCTAGTGGGATCAACGGTGGAATGGGCCTTGACTTAGTTTTCAAAATTTTGGTCAACTTCCAGAACGGCTTTGCACAATCTGGGAGAGAGCAGATCTTGTCGGAAAAAATGTTATTTCTGAGGTCCACAGAGGTAGGCAGACCAGTTCACTGGTATTGCCTTCAGATGGCGTTGCGCAATTGTATTAATTCTTTAGTGAGTCTATCAACGGGTACAGAGTTGCTCACCTGATCAATCACCGGTACATGTTGCTCCTGGGCCTGGGAGATCGCTTTCTCGATGCTCTGTAGCTGCCGATCGATGTCATCAGTTGACTCGAGATGCACGGATGGCAGTTGATGTTGTAGCGCAGGGCGATCGCAACTCCTCCTCCACTAGAGCCGCTACGATCAAGTCGCACAATCCGGTATCCGGGAATGAAAACATTTGAGATGTGTCTCGGTGACGATGGCGATGTCGATAGCCTTCCTATTAAGGAAGTCACCGAGCTCAAATGTTTTGTTCCGAATGGAACAAGCATTCCAATTGAGGATGCTGATGGTGCGTTTACGGTCCATATTTGAATATAAATTTCATCGTCACGGACGTGGCGGCTTTGAGCTGTTCCTCCTTCGAGCAGCAGGAACGTAGTTGGCGGTAGAGCTCTTGGACGAACTCGACCATTTGCTCCATGTAATAGAGCTGTTCGTCGACGGGTGGTTGCGTGGGGGTACTGCAACTCGAATTGCCCCAGCCTGGAGGAGGAGCCGGCATGGGGACGGCAGCCGCGAATCGTTGCTGGACGGATGCTGCCGGGCGGTTTGCATGGCGATGGTTCAATGGAACTGGTGGCAGATTCGGCACTTGGTACCGGAGCGTCGGAAAGTTCTCCTTGTCCATTCGAGGTGGCGGGCGGCGTTGACCAGGCCGAGACTTCGTGGACGCCTGCTTGCGAATGACCAAATACTCCGCTCGTTTGGGACAGGCTCGGTTGATGCCTTCGTGGTTAGCGCCACAGTTGGCGCACTTTGATGGGGTACCTTCATCCATTGGGGCGCAATCGATAGTTGTGTGCGGTCCGGCACACTTTCCACACCGGGGTTTCATGTGGCAGTTTCGGGTCCTATAACCAAATGCCAGACACTTTCCGCACTGTGTCACGTCATGCTGCTTCGGACGGTATCGGTCCCACTCGATGATGATATTGAAGAGGGCCCGTATTTTCTTCAAATCCTCGATCGTGACGGAACCCTTCTCCAGATGGACCAGATAAAGTTGGTCACGATGGTTTCCTTGTTGCTGGTGCCTTATTGCAAACACCTTCAGAGGTTTCAATGCCACCGCTTGCAGCTCGGCGAAAATTGATTCCGGAGTGTACTCTGGGAGGCCACGCAAAATCACCTTCATCGGCCTTGTTTCCGGGTACATCATGAGTATAAAACTCATGTTGCTTGGCGATCAGATGAGCGCCAGCAGCACGGTATTCAGCTTCGGTCGAGCACATTATTTTTGTGCCCGTACTGCACAGCTTGAACAGCGGATTTAGCTTAATTGCTACAAGCTCAGTTTTGAGTGCAGCAATGTTTTTGGACGTGGTGAAAAGCGGCGGGATTTTCACTTTCTTCGGTACCTCCTGTACCGGGAGCGCAGCAAACCGATTGCTCGCTAGTAATCGGGCGTTGGTATCCGATGAATCGGCGTCGTCGTTTCGTTGTCGCTTGGAGCAGCTTGGTTTCGGTGTGTTTGCGGGAGCTGATGCCGCCGGCGTGGTTATCGCCACGTGTTGACTTTTACGACCCATTGCCACGGCAACAGGTCGAGCGGGAAAGCTTGCACACGCTTGCAGCGCTTCTTTTTGGCTTGCCACCGCTAACAAGCTGGCAAGAGCTGGCGAAATATCACGAGCCGGTCGCGCAATCGCGAGAAAACGAACGAGAGAAAAAAACGGAGAAGAACTTTGAACCGATAGAGCGTAAAACACGTCCGAACGTGTCGCAAGAATGATACTGAATGACTTAATCAAAATGCGAAGGTTTACCCCTTATATAACATTCATGGCTGCCTAGGAGACGTTCTTTACTTAAATCTGAAGTCTGTGCGCGGAAAGTACTGTGCATTTGGTAAATTTACTCTGAAAAATCTACATTATAAGACATCACCTCATATTTGCGTTAATTTTTTTAGTTGCATGTTAAAAATCAAAAGATTTAAATATTAGAATCAAAGCGTAGAGAATGAAAACATTTTGTAAATCGATCGTGAAATGACTTAGTTATTAATGTTCAAAATCTGACCGTTTTTCGTGACGCTCCAAATTTTCACAATTTGAATGTGTACCCCAGTATTGAAAACACAGAAGTAGTCCTACGTCAAAATCCATGTGGAATTCCACATAATTACTTTACACATAAGCAGCTCTCTCAGAGACACACAATTGATGTTAAGGTGGCATATTAAAAATATGTGTAGCCACACATCGTGGATAATTGTACAAATAATTGATGTGTTAGACACATAGATATCATTGCTTTTTTATCAGTGTCACTATAGAATCTAAAAGTTCGTAGGTGGCAACACTTTTAAACCTACCCGCCAATTGTTTTAGTTAATATCCCATTCCCGTTGGGTTAAATGATGCGCTCATCTGTCGGTTCATTTCCTGTTTTTCAGGCATATAATGCATTGAACACAACCCCCCAAGGGGGCTGAGGTGAAGCCTTCTGGAAGCTGCGTCCCTATTTTCATAAAATCGGTTTCATATATTGTTCCAGCTGGAACCATTTCCAACCTGATGGGGCGCAACCTTGTCCTTCTCTGGCAGCCATGGATGTTGAAACAATCGAAGATTCCTGAGCAGTTGAGACTAAACTACGACCTCGATAGCGATGAAAACGCGTCGGCGGTGGCAGCGGATAGAAGGATGGTGATATGTTGGCATGTACCTGTATGGTCCTGTCACAGTTTATCGAAGCATGCAAAAGGAGCGGGCGATGCCAGGAACACCCGCTAGCATTCTGTTCGCACTAATTTACATATCGTGGAACATAATTAAAATTCCATTCGATTGTGACTGTGATTTATTGGCCTGCAAACAAGTAACAATAAGTGGTGCGGTTAAAGCTACGTGCCTGCGGAATGCTTCATGGTGTTGATGCCAGTGCACGCTATTCCAATTTGCAATCATTTGTAAATGGATTTTACGGTTGAAGAGGGTGGCACGAAAGTTTCAACTTGTAATGAATTTATTTGGTTTCTGCCATAATTCCAACAGCCAAGGTAAAATACTTCCTTTGAAGTGCATCGCTCACGCTCGTCCTACAAATTGTCCTTTTTTTGGGATTGTTATCGAAAATTTGCATACTAATTTCATGTGACGAATACTCTGCGGTGCCAGGAGCAAAAGATTGAAGCCAGCACGGCAACTGCGGTAAACCAGAAAAATGACTGACTTATCTTGGGGAAAGAAAGGCTAAGCATTTTCCCAGATCGCCAGGGTTTGCACGCCACTCCTACCCAATTTGTCAAGATGCCTCCGTCGCAATCGTAGTCGTGATAACTGGTCGACAATGGGGAATATTTGACACGCGCCATGTCGCACCACGCCGCACCAAAGAATATAAGTAACGAAATTTGTCGCTGAATTGGAGATGAAGCAATTTGAATACCAAATTTCCGAAAGGGACAGGGAAAAGGGCAAATAATCTGAAAGATTGCTTGCTACGGGCGTTGTCGGTTGGGAAATTTGGGGCATGGGTAAACAAGCTTTTTTCTGCTCGGTTGAGGCCGGTGTGGATGCAAATTTTGAAAGATGTTTAGGTGAACCTCATTTAGATTTTTTTTTCCGGGCGGTCATTGAAGAGCAAAAGCTTCATCGTCAATTTGATTGACAGCTCTCATCGTGTCCCGCAGATCCTTCATGAAATGCACAATTTATTTCGTTCGGCTGTGATGTCCTACAGGAGATGAGTTATCACGAAAAATTAATTCACGGACGAGATGGTTTGCTTACATCTACGACATGGAGGCAGACACCAAAGGAGCACGAAGTTGTCGTCAGAGCCATTTAGAAACCCATCAATCATAATCAATGTCATCCGATGCTATGGAATGATGCTTGTCGGAGATGGTGCATGTAATGCTTTACCCATGTTCAATTTTCACCGACCGGCAGAAAAGGCATTAGCGACCTTGATGTGCCACGTTTGAGTTTTATTAGAGGGAAGATGCGGCGCTTTGATGGAAATCTATTTAGAGTGAAACAAGGACAATAACCGATGCATAATCGTATGGGCTTTCTTAAGCTGAGTTGATGGCAGCATAGCTGGCGACACAAAAAAAAAGATCGGGCCTCAGAATAGTGAGTTTTATTGAGTCGAAATTCAAAAGTGGTAATCATTGTTACTGATTTTGACGTTGACTACATTTTACGGCAAGGGTAGGGTGTCAATTGAAAATCTAAAAAGAAACGACCGTCACGAAATATCGTTACAAATTAAACGCTAATAACTTCATAATTGCTCAATAGATTTTTAAGATGTTTACATCAATCTATTAGAAATTTTCCTGCGTATCAATTAAATTATCAAACATTATCCGTTAACAATTTTAAGCTATTGAAAATAACCAAAACATAAGGTGATGTCTTATAATGCCTCAACCTAATAATTTTCAGAGTAAATTTACTAAGTTCACTGTACTTTACTATCACAGATGTCAAGGGCTTCAAATGGTGAGTTGATAACTTCGAAGGAGAGTGCGACCGACCTCTCGTCGTCACAAGTTCCTACCTCACGCCTCCACGAGTCACATGATCACAAAAGACAACCAGCTGAAACATGGAGATGATGGTTGGCGTAGCCTGGGCAATGTTGTCAATCTGACCATAGCGAAGTGAGGAGGTGCGACTGAAGATCTTATACCTTTAAATCATATTGTATATTTTCCATTCTCATTTAATTAATAATTTCAGCACGCTTTGGAATCATGTTGGTGATTACAACCTTCCCCACTTGTGTTGGATGCATGATGTTGAAATAAACTCCTTTTTGTCGATCAATGCCTCGTCTGAGCAAGAGACAGCCCTGATTGAATAGATCGTAGGCTGTGGTCTTTATCAAGTTAATTATTTGACGAACGTTAATGGGAGGCTTCCCGATCTGGCATTTGTGAATGACGATAAGTGTGTCGAGCTACTGGAGCCACCGTTGCCATTGTTGAGAATCGATCATCACCACAAGCCATTCGTACTCAAATTTGAAACTACTAGCAAGTGCGATGATTTGAATGTTTTGGACTCTCTTCACTTTGATTTCAACCATAGTGACTTCGCATCGCTTAATGAATTAATTTCTGCCGTTCGCTGGGATGAGTGTCTTGTTGGGTGTAATATGGAAGAGGCGGTTTCCGTCTTTTATCAACGGGTTTTTTCAATTGTTCGTGATGCTGTCCCGGTGAAGCAACGACGCCGTTTTTTGGGGACCAGACAACCTTGGTGGAACAGTGAGCTTCAACATCTATGAAATGGCCTACGGAAGGCTAGAAAACGCTTTTTTCGGTCGAGGGATGTACAGCGAAAGGTCGAGTTGCGTGACTTAGAGAGTGTATAAAACACTTTGCATGCGCGATGCTTTAGCAACTACATTCATCGTACAGAAAAAAGATTCAAGCAGGATCCCAAATCGTTTTGGACGTTCGTGAGAAGCAGAAAGCAGAACAATGGAATTCCTCAGCGTGTTTTGGCAAAGATAGAACAGCCGAAACTCCACTCGACTCAGCAAATTTGTTCTCGTCCTTCTTTCGAAGTGTGCGAAGTAACAACCGATCACCTTCGTCTGAAGCGTACCTGGACAGTTTGCCTCGATACGACTTCAACATGGCGCGTTTTAACTTCTCCCAGGCGGACGTGCTGAGAAAGCTGCAAGGGATAGATGACTCCAAAGGCGCTGGGCCAGATCGTGTCTCCCCGATCTTCATCAAGCACTGCGCTGATTCGCTTACCGTGCCCGCCACCATTCACAAGACTGGCAGTATACACAACATCGAAAATTACCGTGGCATCTCGATCCTGAGCTGTTTGCCGAAGGTTTTTGAAAGCCTCATCCACGATTCGCTCTATCCTCACGTGCATCATATCATCTCCGAGTTTCAGCATGGATTCGTGAAAAAACGCTCAACCACAACCAACCTGATGACTTTCGTTTCTTCGTTGGTCAACGCATTGGAAAAGCGTCTACAAATTGATGCCATTTATATCGATTTCACCAAAGCATTTGATAGAGTGCCGCATTCTTTGATGGTGGATAAATTTAATAGAATGGGCTTGCCCGCTTGGTTGACGCAATGGATATTCTCCTACCTAACGGAGCGTTGTGCCTACGTACGCATTAATGGGACGTGCTCGGATCCATTTGATATCACGTCTGGTGTGCCCCAAAGGAGTCATTTGGGTCCACTTCTTTTTGTGCTATTTGTCAACGATCTTTGTGAAACGATTAAATCGCCAAAAATAATGTTCGCAGATGACCTGAAGTTCTACCGCGCGGTTTCATCGTTAGTTGATTGCTGTTCTATCCAAGCTGATATCGACGCATTGTTGAGTTGGTGCAAGCTAAACGGCATGGAAGTCAACGTCCGTAAATGTAACGCCATCACATTCGTTCGAACAAGGAATGCAACCTTCTTCGATTACAGAATGGAGACAACCAGTATCGCTAGAGTGAGCACAGTAAAGGATCTCGGTGTACTATTTGATAGCAAGCTAAACTTCTCAGCAACGACCGCTAAAGCCTACGTGGTACTTGGATTCGTCAAACGAAATACGAAGCAGTTTGAAGACGTTTTCTGCTTGAAGTCGCTCTACTGTGCGCTGGTACGTAGTATATTAGAATATGGTGTTCTAGTGTGGGCGCCGTACCATGCCGTTAATATTCAACGCATTAAACGAATTCAACGCAACTTTCTTCGGTTTGCGCTCCGCCGGCTGCCTTGGAATGATCCTGTACGACTGCCCCCCTACGAACAGCGATGCGCTGTGGTACGTCTACAAGAATTACTCGGCGCGCGGATTTCCTTCGCTTATCTACGCATCGTACTTTATTCGGACAGAACAATCCATTTGACGTTTGTTGCCGTAGGTTTAATGAAGTGTCTGACCATTTTAATTTTAATGTTTAAAAATAGCATTAGTTTATAGTATAATCTGTCTGTGCGAGTTATTCGAAGACAAGTAAATAAATAAATAAATAAATAAAAAAATATGTAAGAGCTTGGAGCAACATGACAGACATCAAGGGCTCAATTTGTTTTTCAGCATTTTAGCATAGCATTTAATTTAAAATTTCACTTCTGAACTTCAACTACTACATTCATATAAGACTGGCATGTGCTTATAAGTAATGTAATATTATATTTTAATATTCTGTATAGTGGTATTGTGGTAAGATAAGCCATTTATTTCAGAAATTATCCAACCGGACTCTTCGTTCACTCCAATTGTTATCTTTGAAATGTTGCTAGAACAGTATAAAGAAAAATATTACAAACATTACAATGTCTTTTAGAGTAATATCTTTTATCGAAATTTTATCTTCGATATTTGGAATGATCTTTTTTGTTTTCAGCTTTTCCAGGACTAGTAGGATATTAATACATATCTAACTTTTATTTATTTTTCAGTAACAATCCATTCAAGTTTGACATTTGAATAAATAAGCATGTTTGTCTATAATGATATCTTAACTTGTTGTCCAAGTATCCCCCGGGTGGTGCTAAAACGATAAGCTTGGAAATCAATAGAAGCATAAATTTGCCAAAAGGCACGAATGGCTTCGAAGGACTCTAACTTCACCAAATCCTTCAATCGTTACTTTAAATGTATGAGTATAGATTGCTCTCATTAGAGGGTTCAACTTGTTTGATGCAGTTATTGGTTCCGTAGTTAAATAGTTTGTACAATGTAGCTGAGCAAATTGAAAGTTAAGAAAAGTTGAGTTTTTGTTTGAAAATGGAGGACGTCTGAATCTGTCGGTCAAATTGTTTTCCTTACTTTTCGGTATTAAAATCAGAACTGACCAAAAACCGGTGGTAAACTGTGCGTGAATGTGTCCGCGAGTGTTAACGTAATGTTCATTCTGGTGAAATAAACCATCCACACTTGTGAGTGGTCCCAACAGCATCCTTACTGTTGGTTTGAATCGGTGCCAAAATTTGAATAACTTTAATGTACATCTCTGTACAGAGAATAAATTGCGAACATAGTTAAATATCTTATTCGCTGCCGACGTCAGTTGAATGCAGCACACCGTTTAACCAAAACGGATCCCGCTGCAAACCCAACCATTTTATCCAACATCCCAGTGATTTCTCGTGGGAGTGCAGAGGTGTTCTCGACTTCCAATAAAGCGAGTATCACGTCAACATATTCCTACTCATTCCCTACTTGACCTGCATTCGGGCGAGGCTGGCGCCGGTATTGTCTTTGTTTGGGATCACCAGTTTTTACACATTGAGGATGTATGCTAGTCCCAAGCATCATCATTTGGTTCTCTGTGTAATAACAGCTGATCTGACAATAACGGAGTAGCAACCTCGGGCGGTCAATCATGCTCATGCTTATGCTCATGCTGTACTTTACTATCACAGATTTCAAATTTGAGCAAGGGAGGGCTCATATGCATCACTGAACGATATAAAACGAGTACATCCTCGCAATAACACTCATTAGTGTCGCAGTACTAGAGCTTAGCAGCACATGGAGTGATCAAGGAACAGGCAGCTGGCAATGGTACCTGAGCAGGAACGAATAACTCGAAAACTTACCTTAGTATTTGAGACCCCAGATTAAGACGTAAAATACCTGAGGATAATACCATAAAGTTGTTCCCACAATGTTATGCGAATTCCAAATTGAGGTTAGACAATACCAAAATAGTACCTCTCAGGTTTTCCCAGGTATCCGAAATAAAAAGTTTTGTAATTCGAGAGATATTTTTCTTACAATTCTTAGGTATTTTTCGTAGGTATTTTACCTCTTAATCTGGGCTCTTTAATACCAAGGTCAGTTATCAAGATCAAATTAAGGTATTCATATGTTGCTGTCTCCTGCTCGGGTATGAACTCTGGAGGTAACCCCGATGTCATGAAACCTGTAGTGCGCTGCGCAGGTTGGCCAGAGACTCCGGAATATCAGAAAAGGCGGGAAATATGCGGGAAAAAGTCGGGAGTTTCAAAACCCATCGGCAATTTTCTGTCATATGGAACTTAAATAACTTAACTTAACTTAATTGAAGGAACCATACTCACACCTTTTTCAATTGATTTGAGTAGCGTTTTTGTCAGATCGGTCCAATGATATCATTAACGGAATGAAACAGTGTTTTTCTGCAAATCCTGTATTGTTGGCGAAGATTTGCCTGGGCCCGGTTGTCAATTGGAAGGCATTCCAATTGCTTTGAAGTCCTCAACATCGTTAGCTGCGGCTTGTACGTCGTTCAAAATTCCTTCAGAGAAGGGCTAAGACAAACTTATTGGCATGTGGATAATTTTCTGCTGGCTTTGTATAGCCTGTTCAAAAACGTACTATTGCAAAACGAACTGAACTGTGCTTTTTTCAACCCCTGTTAAATAGACTAAATATACAATGTTGACCAATTGATGCATGACGAGATTTTGATCACTAGAGTTAAAGACTGGACTCGGAAAAAATGAGACACACAAAAATGATCACCAAAAATTCATTTTAAATCGGATACTTCTCAAATTTTCAGGGATTAAATAACTATATATTAGCTATGTTTTGGTTGTAATTAATTTATTGAATTTCTTCCCTCAAGCTGAATGCTCGTACAGTTCTCTTAACACTGCTCATGAGATCTTGGGCGAGGCTTTGTCCATCTTCCTTACATAATTTCTCCTAGTTTTTCTTCAAAACTTCATAGGTTTTGAATGTTTTTCCGCTTTTCTTCAACTTCTTCTTCATTATCACCCAAAACTTTTCGATCGGACGAAGCTCTGGTGTATTTGGCGGGTTCCTGCCACAACAGGTACTTCTTCGCGAATTTGTCCATCTTTCTCTTCCGGAACTTTTCCGGAACCTCCACGCGGAACGTACCGACAAAAAACTCGAGGCCGGGAATTTGTGTGGTGTCCGCCTTGATATATGTATCGTCGTCCATGACGAGATAGCCTGGCTTGACCAGCCAATCACGGTACAGCTTCCGCGCACGCAATTTGGCCACCGTGTTTTGCTTGTCAGTCCGGTTTGGCACCTTCCTGACCTTAAAAACACGTAGCCCAGCCCGCTTCATGGTCTGCTGGACGAACCACTTCGATGAATTGACATTTTTGGCCACGTCTCGGGTGGAATGGTTCGGGTTATTCTTAAAGTACTGCCTTATCTTCCGCGCCTTCTCTGGGTATTCCGTTTTTCGGTTTTCGGCCGCTTCCAGCGCGCCGCTCGATGGTCTTCGTCTCCTGGAACATCTTCACAACGCAGGACACGGTGGAATGGTGGATTCCAAGCCTTTTGCCGATCCATCTTTAGGACTGACCAGGATTATCGATCACCGTGCCCAAGATTTGCTGGCGTAGCTCTTCTTGTTTCGAATGCATCTTGAAAACTACTTGACAAATCGCAACAGAATTTTGCACACATAAACATAACACTCTAAACTTGTATTTATTACCCAAAATTTTATTAATTTTTACCCACGCTATAAAAAGTTACACTCAAAACAAAGTGTCGCAATTTTCTGAGTCCAATCTTTACCTATAGAGAGCTTTGATAAAAATGATGTAAAATCGTATTTTTTTTATCAGGTTCATTCATTTTTCCATTGAAATTCTGTGAAGTTCGTTGGGTGAAAAATGAGCAATTGGCTAGTAAGTGCTACAAATGTTGCCCCATTTGAGAAGATTAGTGGACGAAATTAGGAAGCAGGAAGAAAGAAAACTGAAGGAAATTTATTCAAATTTCAAACGGCGCTTTTCGTCGGTATTCCGAAAAGTGTTCACAGTTGTGGTTGAGGTGGTAGATGATAAGATGCTGGGACCAAAGCTGAATTTTGTCATTGTGTCTGCAGCAATGGTCGAGTCGATTCCCAGACCGAATCTCCTATGGCTTCGTTTTTTTTTTTGGCGATTTGACGAGAATTGTTAGAAACGCTATGGAAAAAAAAATTAAACCCAAGCGTCTCACAGGCAAGGCAAAATCTTTACTTGAAAAGGAATTGCAATGCGGAGAGAAATCTCCTGCTAGCCCTTAATGTGGATATCAGTTTTGCCTCTAAATCGGTAATCAAGAAAGCGAGAGAGTTTGCAAAAATTTCCGACAAAGACGTTTTGGCATTCCGCAACCACCCTAGTAGCATCCTTGTTGCCATTCGGTTGAGATAACACAAATATTTCTCGCTAAGCCATGATCAAGTTACTACAACTAATTATGACCGTAGTGTGCTACTTGGGCACTGTCAATCTTTTTAATGTGGTTTTTGAAGAAGCTTCCCGAGCAGGAGACAACAACATATTTTTTTCCCCCACCCCCCCTCTTTCAGAATTCACCTCTTGATTTTGACCAGTGTACTGTATATATAAAATACATACATATGTGCTTATCTGCGATGGCGTTATGATTGTAACGTATCAGATAAAATCGAAATGAATAATAATAAACAACGCGTCATGAGCTGAGCTAAGTCGTGTTGTATACATCAAACTGAAAAGGTATTTTTATTCGTTCCGGAAGATACTGTAGTGTTTAAGTAGTATCTTGTGGTGACTATTGTTCGAACTTAACAACTGGCGACGACAGGAAAATTTGAAGCGTGCATAGTTTTTCCCGTTTCACCTAGCAGCAGCAACTGTAGATAACAGTAATACTACTGGCTGGTTTATATCGGGCTTTAGTAGTGCAAGGAAAATGGGTTCTAGTAGTGCTTTGGAACAAATTGCATCTCGCAGGCAGAATGGACCAACAGGTTCAACTTTCAAAAAGCTTGCAGGTACTTTTGAGTTAGCTTCAAGGAAAAGCGGTTATAGGGATTCGCTAAGAAGTAGATTAGGTTACAGACAGGGGCATCGGCCGTATGGTCGATCAAGACAAGCGGACTGGAACAAAGACTAAAATAAACAACCACCGAATGAAGACGACCGTGTTTGCGAATTTTGTGGAATAAAGGGTAATTTGAAACGCAAGTACTCCAGATTAAAAAATTTAAAAAGGGACACAGTACAGTTTGTAGAAAACTGGAATGTGGCGATGATGAACATGCTGGAGAAGGAGACCACGCAAGCATTAGTGGATTGTTGTGAAAAGTGAGAAAAGTGAGGACGACGACTATGAATCAGGTGACATACTTTGCATGATGGTATCAAAAAAAAAATCAATAAAATTGGAAACAATTGGTAATATTCAATGGCAACAAGCTCAATATAAAGGGAGAAACTAATGTTTCAGTTAATTTCAGGGGTATCTCTGCTAATTTGCAGATATTGGTGATCAATTGTTCCAATGAATTTATTCCATTACTTGGTCGAACATGGCTTGATGTATTTTTCCCTAATTGGAGAGATTTTTTCACTAATTTTTGTATGGTGAACGGTTATGCTGAACATGATTCTAATACAACTGTTAGCAGCAATACAAAAGCACCAGTACAAGCTAAAAAAATCTAAATGTTTTCATAATCAAAAATTCATTGCCTATCAAAGGATTTGAAGCAGACCCAGTTTTAAAAAGGCTTATGAAGTGCCATATCATTTAAGAGACAAAGTTATTGATTAATTAACCCGTTGTGAAAATGAAGGTGTAATTACTTCTGTAAAAACTTGCGAATGGGTTTCACCTGTAGTTATTGGTATTAAAAAGAACAATGATATAAGACTCGTAATTGTAAAGTCACAATCAATAAACTAATTATCCCCAATGCTTACCCTTTACCCACTGCGCAAGACTTGTTTGCAGGATTAGCTGGTTGTAAAATATTTTATTCTTTGGATTTGGAAGGGGCATACACGCAACTGTCCTTAACGGAAAAGTCCAGAAAATTCATGGTTATTAATACAATCAAAGGATTGTTTTCTTATAACAAACTGCCTCAGGGTACTTCTTCAAGCGCATCTATATTTGAACATGTAATGGACCAAGTATTGGACGGGTTAAAATATGATTATTGGTATTTAGATACTGCTAAAAACTGTTTCTTGTATTAGAAAGATTAAAAAGCGCTATCAAAGTTAATTTGGAAAAATGCAGATTTTTTGTTTCAAAACTCAACTATCTTGGTCACATTTTAAGTGAAAAGGGATTAGGACAGGGCCCAGACAATATTGCTACAATCCAAAACGCAAAGGCATCACAAAACGTAAATGAACTCAAGTTCCGGACCGAATGCTTTCCGACCGATATCGCTCACCAGCAGCATGGCGAAACTCCTCGAGCGCATCATCGATCGACGGCTAATCACCGAGCTAGAGTCGAGTGGACGGCTCGATAAGCGACAGCACGCTTTTTGTTCAGGACGCGACACTGACACGTACTTTGCTGAACTTGAACGGTCGCTGCCTACTACCGACGAACACTGCCTGATAGCGTCTTTGTACCTGTCGAAGGCGTACGACACCACCTGGCGACACGGCCAACGCTAAAGGGTCACCCACAATTGATACGTTGCGGATGCGTTGACGTAAAATTGACAGAAAACCTATGGGAAAACTGTCAAATTAACGCAAACGCATCCGCAACGTATCAATTGTGGGCCAGCCATAAAGTCTTGGCGAATACGTGGTCGGATGCTGAATATGCTGCTGAGTTTCCTCTCAGAACGGACGTTCCAGGTGTCCATAGGAGGACACAAGTCTCGTGAGTACCCGCTGGAGAATGGAGTGCCACAAGGCTCCGTATTGTCTGTGACACTATTCCTCGTTGCGATGCAGCCGATCTTCCGTGTGCTGCCCGTTGGAGTCGATATGCTTTTGTACGCGGACGACATCCTCCTTATGGTACGACATGCAAAAGGAGAAGGCTTACACCGAAAACTGCAGGCCGAAGTCAAAGCGGTGGCAAGTGGGCGAAAAGCGTGGGGTTCGCCATAAGATCACAACAACAATCGACCCAGTTCGCATTTACCTTTGCTCTGCTAAATCATCTTTTCGCGGATTCGATACGACTCCTAAATTTCTAATTGCCAGAATTTAGTTAAGTGTCTCGCGCTTCATTTTCCAGTGTTAATTTGTTTGTTTAACAATTTGCAACTCGGTAGTGATAAAAATATCAATTCAATTCTCGCCGTCCTATCCAAGCAGCTGCCATTGTCTGCTATTTTGTTGTGACCCTAAACGGAGAGCCATACAAAGCGATATATTTTCGTTTGCCTTGCATGACGATTCAAGCCGAGTAGAAAACAATGACGAAGACATGTTCTGCTTCTCACTGCATCACCGCACAATTTCATGTGCGAAATGCAGAGAATCATTCCATTTAAAATGCATGGGATTGTCAGCAGCGCATTTTAAAGCTGTACGCGATGTGCCTGGAGCTGAATGGTTCTGCCCTGCTTGCCAGAATTCACCGTTGGATTTCGACCAATCTTCAATCAACCCTGCGCTGAACCTGATTCTGGCTCACCTATCATTGATTTTTCGTTTAATAGGGAGTCAAATCGATGTCACTCGCACACTTTGTCGTGCTCTGAACGACAGCAACCGTCGCTCAAGTAGTTGTATGCATGAGCCGCGTCCTTCGCAACCCACACCCGCCGGAGATTCAAGGAATTTTGAAGACGCACGCAAGATATTCCAAGCATTACAGTCTACTCTATTCCAGGCGATTCTTCCACGGGGATCCCTGTGCCACCTATCAGTAGCAAATCCGTTACTGTCGTCGGTATGAATAAAACTCTTGCATCTACTGATCACATGATCACAACTGCCGCTGTTCAACCCGTGGGTGCACCTATCAGCTGTATTCAAACTACTGCTAACATCGGTGCTTCCATCAGTACCACCCCTTCAAACGGATCCACCATTACAAGCCTCATCGCCACCAATGTTACGGCTAATTCCTCCACCACCGCCTCAACCAGCTCAACCACCACCAACGAAACCATCACTACCTCTAGCCATTCTGCTTCTTCTAACCTCAATGACTCCATCATGCTCACCACACCAGAGTATATCAAAAACAACGTCTACCTCTTGCGCCAACATCAGCATTATTAGTACCTCATCGGCAACTGTCATGTCACATTACCCACTGTCAAGCACCGTACAAACAAGCACCGAGGAACGAAGGAATCCACCCACTACGCCCAGTTCCAAGCCAACATCCTCTGGTCAAATCGTACTACAGTATCCTGACATTAGCAATAACTACAACACCTCCAACGTGCCCACTCATCGCATTTCTTCAATGACGATTCCAAACGTACTACCTGAATGTATCAGCCAACCAACTCAAAGTCCAATCGATATACCCGTAGCGGAGTTTTCAACATCAGGTTTTGGACCTAGCATGGTAAGCACAAACAACACTGGACCTTACCTCACGAAACTGAAACAAACATAATTAATTACATCGCCCAATGTGCCAATTGTGATCTAGTCCTAGCTAGTCCGTACAAGCGGTATAGTTAGACCATTAACATTTTTTTCTTTCAAACTTAATGTACCTTCCTCTGTTGAAGAGCTACTGCTTTCGGATGGATTTTGGCCAAATGGTGTTTTAAAACACCTTTTTTTACCGGGGGGGGACCCCCCCCCCACCGCCCGCCAGCCAAACACCAACACACTCGAACCCCCCCCCACCCCCCCTCAGAACAAACCAACCACCCCCTTGGCCCCACCGCAACAAGCCCCATGTTATCAACCCCCGCGACCCCTCACACCCCCCCCCCCCCAGTCAACACTGCCCCCCCCGCTCAAACTCATGTGTGTGTGTGTGTGTGTGTGTGTGTGTGTGTCCAATCTAACACCCATCGGCCGGCAATGGTATTATGGAAGAAATCTGTTTACAACAATCATTCAAGTGACCATTGGAAGCAGCTTTAATCCGGGAGCTAGAAAGTGATAGCTCTACTGCAGATCCAGCAACCCATTTCAGAATGTCTGGAGAGTCACGCCCATTCCGAGGTTACTTTCACATACAATAAGCCCCGCATGTAAACATTACCGATATCATTTGGATAAGGGCACTGTAACACACTTCCAGATTTGGAAATTTTGAATTTCAAAACCAGGCACGTATTTAGTATTATTTGAAAATAAGATTATTGTTATATAGTTATAGTCAGATACATCTCACCCATGTCCGCCTCCTGAATCACACTATCTTGTTCATTCATAAAAAAAAAATGTCGACGTTGATTCGTAATTAATTTTTTGCACTCGCGATTAAATATGCGCAAAAATTAACGTTGCGAAACCGCCCGCTAGATATGCAACCTGCATAACAAAATTCTGTACACCCCGTGGTGAATGCACCTAAAATTATGTGCAAGCTTTTCACCCGTCCATGCGCGTTGTTTTCGTTTGCTGCTTCTGACCAGCAAATGGCTCTACATTGCACTCGTCTTCTTTTTTTTCACTCCACACTCTGCCAATAATGCAAATCCCCGCAATGAGGCGACTCTATTTCGAGCTTCAAAACTGCTAATAATCATCGATTCACTCGCGACAAAGCGGAAAAACACTCTAAACTAATAAATTATACCCGAGTGTCACAATATTACCACTAATAACCAAAACTAAGCTGATGTAACTCTTCTTCCGGGTGCGGGGGCGAAGCACAAAAACAAAAAAAAAAAACGGGGAAATACTACCGACACTCAAACATTTCGAAAGGGAATCGATTGTATTTACTACTGCTTACACAATGCACGCAGAGATTCTATGATTTCACTGTTAGTTCAAGTTAAATTACGAATTACTGTTTGATTTTTTCGCGAAAACGACGCAGCAAAAGCAAAACACGTTAGATTCGAAGCACGGCTTGCTGCAATCTCCCCCCCCCCCGAACCCCCCGCCCCCCAAAAACCCCCAAACCCACGGGAAATTGGTTTAACAAGCTTCCCCCAAAACCAAGGGGGATGGAAAACACAATTTCCAAAAACTCCCCTCGCTCGTTCTGATGCTCCAAAGGAGTTTTTTGCATTTACTGAGACCCGCCCCACCCCCAAAACCCTTCCCCCCCAAAAATTTGGAAGTGAATATACTGTTTTCCGTTCTGATCGCTCAAGTACAAAAAGCACCGGTGGTGGTGTGCTATTGGCTGTCCGCTCCAATTATAAATATCGTTCATTGCAACCTCCAAACAGCAGTACAGTCGAACAGGCTTGGGTAGAACTAATTGTCTCAGGCTATTGTTTATTCATCTGTGTTATCTACCTGCCTCCTGACCGTGTCAACGATGCAACATTGGCATCCCAACATTGCGAATCATTGGAATGGATTACTTCTCGTATGACTCTAGCAAATAAGATACTCATCATGGGTGAATTCAACATGCGCTCCGTCAGCTGGACTCAAGGTCCATCGGTATATCTCTATCCCAACCTTGCTCACTCATCGATGAGCTCAGTAAAGAAACAGCTTTTGGATGATTACAGTACGGCAGGACTCATCCAACTCAACTCCGTCTATAACTCTAACGGTCGTATGCTTGACCTCTGCTTTGTTACCCAAAATCTCAGCCGTGACATTACTGTTGCCGAAGTCCCATCCCCATTGGTGAAAACATGTCAGCATCATCCAGCCCTTCACTTGTTTGTGAATGAATGCATGCCATACGAATTCATCTCTACCTCTGAAGTGATTCGTTATAACTTCAGGAAAACGGACTTCACCAAAATCTTTTTATCTTCAATTAACTGGGATGATATGTTTCAAAACTAAACAATTGAAACAACGGTCGAAGTTTATACTTTCGTTGTACACTTCGCCATAGATCAATTTACACCAAAAATTGTGTGCAAAACTCCGAAGTATCCTCCCTGGTCAAATAGAAATCTTAGAGGTCTGAAGTCAGCTAAAAGATCTGCTCTTAAACAATTCTCAAAGAACCGTAACTCCTACACGCGGTCATACTACATCGCTTGCAACAACAGATACAAACAGCTGAACAAGGAATTGTTTCGTAGCTACTTGCAGCAGACTCAACGAAATCTAGAACTCAACCCTCGAAAATTTTGGTCTTACATCGACGACCAACGGAAGGAGATAGGACTACCCACAATCATGAAGTTTGGCGAGAAAGAAGTTTCCTCTTTGTCGTCCATAAGCGACCTCTTCAGGGAAAAGTTCTCAGCAGTATTTACAGACGAAACGCTTGACCAGCATCAGTTGTCCGAAGCTGTAGCCAATGTACCTCCACGTCCTGCCATCGGTCCTCATCCACTAATAACACTTGATACTATTGTATCCGCTTGTGCTCGCTTGAAATGTTCTTCAAATCCCGGTCCTGACAGCATACCATCCATTGTGTTGAAAAGTTGTAGTGCTGCACTCTCGATTCCTTTGACAGTTATTTTCAACCGCTCTCTTTCATCTGGATCGTTTCCAAGTATTTGGAAGGAATCATTTGTTTTCCCTGTGCATAAAAAAGGTGATAAACGACAAGTGTCCAACTACAGAGGAATCGCCGCTTTGTGTGCCACGTCTAAACTTTTTGAGCTAATAGTTCTCGACTTTCTGAAGCACCATTGTTTCAGTTATGTTTCCGAGACTCAACATGGATTCATGCCAAAAAGATCCACCTGCACTAATCTGGTTTCCTACACATCCTTCATCATCAGAACTATAGAAGCTCATAAACAGGTCGATGCAATCTACACCGATTTTTCTGCAGCGTTTGATAAAATCAACCATGAAATCTTGATAGCTAAACTCGATCGTCTTGGTTTCTCCAGTACGTTACTAGATTGGCTTAGTTCCTACCTAGTTGGTCGTTCTATGGCAGTCAAAATTGGAAACACAACATCGGAACCGTTCCCTGTCACATCTGGTGTTCGACAGGGCAGTCATATTGGACCTTTCTTATTCCTGCTATACTTGAATGATGTTAACCTAGTACTTAAGTGTTTCAAGCTCTCATATGCTGATGACTTCAAACTATACTACGTAATAACCTGCCCTGAAGACGCACAGTTTTTACAACGGGAACTTGACAATTTTTCTACATGGTGCTTAACAAACCATATGAGCCTGAATGCTGGAAAATGCTCGGTAATCCCCTTCACCAGAAAACGCTCTATGGAGTTATTTAACTACACTATCGCAGGAACATCCCTAAAACGTGAGGACACAGTTAAGGATTTAGGTATTCTTCTGGATTCGCGTTTAACTTTTAAGTACCATGTGGCTTACATTACCTCCAAAGCCTCAAAATGCCTGGGCTTCATTTTCCGTGCTGCAAAATACTTCTCCGATATTCATTGCCTAAAGACACTATATTGTTCACTGGTCCGCTCTATACTAGAATATGCAGTAGTTGTATGGGCTCCATACTACCAAAACGACATACAGCAAATAGAGACAATTCAACGCAAGTTTGTCCGCTATGCTCTGCGGCGATTACCCTGGAATGATCCTTTTAACCTTCCCAGTTATGAATATCGTTGTAAACTCATCGGCCTCGATCTTCTCGAAACTCGCAGAATTGCAACAAAGGCTTCATTCGTGTCCGATGTTTTTCTGTGTCATATAGATTGCCCTTCTGTGCTAGCTGAGTTGAAAGTTGCCGAAGCGGGCACACTACTCTTCGAGCTGCTTTCGACACAGGCGATAGCGCGGACGGCCATCAGAATGCTATCGATAAACCGTAACAATGACACCCTCCCCTTGATTCGACGAGCATCGGATCGGCTCGAAGAACTAACGGACACTACGTTACCAACCGTCGGCCTACTTACAAGGCCGAACGAACGAGTGTGGCACGCTCGCAAACCAGCAGTTGTGTGGGATGTGAAGCAATCAGTACGAGCCGGAGATCCACCGGAAAAAGTGCGACCAATCGTACAACAACTGCTGGCAACACGCTTCAACCAATCAACCGTAGTCTACACTGACGGATCCAAGTCTGGAGATACTGTAGGGGCAGCTTTTTACAACAATGGCTTAGCTGGAACATACAGTCTCCCAAAGAAGTGCAGCATATTCTCCGCGGAAGCGTATGCAATAAAAATGGCGATCGCGATACCAAACCTTAGCGATCTCGTAATTTTATCGGACTCTGCAAGTTGCCTACAGGCCTTGAAAACAGGGAAATTGAAACATCCATGGATGGATACAAGACATAGAACAGGCAACACGAATTCGATCCGTTCGATTCTGCTGGATCCCTGGCCACGCTGGCGTCAATGGGAATACCGAAGCCGACCGACTTGCCAACGAAGCTAGACAACAACCGGCCATCGATATCCCAATCTCAGCGGAAGATACACTGAGAGCATTCAGACAACGCATAAGGAACTGGTGGAGCAACAAATGGTACGAATCCAGAGAATCGAAGCTTAGGGAAGTGAAGTGTGACACTCACAGATGGACGGAACAAGGTAGCACAGCTGATCAGCGTGTACTTACACGTCTGAGGATAGGCCACACACGACTTACGCACACATTCCTACTGAAAAAAGAGCCCCCGCCGAACTGTGACTGTTGTGGCACGGTGCTAAATGTACGGCATAAGAATGCGGGAAATACGATGCAGAAAGAAGAAGCAACAACATCGAAACTAGTCTGCGTGATGCCCTGGAAAACACAGATGAACGAACAGCACAAAACTTAAATTTTCTACGCAACAGTGGTCTAAACAAAAAACTTTGGAAAAAAAAGAAGATAGTGAATATAATGAAGAAGAACAAATGAAATGAAGTGGAGAAGAGCACGAAGAAGAAGAAAAATTCGAAGAAGAGAAGAAGAAACTACAACAAATCTGTACCTAATAACTCCGATTTTCCGACACGAATGCACACGATTGTGTAAAGTGTCGTAAATAAACAAACAAACAAACAAACAAACAAACAAACAGATATCTCGGGTGTACAGTGTGTCTCACAATAGGTGTCAGCTTTCTCAGTCTTTGTTTATTTCAGTTGGGTAATATTAACAGGTGAATTGATTATACCCGTTTTGAGTGTATTCTTTTGACAGCTTATCGCTGAAGATAAATAAGCGATTCTGTTTGTTCATATTTATCAGCTACCATGGAAGCCGTACGGAAGCAAGTTTTAAAATTATATTTGCAAAAGCTTAGACCGTATCAGCTTTTTAAAGGCCTTAAGCAGTTCGGAGTGAGTAAGCGTTTTGTTTTTTGTACCTTGAAACGGTTCCAGAAAACTGGAAATGTCCATATTCAACACAAAGGAGGTGCCAGACGAACTGCCAGAACGAAGAAAAAGATCAAATGTTTGAGGGAGCGAATAAAACGTAATCCGGCCGTATCTGGCCGTAAATTGAGCAAACAATTTCAAATGTTCCCAGCTTCAATGAACAGGCTCCTCATACATGATCTGGAATGCAAGCCGACCAAGAAACAACAGGTTCACGGAGGCCGGCGTCGGTGGTGTAGTGGGAAGCGTGACTGCTACTTGACACCCCAGTGGGTCTGGGTTCAATCCCAGTCGACGTCGGTGGTTTTTCTGAGGCGAAAAAATCTGGTCACGTTGGTCCCGACTCATATTGATGAGTCGGTATGTAGGGTCCAGGTGGTGGAGTCGTCTTCCTGGCGTCGGTGATTGTCACCATGTGAGGAAATAGGCCGACGTAAAATAAAGAAAAAAAAAATGCGACTGTGAGATTTTATTTTCAGATGAAAAGCTCTCCCTCTTTCAGGACAGTCATAATCAACAAAATGATCGTGCTCATGGCATAAGTCTTGCCATTATTACAAGAGATAAACTAGCTGTAGAACGCTATCAGAATGTATCGAAAATCATAGTATGGGGGCCGTTTTACAAATAAGAAGAGAAGAGAAAAACTTCCTTTTCTTTTCATAGAACCTAACGTAAAAATAAACACTGCATATTATATCGAGCAGGTTTGAAGAACCATCTGCTTTCTCATGCTTCAACGCTGCATTGGAATAAACCATATTGTTTCCAACAGGACTCAGCTCCACCTCACAAGGCAAAGAAGACACAAACGTGGTGCGCGGAAAATTTGCCCGATTTCATCACAAGCGAAGAATGGCCTGCATCTTCACCGGATCTCAACCCACTTGACTACTTTGTTTGTGGTTATATGCTTCAACATATAGGCCCTACGAAAGGGCTACCTTTAGATCGATTCAAGTAACAGTTGCTTGGTATTTGGGACCAAATTCCTCAGGAACTCGTGCGTGCCAGCTGCGATGGGTTTAAAAAGCGTTTGCGCAATGTTATCAAGG
Organism: Aedes koreicus; assembly: GCA_024533555.2. Taxonomy (NCBI): domain Eukaryota; kingdom Metazoa; phylum Arthropoda; class Insecta; order Diptera; family Culicidae; genus Aedes; species Aedes koreicus. Next base: position 64,121 of record JAHHFK020000613.1, on the reverse strand, counting down.
AAAAGGGCGAGAGATTCGAATTGAATTAATACAGTTTATTTCTATAACATGTATCTCTCAAATGAAAAATAAGTGCTATTATTTGATTGATTTGTTTTGCTGTAATCTCATTTTGTTTTAGTGACACCTATTGTGAGACACCCTGTGCATGGACATTTTGATTCCCCAGCATTTCTTCTCAGGATTTTTTTCAGTAAAATGAACGATTTCCGAGCTACTGTTCTTCTAAAACTATCTATCAAAAACACATATGACCCTCTCAAAAGTTACTCTCAAATCAAAACGACCATTCCTCATGCCAAAACACTTATACTGTTATACTGAATACGTTTGCAAAGTTTCGGCCATATCTAAAATACTAAAGTTTTGTCATTACTGATTTGGCGTCGAACCGCTCTTTTAAACGATATTTCACTTTGAAGATGCCTTTCGGGTTGCTATGATCCGAAATGATGCATTAGGGAAGTCAAAAGAGAACTCTTCAATGGCTCGTAATTCACTTATGACCTCACGTTCAAACTGCACTGCATAGCTTCCAGAATGTGTCTACCATGAACTTTGCAGTAGCCAAGCATATTTGAACGATGAAGGAAACCCAATTTCCTGCTTATATTAACGTCCTGCAATCTCTCTATCTCGACTCGCTCTACCATCGACATCGAAGCCCTTTGTGGTGAAAACAAACAACTCGGACGCTTTCAGATCAATTAGTGCTTAAACTATAGTTCGTCGCTGACCAGAATATATTGCCAATCATCTTAACCAATCTCTCGGTGTCCATTACGAGACGTGCACTCATTTTTAGCAAAGGATGCCGGAAAACACTTATTATTATTCTGGTTGTTTTTTTTTTATAGTCTACACACTGCTGATCTGGTTGTTCCAGATTCTAAAAAAAATCTTTTATTCTGGTTACTAGCTGCAGTAACGTTCAATCTACTAGTCACCTGGTAACCCGAAGCCGAGCATGGATAGAACCAATATCGTTGCACCGTCTGTGGCGGGAGCTGCACTTCGCTGAACCAATGCGATGGAGCAGCTGAGAAAATCGTGAGTTCCATAAACGTTGTTTGCCGCTGCATAATACACGCCTCACTGCATCTTCATACATGAAGATGGACGAGGTTTTTGGAACCTGATCAAATTTCTTGCACAGAAATGGGAGCGATTGCAACCAGGGTTGGATCAAGTTTATGCAATTGCATTTTTCAACTGAGTCTTGACATCTTGTTATGCCCAAAAGGCAGAGGGGATTGCTCAATCCGATGATGGCATCTTGATTTTGTGTCGCAAATCCCGTCGAAAGCTTCCAACTCGCTTGTGAACCGATATTTGCCTTTATCGAAATGTATCCGGTTGATGAAGCATCACTCCCGTGTACACATCTAGAGGATACGTTGAACGGCAGACGGGATAACTTCACTCCCATTTCCCACTTGATGAGGTCAGGAAGATATGCAACCATGGAGAGTTAGAAACAAAAACAAACCAACGAACCGGCAGCGATTGCTGCACAAACTTCCCGGAAGAGACTCGACCAGAAGAACGATGAAGATAATTTATAGTCTTCCACAAGACGAACATCGTCGGATGGACTCGACCGACAGAAAGTGATGAAGCTTTCGCCACCCCATGCCAAATGCGGAACTGAATGTTGATGTGGTGCATCGAGAAAACTGATAGCAGTTTTTCCCGACTTGGATGGAAAAGTGTGTGGAGGGGGAATAAAAACTGTGCCGCAGATATGCGCTGCTGCTGCTGCTGCCAACTGATTGCATATTCAATGAGCTGAAACAGATTTCTTCTGGGGCGCACCAGCACCCAAAAAGGGGAAAAGATTGTCATAAATTGGGAACGGTTGTTCGCAACATGTCGTCCTTTGATTCGATAACGGTTCGAAGACACAACTGATGATGTGATCGGAGAGGGAAATAAATATATAGAATTTTTGAATTCTTGATTACAGCTTTCATCCATTATTTAAAATCAGGAAACGTTTTTAGTCCATATGCAAATTTTGAAGCCACATGAAGTTTATACGTAACATTAAAATTAAATTGTGAATAGATTAATTGATTTGCTTGATAAAGAGCGTTTCCAGATGAAATCAGCCGGAAAAAGTCAAAATCTTGCACGACCCTCTCCGATTTGGATGAAACTTTGCACATGTCTTCGGAATTGGTGTTGATGGATATTCCGCGGGTTAAGGGAATTTTTTGACTCAAGACATTTTTTTCAAAAGGGCGTATGTGTTTTGTCATGCGTATTTTTCAAAAAATCATAACTCGAAAACCGTTGGTTGTAATAAAATTGCGCCTCAGAAAAAGTTGTAGTTAATTAATTTGACTTTATGAAAAAAATATGTACACTGTAAAAAATAATTTTTTTCTTCAAAAAAATCAAAAATTAAACTTAAAAATCAATTAACAAATCTGTCCAACGTACGATTTATAAAAATTGTTTTCTAAAAAGACTTTCAGTCATAAGAAGAAAAATAGAAGTTGTTTTACGATGGAGTAACTTAGAAGTAAGAAAAATTCATTGTTTTTCTAATTTGTTGTTTTTGCATAAATAACCATATTTTAATAATATAATACGATTTTTCTAGTGATTTTAAACAAAAATGCTCATACCCTTCCCCTTTAATTAGAATGTAAAAATGGCTTTTTCCATGAAAATATCCCTTTTTCAAATGTTAGTCGTGATTGTCCATCTTCAAAAGTATTTTTTTTCAAATTGAACATAAAATTTTCAACAACTATCCTTTTGACACCAAGAAGATTGAACATCTTCTTAATTAACGAAATTAACGAATCTTAATTACCAAATAAAAATTTTGTTTTTTTTTTGTTCATACATGATTTATTTATTTTTTCTACTATTTTTAAAAAAAAATTGTATTTACATTTTTACAAACACTATTTCCTAACATTCCTATAAATATTATGAAAACTCAGTATTTCGTCAGTTGAAAATATTTTCGCAGCGATTTTGTTATCTGCAACTGGAATGAAGGAGTGATATTTCTGTGTACCAGGAATCATTTTTGTTTGCTGATAACTACCACCCCATTCTGCAGCTCCCTCTTCATATTCTTCTTGTGAAACATAGCAAAATGATATTTTTGTGAAATTTTCTTGATTTGTCTTGATAGCCCAATCATACAAAGTTTTCGCACTTGTTATTGGATGTTCATGTTGTTTGGCCAAGCTTGCTCTTGTTGCCATTCGTTTTAATGTGCCGCCAATTGCATCACATGGTCCCTTACCATGTGAAGTTGCGAAAAAATGCCACTCAGAATCAATGTTGTATTTCTCTTTAAACTTGCAGAGGCTTGCAAATTTTTTTCTATTTTTGTACTGGGAAGCAGCCCCATTAAACATAAAAATGGCATTTTTTATATTTATTAGTTGATTTAAATACGTTAGTAATTTAGAAATAAATACTTGTACCGCAATTGTATCATGTCTTAGAACTTCTGATATTACAACAAAACTTAGATTTTTAAGCATTTCTGACTCCATATAATAAATAACAAACGGATGAATTGTAGCCTGATCATTGTTCCAATGATGACTTTGAACAGCATCCTGAAGTACAAATGAATAATTCTCTGCAAAATCGCAAATAATAACTACTTCTCCTTCTTGTAATGAAGACTTTGTATCTTTTAAAAATTTAGATTGCTTTGTTTTTATATAATCATGAGTAAATAGTTTTTCTAATTTCTCGCTAAAATATTCAACAAACTCATCGACAGGTTTTAATAGCGTTTCTAAATTACATCTATCAGTTGTAATCCATTGTTCGAACGATATCTCAGACAAGTTATGTTTCTCAAGTTCTTTTAAAAATCTTATCTCAAATTCTGACAGCGTGGGATAATTTTCGCATTCACGGAGGTAACAATATTTTGATCTTGATGATGAATTACACAATAACTTCTCAAAATGTTGATTACAATCAGTGTTGAATGAATATTTTTTTAAACTGTGAAGCAAATCAATATTTTCGTGAATTGCGCAAACACAAACGTTGTGAGAACCTGAAGCATTTAGCAATTTACAATGTTTTGGTCGTAATGCTGCAAAAGTACTAAATCCAATTTTATGTTCACTGACTTCTTTAAATCGAGTGAAAGTTTCTCTAAGTGATGAAAGTAATAACCGTTTTTGAATTTGTTGACGCTTACCATTAGTGTTTACAGAGACATAATCTCTTTGTCCCGGCATGGCTCTGCTGATGTCGTGCTCGTCAAACAAATGTATCACTTGATTCTTTATATCCGGAGTCAAACGATTCCCCGATCTGTCGTTGGGGGTAGCCAATACTCCATTTTCGGCTGCCAATTCTTTTGCTTGTAATGCAAGGTATATGTTTGTTTCAAATTTGCTCGTTATCTGCTGAATCGTCCACGAATTAGGCAAAACTGTGAATATACGTATTTTATCTATTCTCGAACAATCTGGTTCTATGAATTTTTCTTTCAATTTGGAAATAATTTCATCATATTCCACAACCTTTGTTTTCAATGTAGCTAACTCTTCGACTTCTTCTTGTGGTGGTAAGCTGAATAGATATTTTCTAATACCTGCTATAATTTCGGCAAATTTTTGCCGACAGTATTTATCGTTTTTAAATTCTCTAATGGATATCGGAGACACATTTATTCCTGCAATTCCATTATTGAATAACTCAATGTTGTGTATCCTGGAATAATCCGGTAGGTCACTGTCCTGAGAAGATGCTGAGGTAATTGAAGCTGCCGAGGTAATTGAAGCTGCCGATGGTATTTCCTCCAAATCGTTCCGTGATTTGGTTGGTGCTTCGTCATGTCCACCGTTTTCTGGTTGCTCCACTCTTTCGACAGGATTACGACGATACGAATATAACCGACATGAATCACAAATTCTTAATGATGTGTCCAAATGGACCGTACACTGCATGGATAAAAGTTTTTCAATTAACTTGTCAGTTAAATTTCTAAGTTTAGGCGAACACCGTCTCCCGATTTCACGAAAAGGTTTACAACAATGCTTTGTTTCGAGTTCCATTTCAAATCGTTTTACACTTTACGCTACTTATGAAAGACACTGTTAAACTGATGTCATGACTTTGTAATTTAATCCTTTTTATACGTACTAGGTACGCACTTTAGGTACTTTTTTGAAATATTGGTATGTGCAGGGGTATGCATGTAAATTATATTTTCTGTCAACACCAAAGGGAATGCATGAATAGGTATAAATAGGCGTAACAATTGTATTCTTACTGGTATAAACAGTTTAACAAATTAAATGCATTATGTTTCTACCTAAACAAAATACGCTTGTACACTAACATGAATTCTAATTATTTTTGTTTCGGGTTAGGTTTTCATAATATACTGTAAGTAAAAGCAGCAAATTTTGTCGTGTTACCTACAGTAAATATCAGGAATCAGTTTGTCTAGTATTCTCCGTAAAAAAAGGTATATTGTAGAAAATGTTATGTACAATTTGAAAAAAATACGTTTGCAGATGGACAATCACGACTAACATTTGAAAAAGGGATATTTTCATGGAAAAAGCCATTTTTTCGACATTAATTTCAAATTATCTCGAAAACGGATACATTGAGAATGTTGCTCACCAAGAGCATTTTTGTTTAAAATCACTAGAAAAATCGTATTATATTTTTAAAATATAGTTATTTATGCAAAAACAACAAATTAGAAAAAAATTTAATTTTTCTTACTTCTAAGAACTTTTTTATCTTAAGTTGCTCCATCGTAGAACAACTTCTATTCTTCTACTTATGACTCAAAGCCTTTTTGAATTTTTTTTTTTATAAAAATCGTACGTTGGACAGATTTGCTAATTGATTTTTAAGTTTAATTTTTGATTTTTTTTGAAGAAATTTTTTTTTTTTACAGTGTGCATATTTTTTTCATAAAGTCAAATTAATTAACTACAACTTCTTCTCAGACGCAATTTTATTACAACCAACGTTTTTCGAGTTATGATTTTTTGAAAAATACGCATGACAAAACACATACGCCCTTTTGAAAAAAATGTCTTGAGTCAAAAAATTTCCCTTAACCCGCGGAAAATCCATCATCACCAATTCCGAAGACATGTGCAAAGTTTCATCCAAATCGGAGAGGGTCGAGTTCTGTCATTTGCTCATTTGGCAGAGAAATGCTCATAAGAAAAGGCCTATTTTCACTACCGCAGACACCACCGATCATAGTTTATTCAGCAATATTCGAAAATACGGGGAATTGGGGCAAAATAAGCCCAATATCTCTGTTTCCCGACTCGTGCGGTGGCTGCGGATTCTATTTATAGATCAGTACCGGCGCCTACCACGTCCTCACGGTCTTCGGGACGGGGGAAGGATGATTAGTTTGACAATCATTGTTAGAAACCGTGTTTACAACTGCGTCTCCATAATGTCCAAGGGAAGGATTGTGTTGAGTTAGTGAGGCAGGTTATTTTTAGATCAAGGATGCACTGTGGTTAGTGATGCGATCAATGAAAGCGCAGTGGACTACTTTTTATTTTAAAACTAGTGGTGATAGGATGGAGCAAGTGACAAATGGCAAGGAAGGGGACGGGCCTGGGATTGAACTCCCGACCATCTGCTCAGTAAGCAGAACGGGTAATCACTGAGCCACCCAGCCAAGTCAGTAGTCTGTGATAGAAGAATACTGTGCATTTAGTAAATTTACTCTGAAATAACGGCATTATAAGACATCACCTTATATTTGCGCTATTTTCAATACTTTAATGCTGAAAAACCAATAGTTTTCAATATCGACCCGTAGAAATATTTCCGATCGATTTTGAAAATATTTGGAGAAACGACTGAGGTTTTTTTATAAATTGTACCTCTGTATAGAAAACGAAGACGTAGTCCTACATCTGAAAAATAAAATAACATCAGATCTCGAAGCATTATGAATTTTTAAGTCATTTGGCATCGAAAAACAAATTCCGATTTTCGATTATTCCTTTGGGAAATTTTCAAAACTTTGATCAAGAGGCACCCCTAAACCATGTTCGATGGAGCTCAAATTTTGCGTAGGGTCGTATTGAAAGGTAATGAAACTTGTGAGCAATGTCGTGTTTTGAAGTTCGAAAATGTCATTTTCACTGGCACACTAATGAACATGCATGTGAAAGGAAGTTTTTGAAAGGGATGTAAACCGACGTCAATAGACATTTAAAAATCCATTTCCGATAATAGTTTACATTGCCAAGATCAACATTCCGCCCCATATGTTAACGGTTCCGGCATAATAATTTTGCAGCATGTATCTCAAATCAAAGTCACATGTTCAAACTTACCTCAGGGATATACGGTGGAACAAATAGTGCGAATCTGACTGCAATGTGGATGAATCAACCTGTGGATGAACATGTCGATCACAAAGCCAACAAATTCACACCGCCCTTCAGAACAAGACATCATATCCTCACAATAACCACCACCGTAAGTATCCAAGGTAACAAGTTACACAAATAACAGCAACGACATTTTCTCACGTAATACAAACCGACGCAAGGAAGTTGTTTTTGTTTACTGCTCCTGATTTTATGCAACACGAAATGCCAATCCCAGAGCTCCACTTCCGAAGTAGGTTCTCTTTGTCCGTAATACATTCATATATGTAGGTTGCAAAACTCCGTACGACGAGCGGGCCATCTAATATTTATGGGGCAATATTTATGAATTATTTACATCAGAGGGAGAGACAGAGAGGAGTACTCTTCATATATGTCTTAATAGATACAGTAAGTGCTCTTGAAACGTGACATTGAGCTCGATCGAGTAAATCAACTGCATGCGGGCGGTGTTTCTAAATGAGCGTAGAAAAACGTATTGTTTTTCCGGGAAGTTTCTCAGTTTTTTTTACGTGCAATTATGTTACGCGATGTTACCATATATGTAGGTAGTATTTTCCAAGTAGCATGTGCGTCCTGCTATTTTATACTTCCTGGAAGTGGATGAATGGGATGATTTTTTTTTTCGCTTATGTTGAATAGGAATGGGTAGCGGACAGACAATTGTCAACTGGAGTTTTTATATCGGTCATCAATAATTTGCCGTAAATTAATAGGGTGTTGATCCGATGATGTAAATTAATATGAGAGAATAATGCGATCAACGGTAAACCACGTGTAATCGTAATGGAGAAATTCGAATTGTTTATCCTCAATTTGTGTCATAAATTGCCTTTGTTTGTTTGATTTTCATCAGTAACAAACTCTCGACTTTGGCAACCGTAAATCCAAGCCATCTCAGTTTTTCTAAAAAGCACCAGAACCCTTCGTTTTTAAGCCGTCGTGATCTCTCCTCATCCCGGTCCTAATTGTGCCCAATTAGGCATACAATTACTTCATTATATAAATCATTAGCATTAATTAGCACGTGAGCTCAACACTCAACACGTTCGGTGAGCTGTCTTTTCACGCCTGCCTTAGTAGGAGCAGACTGGATGGTGGTTTACCCTACATTTGCCGGTCAGGTATGTCTCAACAAAGACAGAATTAACTCTCTTGTTGTGAACTAGATAATGACGAAGACGGTGGGGATTACCAAGATCTGTATCGTCTTTCGCAGCTGGTTGTCCGAAAGAAGCTGTTGACGTTGTTAGGGGCTATGCATAAACCACGTAGACTTTTTTGGGGGAGGGGGGGGGGGGGTTTGACCAAATTCTACGCTCCATACAAAATTTCAAAAAATTGTATGGAGAAAAGTCTACGAAGGGGGAGGGGGGGGTCTTAGATTTTAAAAAATGTGTCTACGTGGTTTATGAACAGGCCCTTAGTTGAAGGATGAAATATCATAGTATGGATGTGAACCTACGAAATCAGACTTCGGAAAGTGGCGATTTTATTTTCTGACCGCTAATCCAGCACTATCGAATGCTTTTTTTATCTCATTAATATTGGTACTCTCTACCACTCTCATTTATCGGTAAAAAAAAAAACAAGAGCGATTAAGAATGTTTTCACTAAGAAATTCTCCGATAGAAAACGCTTTGCTTACTCATATTTTTCGCAAGGAGTTGTGTCTTAAATTCTCCTTTAACCCTTAAAAGTGCAGGACTTTTTATTTTGAAAACGCTGTATTTCAGTGATGCCCTAACCTTTCCAGCTGAAACTTTCGCTCAAATCAACGAGAATGGTAGTCCTAAAATTTGAATTCCTGTACCCCCCTCCAACCCCTCCCCCTTTCTCTTCGTGGTTGAAACTAGGTGGCTTTGAGGGTATTTTTTATGACGATATTGAAATTGTTTTTATTTTTAACTTTTTTTTATAAAAGGTTTCAAGGTTTTTAGATAGTTTTTAACACAAATGGTACATCAAAGGAATACAAATGGGTATATACATATTTTTCGGGATGTTCTAGGTCGTCCATGCTCTCCTGGAATGTTGATCATGGACTATGTCGCTATGACATCTGAGCATAGGACCTACATACATGAAACATGTCCAACAATGTCAAGAAGAGTGAAATTATTATCTGTCATCCATCTCCATTCATATCAGTAGTTCTAGTCTCTACAAATTGTCCTGGAGTTAAGGTCAAATAATCAACCTACACAAAAAAAAAAAAAATTTTAAAAAACGCGGAAAATTTCCCCTCGTATAATTCTAAGCCAAAGGAGGCGTAAACAACGAAATTGTTTGCAATCTTTCATGCGCCATATAACAATGTTTGAAATCTTCCATACAACTGGCTAGATTCAGGCGTTATTTGGCTTAACTTTACATGAAATATCCCATTATTTTCTGCCAAATCTAGCATTCCCTTTATGTGCATTAGATAACGCAGAAAATGCAATGTTTCTTTTTATCTGTGTAGATCAACCATGACTGGGCTGCTGTCCCCCCTTCCCAACCCGCAGACTCAAAGAAGCTATACGAAGGGATGAAAATGTATTTCCCTCCATATAGGATCTCCAAATTATGCCGGAGTTCAGATAGTTCGTTGCCAATAGTTCAACTAAGACTGTTGTAATGCCCCTAACTGATGTATAGTACAAGTGAGCATCGTTTTCGACCCATTTCCAATTATATTTGTTGTTCTAGGTGCTCCAGGTCGTTGTGGAGTTCAAGTCATAAAATCTATTGAATCAACCACAGCTATAATATAGTTCTTATGGAAGAAGCATACTCAAACAGACTCACGGAGGCTGCATGCATCAATGTATGTTTGTTTGCATGTATGTTTTTTTATTTGATTAGATTTATTACAAGAATGAGAAGCATGACAAAAGATAACAAGCAAAGAATTATTGACATCGTTTCTGAAAAAAAGAACAATACCCCAGAGAAAGGTCAGGCAATGCGAGTTGTTAAAGATTTGGTGGCGCTATTCCAGAATGTATGGAGAGAGATAACCGCAGACAACGTTTTATCCTCAATCCAGCTAGTGGAGGATCTCTGGAGGGAACAAACAATCTATACGGGCGTGATGAGGGCCAACAAACCTTCAATAACGCTGGAGTTTCTCCAAGAAAAAGGTGCGGGAACCAATGACAACCTTGGTTGGGTACAGCGGTTTTATGACGCTAACTTCTTTCTACGAGCGAAAGGGGAAGAAATGCGTCAATGTGGTATCATCAAAATCCTTCGATGATGCGGACAATAGTGGCAATCCAGCTGTAGTACAATATTACAATAAAACGAAAGGATGTGTGGATATTGGTGACCAAAAGACGAGGAGTACTACAGTGTCTCGTAGGAGCCGTGAATGGTCGAAAAAGATATTTTTTGAGATAATCGATATTGCATGTCTAAATTCGTACCTAGTATTTTGCAAAATCTTTCAAAATTGGTTGGGTCATAACTCAATGCGATGATCGGAATATTTGCGAATTCTAGCCGAAGAGCTTGCGATTCCATATATGCAAGATAGGGTTTCTGGGGGTTATTGGAAAGTTCCAAAACGAAGGTATTTGTTTTTCCTGTGGCCAACCAACTGGTTTTGATTGTTGAAAATGTCATAAATTCAGCTGTCAAAGTCATACGAAAGAACATGTAATAGTGCGCTGCCTGATTTGCGAATCTAAAGATCAAATCGTCAATTTCAAGCGATATCAAGACAATCTGGCGATCAGTAAACGGTGTAAAAGATGCTCAAAAAGAAGAGTTTCGAAAACGAATACGAAATGTTGTTTTTGTGTTCCTTAATTGTTCCACCAAAAAAGTAATTTTTTTTTTCACAGATTGTAAAGACATGGATGAGCAGGAAGTGTAAGAATCGTATTGATGAGTCAAACAGTAGACACATCACTTATAAAACAGAGATGATAGAACACGTTATTTCAGAAACGATGTGAATAATTCCTTGCTTGTTATCTTTTGTCATGCTTCTCATTCTTGTAATAAATAAACATACATGCAAACATACAGTTGCCATTGATGCATACAGCCTTTGTGAGTCTGTTTGAATATGCTTCTTCCATAAGAACTACAGTGTGACCAATATACATTCGAGCAAAGTTTGTCAACCATGACACCAAAATAGATAATCCAAATCAAACTATCTTACTACATTTGAAAACAACACTTCAAACTGTCAAGTCCTATACTGATTAGGTTCAAATCTCTTCCGATTATCGTCTAGAATTTCACGTAAACCCCAACTGTGTTTTAGGGGGCTTCAAATGGTGAGTTGACAACTTCAAAGGAGGGTGCGACCGACCTCTCGTCCTCACAAGTTCCTACCTCACGCCTCCACGAGTCATATGATCACAAAAGACTGCCAGCTGAAACATGGAGACGCTGGTTGGCGTAGCCTGGGCAATGTTGTCAATCTGACAATAGCGAAGTGAGGAGGTGCGACTGAAGATCGTGTACCTTTAAATCCTATTGTATATTTTCCATTCTCATTTTAATAATAATTTCAGCACGCTTTAGAATCATCTTTGCATTCCAAAACCATGTAAGACCCTGGAGCAACATGACAAGCATAAAAGGCTCAATTTATTTTTCATGAAATTTTAAAATTCGAAAAAAAAATTATTTTCACAAAATTCATAAAAGACTGGCATGTGTTTCTAAGCAGTATAGTAATATATTTCAATATTTTGTTTAGTGGTATTATTATTAAATAAGCCATTTATTTCAGATATCATCAAACTGGACTCTTCGATTACTCCAATTGCTATCTTTGAAATGTTACTAGAAAAAATATTACAACATGTCTTATAAAATAATATTTTTTACTGAAACTTCATCTTTGATTTTTGGAATGATCTATACTGTTTCAGCTTTTCCAGGACTAGGAGGATTTTTTTTTTGTCTGGATTATCGAGATTTTCAGCCTCGGGCTGGTTCATCTCCCGTCGTAGTCACTCAAATACCTCTTTTGGGTATTTTCGTAACTTGTCCGGGGGTGAGATTCGAACTCGTGACTTTGGCGTTAGAGGTATGGATGTTAACCACTACGCCGGAGTTGCCCCCATCGGACTAGGAGGATATTAATACATATCTAATATTTATTTATTTTTTCAGTGACAATCCATTGGATGTCAGGAGGTGGCAACGGAGTCGGTGATAGGCTTTTGCAATTATTATTGAATGTATTTTTCATTACCGTTTTGCAAATGAACATTAGACCAAATTCCAGCGGATATGATTCATACAGCGCTGTATTCATTTAGCTTGTGTCTGATGTTACAGTTCAATCCTTGTCATTGCTCTATCATTACTCACAATATTATTATAATTGATAATTTTGGTTTTATTGATTTTATTTCATAGATGAGGTTATAAAATCAGCATCAAGCAGCAAATAGTGACCAGTGAATAAGAGTAAAATAAAATGATTAAATTTCAATAGATATAACCAAATTTTTCAGGATACCTCAAACCGAGATTTTAGTGAATTGCTGCTAGCGCTGAAAACGAGCGAAAACGTGCTTAAGTGCGAACCACAGAATTATACACTTTAACACTATAGAACATTTCTTGCATTTCAGGATCAACCGAACGAAGATCATATATAATTGATACGAATTTTTCATTTACATACATATATTTGTACACTATTATATAAATATTTCATGGGAATGGGAGGGACCATCAGGGCACCCGATTGAAGCAATCTGGATGGGGAGAGTGGGAATGCCAACTCCCCATTGCTAACAGTTTGTGAATAGAGGGCGGGCTCTTCTCCCCGCCCATTGGGGCATCCTCCTGTTAAATAGCTTGCTCTATTGACCAATTGTTCAATCTTGTTGTTGGAAGGAGATTCTTTATATCCCTGTGGATACGTATAAGTGATGTTGCATATCGATCCACCAACCCCTTTTTGGCCCTTCATACAGTGGCATGATTAGGATAATCAGTGGTTATTAAAGCTTGATCAAGTCTAACAGAGAGGAGAGCCCATTGCTGTCGGACTTAGTTTCCGTGCTACAATGGGTGGTAGTACATATCATACATCATAAACCCCAACTGTGTTTTAGGGTATATTATTCTATCGCATTTAGTGTGCTCAATGGTACATAATTCATCCAATATCCAATTCCATGCTTTAGAAATGTTCTTGCAAATAATGTCCTCTAGCAATATCTTGTTCGTACATTTTGTGTATGTTAGCCAGGTTAGTGGCATTACATTGGTCTTGGTTGAACTAATAGCAACGAACTATCGAGACTACAGCACAATTTGGAGAACCTAAAACATCTTATATGTAGGGAAATGGACTTTATTCCATTCATATAGCTTCTTTTAGTCTGATTGGGTATGCTGCGTTGCTAAGGACAGTAGCCCAGTCATGGTTGATCTAGGTTGATTATTTGACCTTAACTCCAGGACAATTTGGAGAGACTAGATCGACTGATATGAATGGAGATGGATGACAGATAATAATTTCACTCTTCTTGACATTGTTGGACATGTTTCATGTATGTAGGTCCTATGCTCAGATGTCATAGCGACATAGTCCATGATCAACATTCCTGGAGAGTATGGACGACCTAGAACATCCTAAAAAATATGTATATACCCATTTGTCTACTTTTCATGTACCATTTAAAACCTTAAAACCCATCTTAAAACCTTAAAACCGTTTATAAAAAAAGTTATAAACAAAAAAAAATTCAATATTATCATTAAAAATACCCTCAAAGCCACCCAGTTTCAGCCATGAAAAGAAGGGGGATGGGTTGGAGGGGGGTACAAAATTTACTATCATTCCCCTTGATTTTAGTGAAAGTTTCAGCTAGAAAGGTTAAGGCATCATTGAGATATAGCGTTTTCAAAATAAAAAGTCCGTCCAGCACCTTTAAGGGTTTGATTGATCGTTATTTGTTTCAAAGCAAAAATCGATTCATTCGAATAATCGTCTAGCAATATCGCCAACCATTAATCGAGAAAATGCTTTAATTTAAGCAATAGTAAAGACTGTACTAGAAAAAAATGAGACACAATGATTAGCTTATAACTTTTTAAGGATGTAAAATTTAATAAACTGAAACTAGCTAAGTGTAATGTTAACGTTGGCAAAGTTCCATCACCTTCTATCTAGTGGTTATCGAGATGGCTTCGGGACAAGAGCAGATCCACCAAAAAATGTTGTGCGCTGTCGTGGAAAATCTGACTGCGCCCCACAGATGGATCGGAAAACACCTGGGATTCCATCATTCGATGGTTTCCCTAGTGGTGAAATCTTTCAAGGAGACCCAGACAACTCAAAGGCGGCCAGGCAACGGCAGAACACCGAAAGACAGCTGATCCGGTGAAAGCAAGGAAGATCTGTTCAAGCGTCGACTGAACCTTTCGATCCACGATGCGGTGAAGAAGGCGGAGGTTCCCATCTCGTTTGTCGGAAGAAAAAAAATGGCCTGGCCTCCACCTCTACAAAGTCAAGAAGGCACCTGTGGCAGGAAGCTGTACCGAGAGTGGCAGACTACCGAGGTGGGGCGTGATGGACGACGAGACTTACATCAAAGCGGACAGAAAGTAATTTCCGGGGCAGGAATTTTACGTTGCCACATCACGGTTGGCCGTTCCTGAGGAGGTAAGGAAGAATCTGGTGGACAAATTCTTCCAAAAAGTTCTTGGTGGCAGGCCATCTATAGGTGTGTAGAGATGAGCCAGCCATACATCAAGACGGGTACCATGAATGGGAAAATCTACCGAGACGAGTGTCTCCAGAAGCCTCCAGTGCCTCACGGAAGTGAGACGCTATTTCGGCCGGATTTGGCATCCTGACACTACGCGGTGTTACAGAGAACAATGTAGTTTTTGTACCAAAAGACTCCAACCCACCGAACTCGCCGGAACTTCATCAGATTGAGAAGTGTTGGGTCATCATGAAGGGAAAATTTGGTAAAACACCTAAAGTATTCGAAAACTAGCTGGCATTGAAAAAACAGTGTGTAAAAGTATCAAAATAAGTTGACCCCACTATTGCTCTGAACCTTATGAGTGGTGTCAAGGGCAAAGTGCGGGCATTTGGTCATGGAGAGGAGATCCGATAAACCAATTGAATAGGAACGAAAGCTTGAAGAAAATACGACTAAAAATAGACTTTTGGCGACCATTTTAAGTGTCTAATTTTTTTCGAGTACATTCTTTAATTAAAATGCATTGCTTACTTCCAACATCCTAGCATCTTAGCCAACTTCATGTGATTTGAAACATGCCTTTTTCGTCCTTCAACGGTATCTTCCGGGGACTACGAGCATACATTTTGGCTTCCAGTAATCGTCGCCTGATAGCAACAGTGCTCACACTGAGGTCCAGGTCATCTGTAACTTTATTAGAAGCCGTCGTTGGATGAACCCTCTGGGAGAAACAATGTTCCGGCCTCTATCTTGAAAGCTTGGCTCTCCATTTTAAAGCGATTCTAATCATTTCGGCGGAGCATCCCATCATTTCCTGTATCTCTCTGTACGTTTTTATTTATTTAATCAAGATTTTTGTCTCGTTTCCCCGTTCCTCGGAACAATGTTTACCACGATCCGATTTTTCTATACTAACAACGAAGACATTTTTCAACCCATCTTTGGGTTTTATGCACTCTTGCCGACTGATTAAGCGGAAAAACTTTCAAAATATATGAATGAAAAACAAATTCTTTCAGAAACGCTTACCACTCCTATTCTTTTGAACGGCTTGAAATGGACAATGCAACAGGTTTAAACCAAAATGCACAAAGAAAGGAATCGAAACGCTACAAACAATACATCTTTTTGCTGGAAGATGCCACTACTAAAGCCTGTCCACGTTAAATTTCGGACACTTTTCTTTCAGTGTAGATTTGAATTATTTCACGGATCGCTGAAACGTTTCACTTATATGACAGCTGAAACTCTCCACTTTATTTCGTGGTACGACATGTTTACATTCTTGTTACATTCAGTAAAATGGCGTCGAATTAAGTGGAAGTGCGCAAGCGCATTTTGTACGAACGGCAGCAACATCCGAATTTATCGGTACGCGATCTTGCCAAGAAACTAAATCTACCGAAAAGAGCCGTGTTTTGTGTTTGCAAATCATTACACTAGCGCCTGATTGTGGGTCCGAAGGTTGGAAGGTTCGAAAAGAATCCTCCCGACACATAGACAAGAAGGTGGCAGCCATTATTGAGAAAAATCCCAATCTTTCTATGCGAAATGTGGCTCGCAAAGTTGCGAAGTCAAAATCATACGTACAAAGAGTGAAGCAGAGGCAACGATTGATGTCGTACAAAGTGAAAAAGTGCCCAACCGTGATGACAAGCCAAATTTCACTGCAAAAAGTCGTGCAAAGGAGCTTTACACCAATTTTTTGCAAACATTTTCTTGTATCATAATGGACGACGAAACATACTCGAAGACTTTGAACAGCTTCCAGGTCTGGCTTTTTATACTGCAATGTATAGGAACGCCGTTGCCGAGCATTTCCGGACAAAGAAGGTATCAAAATTCCTCAAGAAGTATTTGGTTTGGCAGGCCATATGAAGTTGTGGTCGAAAATCTAAAAGTTTCGTCTCTACCGGCACTATCAATAAGGATGTGTATGAGAAAGAATGTCTGCAAAAGCGGTTGCTACCGTTTATCAAAAGCCACGATACTCCAGCTCTGTTTTGGCCTGATTTGGCCTCTTGCCATTATGCGAAATCCGTCCTGGAATGGTATAAGGTACAGCCAATCCACCAAACTGTCCAGAACTTCGCCCATTAGAGAGCGGAAACTCTTCGTAACTAAGAAGAATGCAAATGGTACCGAAGATTTCAAGAGAAGATGGAGAATCATCACGGCGAGCGTATCTGAGGATACCGTACGGAACCTGATGGTGGGTGTACCACAGACAGTTCAAGAATTTCACAGGAAGAAGGATTAACATCTTAACCAACTGCTTCTTATGTAGATATAACTCTATTATTGTGAAATAAACAATCGGTTTTGTAGAATTATGTGAAATTTTTTGCTGTTATTAGTTTGGTGTCCGAAATTTATCGTGGACAGGCTTTACATGCTCACACGGTTGGTAGGTGAGACCGGTAACACTTACATGAATAATCAATGTTGTATTCAAGGACGAAGCTCCGCTTCTATTATTTTTAACACAACAGGACATCCGTCCACGGAAACTCCAGCTATGGAAACCAGCACCTCTTGGGAAATGAGGAATTCCGTGAACCGAATCCTTACTGGTCGAGCCCATAATGTCTTGCAATTGAAAAACGTATCAAATGAATGATTTGTAAATATAGACTGTTCCGGAAATGATAAGCACACCTAATGTAATTTTGAATTGAATGAAGTTGTCTGGCTACGTCCTTTTGTTTACACATTTCTGTACGTCAAAGCATCAAATAAAAAAACTTAGTTTCTGGTTGACTTTTAAAATGCGTGGTCTTACCTTGGAGCAGAGAAAAAGTATCCTGCACAAATGATACACTGTGAGTGGAATCTCTTTAAGATAATTGGCCAAGGAAGAGGGTGTGAGCGTCGGAGTGGTACGAACTATAGTTTGAAAATGTGGAGAACAATGTGCTCGTGAAGATGCACCGAGAAGTGGCCGGAAATCCGGTCCTGGTCAGGGATCATATAAGCAGAAACCATCGGCTTCCGTTCGAGATGTGGCGGAAAATATAGGGACCTCGACGCCTACGGTGGTGCGTGCAAAAGAGCGACTTGAATTCAAGAGATACCGGAAGCAGAAGAAACCCAAAAGGAACTCAAATCAGGTCGCGTCTGTGAGACCGAGAGCCCGGAAACTATATGATACAATTTTGTGTAGAAATTCTGGGTGCATAATCATGGACAATGAAACATATGTGAAATTGGATTAAAAAACTGTTCCCGCTTCACAATACTTCACTGAACGCAATGATGGTGTGGCAGGCAATATGTGAATGCGGTAGAATATCAAGCCCGTACGTAACATCGGAGACAATGAAAACCCAGATGTAGATCAAAGAATGCCTCTAGAAGCGTTTATTGCCGATGATCAAGCAGCATAATGGTCCATTTTGGCATATTTTGGCCTGATTTGGCATCATATCATTACGCCAAGGACACACTAGGGTGGTACAAAAGCCAAAATCTCCGTTTCGTGTCGAAAGACATGAATCCGCAAAATTACTCGGAGGCACGGCCAATCGAGACTTTCTGGGCTTTGATCAAAGCAAAGCTACGGAAATTTGTAAGACCACCGGATGACATCTAAAAATGTAAAAAGCATTGGACAAAAGTGGTGAAAATGGTGGGGAGTGCAACTGTGCAAAAGCTTATGGGTCATGTTCGATGAAAAGTGAAGATTTTGATTGAAGAAGAGTAAAATGTTATGTAAAACACCAGAGATATAATTTTCCAAATAAAATAATTGAAATCTTTAAAAAAACAATACATTTTTAATATTTAGAAAGTGTGCTTATAATTTCTGAAACAGTCTTTAGTTTGAAATGCGTTTGTCTTTAACGGAGGCTCTATTAAAATAACTTATTGTGAAAAATAATGAAAAATAGTAGCTTGAGATAATCCATACTTGATTATACCACTGGTAAAATATGATTCCGCAGTTTATTTAATCAGGTTACCAGAGGTTTGAAAAATTCTAAATGTTTAAAAGCGCAACAGCTTCATAATACTAGTTAGCCTTATTTCGCAAAGACACTTAACAAATAAAACCCTAATTTTTGCTAATTTGATATGAAGCACTTTGTTCTGATACACATCTGTCATAAAGCAAGGAATTGATTAAAAAACGTCCCAACTCAAGTCAAATCTTCCTCAGCCTAGGCGTACCAAGAACTGTCGCGTTTCACAAAATTTCGTTGAAATAAAGCCGATTTTAATGAAAAAAAATCCTGCCTCGCAAAGTCTGAACAGCTTTGAATAAAGCCCTCGCGGGCTTGATGGAAAGACCAATGATCAATGTGGCCTATACGACAATGTAGCACTGGGGAGCTGGGGGAATGCGAGCATCGCGTTCATCACATTTCATTCTTCGGAAGTCCTATTGAAACTTTTTCAGTAAATCTACTCGCACCCACACCGGACGAACGGGCTGTAATGAATGAACGAATGAATGGCGCCTTTATCAATGGAGCTTGCCATCACCCTTTTCTGTCGATGTCATGGCAGACATTGCCTCGTGATAGGCATCCTTCCACCGTTCAATTCCTGTCCCTTTCGTCATTCGATAAAGCATCATTGAACGCCGAGCAATGTTCAATGTTTCCACGTGCGACGTCCTTTGGAAGGGGCGGGCTGTCACACGATCGAGTGTATTAAGTTGCTTCCCTCTTTCACCCCATTAACATCGACCATAGATGTATAGTCTTTCCTACACTGACACCAGCTATAAGGAAACACACAAGATTGCCATGTGGGTGGTGCAGCGATGCACTTGAACAACTTCTTTTCAATACCGCCCCCTTGCTTTTCGCGGCTGCTGTAACTATATCGATACGGAATTCACAGGGTTGTTAGCTTAACACATCGTATCGCATCACGAGAGGGTATCCTTTAACCTTTAAAACCTTTTGCCTTCATCAACTGAGATTCGTTTCGTTGAAGGCAGGGCGAGAAAAATCGTGTTTGTGTAGAGATTTTCGAGACCTTCCTTCCGAGAACAACTAGCATTTCACCCACAGCAAGAATGTCTTAATCGAAAGTTATTAAGCTCCTTTGGATAACTCGCCGCGTTTTCCCGCTACTGTTGTTTAGTGTAGTTGCAATTCGATGCACACAAACACTCGGCAACCGGAAGTTCGCAGGAGCAGAAAAAGCAGCAGCAGCGTGGAAGATGTTTAAGCGAACTAAACGAAGGATGAACATTTCACCCAGCACGCTTTGATGTAAGCAGAAGGAGCTCACAATTTGTCAATGTCAAACCCACTACTGGCGTGCTATTACTAGAATGGTGGTAGTGGTCTCCCGTTACAAGCCTACACAGCAGCACGGTCCGGAGTTTGATAAACGAGATTTAACCGACTCTTGTTTTGCTTCCGGTTGAGCGCATCTTCTGGGTTGGGTTTCTTCATCAATCTCTTCATGCCAAGGCTGTGAAGTTGCTGACAAACCGTTTTCCATTAGCCGGGCGTTCTTTCGTTTGTTGCTTGGCCGGTAGTCGCTGTTGATGGGTAGATGGAGCCATAGGTGCAGTCAGAAGGGTTGTGGGAAGCATGGTTCTCCAAATTCTCGTAAATAACGTCTTAGTTTAATATTCTGAAGAAATGTTTAAACTTCAAGGCAAATGCGTAAAAGTTTTAAAATCTCGAGTATCTTTTTCAAACAGACGTATCTGATTTTGTAAACTGTTGAGGAAATCGATCACCATGGCAGCACTGGACGTTAATGGGGCACAAATACTCAAATGGGTTTCAGGCCGTCAAAATGACAGGTGACAGAGCTAAGAGATAGTAGTAGAAGAAAAATAGAGGAAGAAGAAACACAAAGAATTGTTGTTCGAAAGACATTCGAATTAGTACCACCCGTAACATAAGGTCTGTATCCACATTAATCCTGGCACCTTCAAATCATTGTAACTTTTGAAATATTGCACGTAGGAATGAAAAATTTCACTGTGGTATAGCTGAGAGTCTATGATGAAAAAGACTATGACTGATGTTTACATTTCATGTTTAGTATTCAAGATAGTGACGAAAGAAAAACAAGTGCGCGAGCGAATTTTGTACGGGCGTACGGCAAATCCTGACTTGTCAATACGGGACCTTGCAAAAACATTGGATTTGCCTAAATCCACTGTTCACGATGTGCTCAAATCATTTTCGGAACGTTTGACGGTGGAGAGGAAACCGAGAAGTGACAAAAACATTGGACATTGGTCCTGTCATGGACCGAAAGGTGAAAAGGATATTAACGAAAAACCCAAATCTCTCCATTCGAACGGTGGCTCGTAAAATAGGGATGTCGCCTGGTTTTGTCCAAAAGTCAAAACAACGTTTGGGACTTAAGTCGTATGAAGTAAAAACAGTTCCAAATCGCGACGACAAACAGAACTTGGCAGCAAAATCACGGGCTCGACGTTTGTACTACGAATATTTGACGAAGTTTTCATGCGTTGTTATGGACGATGAAACTTATGTCCTGGAGGATTTCAAGCAGCTTCCAGGGCTGGCTTTTTATTCTGCTATGGCCAGAAATGCTACACCTGAGCATTTCAGAACTAAGAATGCATCGAAATTTCCCAAAAAATACCTTCGTCACTACAGGCACAATCAACAAGGGGATCTATCAGAAAGAGTGTCTGCAGAAGCGATTGCTACCCTTCATCAAAAGTCACAAAGAAAAACCTTTGTTCTGGCCCGATTTGGCATCATGCCACTATGCTAAAACTGTGATGGAGTGGAACCAAGCAAATCAAGTGAACATTCTACCAAAAACCTCAAACCCGCCAAATTGCCCAAAGCTACGACCAATCGAGAGATATTGGGCTCTGATGAAGCGGAAGCTTTCTGGAAAGAAGCAAGGAATCAAAGACATCAAACACTTCCAGCAAATTTGGACAAAGACGGCTTCTACGATATCTGAAGAGTCTGTACAAACCCTAATGGACGGAGTTAAGCGCAAAGTTCGAAAATGTTATGCAAATACCGAATAACTATGTTTGTCTTCACGAATTGTTAAAACACATCCCATGAATTTATTATCCATTGTTAGTGCACTACACTGAACTACATGCAGATTAAATAAATAGCATGAAACTTACGTTTACTTAGCATAACAAAAAAAAAGTAGTTGCAACATCAGTTCAACACGGACAAATTAAATATTAAAAGGACTTAAAATTGGAAGTAGACATGAACACACATTATAACCGTTAATAACACAATCATGCAATTACAGTCTAAAGCATACTCCACCCAAATCTGAGTTGCTAAATGAAGTGTCCGAAAATATGTGTTTAGAGCTGTCCGCAGTAAACACTAAACAAAGAGGGGAAGCAAGATTCAAACGTAAATTTCTCAAAACTCTCAGCTCCCTCACGGAAAGTAGCGTAACCATCAGGTTAGAGAAATGTAGGGGCAAATTATAGAAGTCGAGTCTACCGTCACTTTGATCGACATCTTTATTTTGCTATTACAGATGTCGAGAGTTTGTCGACTCAACCGACAGCTCGGAAACTCGGACTGATTTGTCACATTTTTTCCAGTAAGAGTTTGTTTTGATACGCGTTTTTCATCGGTTAGTGGTACCTTGGCTGCGCAATAAATACACTAAACCATAATTTTTTCGCAGATAAATTGACAGAAAAACAAATTTACTTCTAGCAACAAATGTCTAAACAAAACCGTCAGTTCTAATGGCTCAACGAGCTAATTAAAATAATTGTGGACTAATGTCAACCAGAAGTGGTAGGAAATTGATCAAGTGCTCCATTCATTTGGACCAAGAATGCACTTTGGGTCGGAATAACAAAGAGTAAATTTTATTTTCTCGTTTGAATACTATTACTTTTGTAAACCTAACATTGGCTCCCAAGCCATGTCGTTTACCACACGGAGTAACCAGGATGAAGAGGAAGAGGAGGAGGAACAACAGTAAAAGCGATGAGCTATTGAGATTAATCTTAGAATTCTGATGTTTGTTTCTAAAGTACTTCTAAACGCATCATTTCAGTACATTTGTAGTTGGGATTTGGAAATTTACCCTCGAGTTAAGTGGTTTATGAAAACAGTTTTTGATTCCTAGAAGTATATAAAGGAACTATCTAGAATCAAGGGCATATCCTAAAAAGTTCAGAAGGAGACTTCTCATAGCTTAAGGAAGATACTTTCTAGAAGTTCAGGAAGAGACTTTCAAAAAAATACTTCTCCGAAAGTCAAGATGAAACTTCATAGAAGTATACACACTTTAAAAATTTTACAGTATTCGGTAATTTTTTACTGAACTTTCAACAGCAGAACGTTCGGTAATCCGATTTCCCGGATTTCGGTGAAATTTTACAGTATTCCGGTAAAAAAATTACCGCAACTAGTCAAATTTTACCGAAATCCGTTAAATCGGATTACCGAACGTTCAGCTGTTTAAAGTTCGGTAAAAAATTACCGAATACTGTAAAATTTTCTTAGTGTGTAGGGAGAACTTGTTAGTAGTTCAGGTAGAAATATCCCAAAAAATCACCAAATATCCCCGAAGTTCAAGATCATACTTCCCAGAAATTCAAATTCCTCAAAAATCCTGAGAGGACTTCTCAGAGCTTCAGGAAGAAGTTTAAAGACGAGGATTTTTCAGAAGTTTAGGAAAAAACTTCTCGGAAGTTCAGGAGGAAACTATAATTTCTCATAAATTCAGAAACAAACAAAGAATGATACGTCCTAGAAGTTCAGGAGAGAACTTATCTGATCGTTAGGAAACGACATTCTAGAGATTCCGGAAAAAAAATCCCAAAAGTTTAGTTGGAACTTCCCTGGAGTGCTAGAGAGTTTTTCCAAAGTTCTGAAGAGAATATTTTAGATTTTCAGAATCAGGATTTCTCAAACTTCAGGAAGAAACGTCTCCAAAGAATAGAATTTTTTCCAGAAGCAAAGGGGGCACTTCCTTGTAGTTTGAGCAAGAATTTCTCAGAAATTCAGGAACAAACTCCTCCACAGTTCAGGAGAAAACTTCCCAAAAGATCAGAAGAAGCCTTCTCAGAAGTTCACGAAGAAACCTCCAACAAATGTATGGGAATTTTCCAAGAAATTCTGCCGAGGACTTTGCCAAAATTTAGATTCAATTTTCCTCTGAGTCCACGATGGGACTTGTCAGATGTTTAGAAAGAATAAGCTAAGGATAAAACATCCCCAAATTTCAGGAAGTATCTTACTAGAGAGGGCTAAAGCTACCTATAAGTTTCAGCTAAAACTACCTATAAGTTTCAGAAGGAATTTCTCAAAAATATCAGGAATTCAGGAGAACTTGACCAACTCCCAAGCGAGCTATTAAAATACGGTGGTGAAGCACTGGCCAGAGCGCTGCATTGGGTAATTACCAAGATTTGGGAGGAGGAATGTTTACCGGAGGATTGGATGGAAGGAATAGTGTGTCCCATCTATAAAAAGGGCGACAAGCTGGATTGCTGCAATTATCGTGCGATCACGCGCCGCCTACAAGTTGCTCTCCCAAATGTTATGCCGCCGCCTGTCACCAATTGCAAAGGAGTTCGTGGGGCAATACCAAGCGGGATTCATGGGTGCCCGCGCTACTACGGACCAGATTTTCGCGATTCGGCAAGTACTGCAGAAATGACGCGAATACAACGTGCCCACACATCATCTTTTCATCGACTTCAAATCAGCGTATGATACAATCGATCGAGACCAGCTATGGCAAATCATGCACGAATATGGATTTCCGGAAAAACTGACGCGGTTGATCAAAGCAACGATGGATCGAGTGATGTGTGTCGTCCGAATATCAGGGACGCTCTCGAGTCCCTTCGAATCTCGGAGAGGGTTACGGCAAGGTGATGGATTGTCGTGTTTGTTGTTTAAAATTGCATTGGAGGGTGTGATTCGAAGAGCTGGGATAGACACAAGTGGCACGATCTTCAGGAAGTCTGTCCAACTATTTGGCTTCGCCGACGACGTTGATATCGTAGCACGTAACTTTGAGACGATGGCGGAAACGTACATCAGACTTAAGGCTGAAGCTGGTAGGATTGAGCTTGTAATTAATGCGTTAAAAACAAAATACATGAAGGGAAGAGGCTCACGAGAAGACAATGTTAGCCTCCTTGCACGAGTTCAGATCGACGGTGATGAAATCGAGGTAGTAGACGAATTCGTGTATCTGAGCTCATTGGTGACCGCCGATAACGACACCAGCAGAGAAATACAAAGGCGCATTATGGCTGGCAATCGTGCCTACTTTGGACTCCGAAGGACGCTAAGATCGAACAAAGTTCGCCGAACCACAAAGTTGATCATCTATAAGACATTAATTAGACCGGTAGTTCTCTACGGCCACGAAACATGGACATTGCTAGTGGAGGGCCAACGCGCCCTTGGAGTCTTTGAACGGAAGGTGCTGCGTACGATCTACGGTGGAGTGCAGATGGAAGACGGAACGTGGAGGAGGGCGAATGAACCACGAATTGCACCAGTTGCTGGGAGAACCTCCCATCGTACACATCGCAAAAATCGGTCGACTACGATGGGCTGGGCATGTCGTAAGAATGTCGGACGACAGTCCTGTGAAAATGGTTCTCGAAAACGAACCGACAGGTACACGAAGAAGAGGCGCGCAACGAGCAAGGTGGATTGATCAAGTAGAAGGCGACCTGCGGACCCTCCGTAGACAGCGAGGCTGGCGAGGTACAGCCATTTACCGATTACAATGGAAACAACTTCTGTGTACAGCAGAGGCCACACCGGATTGGTAAGGTAAGTAACTATACAGCAACTTTTGATTGTAAAATATTTACAAAATAATGCTGACGTGAAAACTAGATAATAACTCCTCTTCTGAATCATTTTTGAAACTGGTATCGACGCTTGTACACATATGAATTAATAACTTCCTTGCAAAATACTTCAAATAGCAACTTTCAAACAGCGTCTCAATGAGGTTTTCTAATAACAAGAACATTGATGTAAATCCCAAAACAAGAGTGTAAAATGTAAATACTTATCCTTCGACTTTGATGAAGATTCTAAATTACTGTACGGTGTAATATTTCAAAGACATTTTGAAAAATTTCAGCACTACAGTCAACTGTCGAGTGCGGTTGCCAGCTCGATCAGATTCACAACATGAGTATTTCCCTTTTTCTCCCGATATTGACCATGCTGAAATATCGGTGCAATAAAAAGCCGAGGCAAATTCTACTAATAATACTGTATAAGTAGTTTTCACAAACCAATTCATATTTATTTTTAAGTTTTTCGTGGGATATTTCACGCGTAACAAATCATGTCTATTAATAAGATGAATTCGTTTCTGGAAGCAAAATTTTGCTCGGCTTTTTTTGCTACTGAGTGTACATTTACCTCCTTTGCCTGTACCATACAACTGTAAGTACCCAAATCGATTTCAATTACCGCACTAAACTTGCTGTATATGAACCGTGGATTTTCGTACATTCTGACTACTTTTACATCTTTTATGTCGATGTCTTCATTTTGACTTTTCAAATAGTCTATGAAAACATCGGAGGATAATTGACGGCTCATGCCCACTAATTTCAATCTTATCTCCGACGTGGGAACAACAGCACTATAGTTCTCACCCATACTGCTTTCAATACCATTTTTCACATTCGTTACATTTGCTCCGATGGCACATCCAACAATAATGGCGCCATCTTTACCATTCCTAAAATTCTTAATTTCGTGTGTTTTTGGATCTAAATTTGTTTTCCAAAAATTACGAGTATCATCGCAACTTGAGCAACGGGGTCCCCAAAATGGATGCGAATGTCCTTGTCGAGTTCTTTTGCCACTTCCAAGCAAAAAGTCAAAGCCGATCGAAAATCCTTACAAAGAGCAAACAATTTTCCGGCGTCGTCGACGGTTCCAACTCCATCCAAATTCAATATTGATACTATCGTAAATGCTTTTTGCCGCCGCAAAGTCATGTTTGATCGAACCCCAGAGCACCACCACCGTTAACTCCGAACCGAAAAATTGTATCACTCCCAGACACCTTCCCTCAAAGGCAGATTATGAACGGCATCCATGTGCTCAGATTTCCCCCCGAAAATGGATGTAAGCAGAGCTTACACCAGCACCCGAGCGATTACGTGACAGTCGATTTCCGCCAGTCCGAATTTTAATTTCAGCATATGGGGGAAAACTCGGATATCCTGCTCTCTTCGCTTGATATGTTGCCCGTCGTGCTATGTCACAGGTAAACGCAAGCAATTTTCGCCTCAGCATCAGTCCTTTTTCCTTTACCTTATTTCAGCCCCTCGATGTTCGTCGGGTGAAACCTAGGAGAGTGCTTTTCAATCACGTCCTCAAACATTAAACAACTCGGTCGCTGGGTGTCTAAGTGTAAAATCCAACACCATCACCAATCTTAGCATCGAGGGAGTTCGTGCCCAACGAGAGTTCAGCTAGATCAGAATGGAGTTTACGACCAATGGGAACGAGTGTTGATGGATTTGTAAAATATGCCCTACCCCGGCAGGTCTTTAAAGTTCAAATTTAGCATAAACAACAATGAAGCATTACATATTCATATTCTGACAAAGCACTGACATTGGTTTTTTCTGATTTCTCTCTTTCAGGTAACGCATCAAATATTCAGGACATGGCACATCGTCATTTTGGGTTATCATCTAGCTGGCGTAAAGTGTAATCCCCTCTCCCCGATTCTCAGCAAAAAAAACAAACAAATCCCATAAATCTAGCCCGCTTGTCCTTACTCAACGATAGAAATGGCAAGCCTTCCATCGAACAACACACACACACACACACACACAAACTCGGGCTCAGTTGATACTGCACAAAAAAGCACTGGGGGAAAAAAACTTTCGCATGCGATGATTAACGATGCTCATCCGCATATTCCGCGAACGCGCCATTCTAACGGATAACGGACCCACATTTGCACATTGTTCTTTCGCCCCAACCCAACATGCAAAAATAAAAACCGAGAAGTTTTGCATCATTTCCTCTGCTCCTGTACGTGAGAAGCACCATCACAATCTGCCCCACGGACGGATGCAGAAGAACCACACAACGTTCCGACGATGATGGATATGATGGGCGGTTGCTTGGTTGGCTGGTCGATCGGTAGCACCACATTTCTTGTTTCGTTTTCCGGGAATGAAAGTCGCTGCTGCAGAGGCGCGAGGATTTCCGGCGTTACCTCTCCGGATTGTTGGCACCATGTGCGAAGAAGGTGTTTTGCTGTTTGAGATCGGAAATTTCATCAATCTCATTCCACGCCAAATCGGTCGGTCACCAAACTCAACTATCTTTGATTTTGATGGAAACCAGAGTACACATCTTCAGTATATTGAAAAAAAAAATCCATAAGTGTTAAGGTTATTTTGGAAACAAAATGCACTTTTGAGATGGGTGTATATTTCTTTTTCAACATTTTACTTGAAAAATCGTAGTTCAAAAACCATTACATTTTTTTTAAAACACCATATGGGGGAGTTGTAGAGAACTAAAAAGTCTTTGTAAAAAAAATGAAAACTGAAAAAAAAAATTTTTTTTTCATAAAAAAAAATCAAAAATAAATACCCAAAATCAAATATTAAAAAAAACATACTTTTTAATATTTTTCAAATTTGTTTTGTGGAAATTTGAGAAAAAAAGACACGTTTTGAAAAAAACTCTAGGATGGACGCTCTTATAATAAAAAAGTTTTCCGAAGAGCGAACTTTTTGAGCATTCATATTTCAAATTTTGGTTATTCATTATTGTAAATGAGAATTAGATGCTACAATATGATTTTGGAGATCATTAAAAACAATAGCTGTCTAATAATGATAAAATCACCTGAACATAACCGTTTTCAAGATTTTTCGATTTTATTTCAATAGAATGAAAAAACATAAGAAAATTCCTAGCTCTTTTCTTGAACAAAATCGGAATTTCCTGAAAAAATGACCAAATTGCCAAGATCTTCATATTATAACGACCACATTACTCTAATGTCCTCTTTTCTTTTTGATATCAGGATGATAAGAAGACTCATTTGAAAAGAGCAAGATAAATAGCCCACTATTGTTTCAATGTACGAAATCAATATATTTATAATTGTTTTATGGCTGTATCAGGTCGGGCCGCTCAGAGATTAAAGGCAGGGAATTTTCTTCAGCGATGAAAGTAATGCTGTGAGATAGATGTCGCAGGGGCGACAAGTGTGAAGTGGACAGATGCTGAAATTATGCGGAGGGTCATATAGAAGAAGCATATTAATCTGAACTGCTGACTATTTTGCCAAGCTCCAACGATGTTAGAGGTCGGGTGTAGTGTGTGAAAACTACACTCCGAACAGTTCGGTGATGTAGCGATGAAAGTAACACATATTGTTTAAGGTAGGTAGACAAATAGCAGCTATAACGTATGTCAGGTATATCTTCTCATAAAAAAAACAGCTAATGTACGCTGCCTGTAAACTACCAGAGATGTTTTATACCTGCATTTCCAAAGGTACCACAGCCAATATATATGCTCATACATAGTCGCATTCATCAGTAAAATCTATCTGAGTGAACTGAAAATGGAGTTTAACATGAAGAAGTGTTGTATGCCGTTTCCCACTAAACGGTGCTCAAAAAACCTTCGTAAATTAACCGAACAAAATGTCAAAAAACTCAAGTTTATGGGCAAAACACATTTGGACACTTCTTTGATGATTTGTGATAATTGTCGTTTGCATTTAAATAGAACGGAACAATCCCATGCTGCAATTTCGGAGCCTAGTGAGAAACCATCAATTACTAACATTATGGATCCACAACCATCTACATCACGGCAAGTAGACTTGTATGGTCTCGAGGAAACGCCATCGGCAATATCATTAATGTCAGTGCCATCTGATAGCAGTGTGCAAGATTATTCAAGGCGCCATAATATTGAGCTATTTAACAAGGGCGTAGCTGGAATCAACGTTTCGCCAATATTGGCTAAAAAGTTCCTGAACGTAAATTATGCCCGCAAAAAGTTCAAGATGTTTCAAACGGCATTCGGACACACATATTTGGGGATCAAGCGGAGGAGGATGACCTGGAACAATTGAAAGTGAAAGCAGCCGAATATGACGAAATAATCGCGCAGCTAAAGGACCGGTATGCTGATCCAGAAACTTCGAGGGACGATCAAGTAAGGATACTTTCGGTTTTACCACAATCTTGGACAAATCAAAGAGTAATGGCAGAATTTGGAATAACAAACAAGTACATCGTATCACAAGCTACCCCCCCCCCTCCTCTCCTCCCTTTCCTCCCCAATTCCTTGCAAAGCACGAAGGTGTTTAAGCTGCCCCTAACGAAAAGCTGGGACACGGTCTGAACCCGGAAATAAAAAACCAAATTTTGCAATTTTACGACAGTGATGAGATTACACGAGCAACCCCTGGTATGAACGACTACGTTTCAGTGAGGAGTGAAGGTAAGAGGGTTCATATTCAAAAGCGCCTTTTAGTTTGTTCATTAAGAGAATTTTGCAGCACTAAGACCAAAGCATTGCAAATTACTTGGCAGCACAGGTTCTCATAACATTTGTGTTTGCACCATTCATGAGAACATTAACTTGATGCTTCATGGTCTTAGAAAATATTCATTCGAGAATGATTATAAATTGTGTTTTGAAGAAATATTATGTAGCTCATCAGCTAGAACTAAAAAATGTTACCTCCGTGAATGCGAACGGTGTCCAGGCTTTTCAGATTTTGAGAGTAGTTTAACAGACAAATTAGAAAAACGTGGTTTAGTTGAAATATCTTTTGAGCAGTGGATTTCAACTGATAGATGTAGTTTAGAGACACTTGTTAAACCAATTGATGAATTTATTGCTTATTTTTGTGAAAAGTTGGAACAATTAGTATCCCACAATTTTATCAAATCTCAGCAGTCTAGTTTCTTGAGAGATTATAAAAGTTGTCTTAAAGACGGCGCAGTAATAATAATTTGTGATTTTTTCTGAAAATTATTCATTTGTTTTTCAAGATGCTGTTCAAAGTAGTTATTGGAGTAATGAGCAAGCCACTATTCCACCCTTTTGTCATTTATTACACGGAATCTGGAATGCTTAAAAATATCAGTTTCATTGTTATCTCAGAAGTGTTGAAACATGATGCGATTGCGGTGCAGGTGTTTATTCCAAAACTAATAAAGCTTTTTGCAAACAAAAATTAAAGTAAAGAAAGCTACGTTTATGTCTGACGGGGCAGCATCCCAATATAAAAATAGGAAGAACTTTTCAACCCTTCCCCCCCCCCCCTTGTAAGTTTAAAAAGAAATACAATATTGATGCTGAATGGCATTTGTCCGCAACATCCCACAGTAAGGGACCTTGCGATGCAATTGGTGATACATTAAAACGGATGGCAAGATATGCAAGCCTTGCTGTGCAACATAAACACCCTATAAAAGAAGAGAAGAGAAAGGAAAGAAATTCATTAGAGTTATTCGAGATGGGCAAAACCAAAAAAGTGATGATTGTTTTAACAAAAATGTCGTTTTGTTATATATCACATGAAGAGTATGAACAGGGGGTAGCAGAATGGAATGAAATTTACCGACAGACTAAAACGATTGCAGGTACACAAAAGTACCACTCATTCGTTCGAAATTTCAGAAAACGAAGTTTTTGTAAAACTGTTTACGAATGACGAAAGAGGCAGGATTCATAATATATATAAAAGCAATCAATAGTTTATATAATGTTTATGTAATATTATCAATGACCGAGACTAATAAATGGTATATAAAAATATAAATCCAACCTTAATTCATTATTTTTGTCTTATAACTTTAAGTGAAGCTTTTTCAATCGACGAGCTGTTAAGAGTAAGTAAGAGGCACATACATGTGTTTTAAAAAGGCTAAAAACACAAGAGAAACAATCGTTAGCTATTGTTGTTTTAATATCACGAGTAATTTATGAAAAGGGCGTATTTTTTGAGGTTTTGAAATTTTATTGAAAGAAAATCAGAAATATCTTGAAAACGGTTGCGTTTACGTGGTTTATCATTATTATCATTATTGTTTGTAATGATCTCCAAAACCATATTGTAACATCAAAATTTATTTATAAGAATGAATAACCAAAATTTGAAATATACACCAAAGTTCGCTATTTGAAAAACTTTTTTATTATAAGAGCGTCCATCCTAGAGTTTTTTTTAAAACGTGTCTTTTTTTCTCAAATTTTCATACAACAAATTAAAAAAATATTAAAAATATGTTTTTTTAGATATTTTATTTTTAGTAATTATTTTTGATTTTTCTTGATGAAAAAAAAATTTTTTTTTCTGTGTATATTTTTTTAAGAAAGGTTTTTTAGTTCCCTACAATTCCCTTATATAAAGTTTTTCTCTAAATGTAATGGTTTTTGAACTACGATTTTTCAAGTAAAATGTTGGAAAAAACACATACGCCCATCTCAAAAGTTACTCTTGAACCCAAATTATCTTAACACCAGTGGAATTTTTTTTTCCAACGTACCGAACTCATGTGCCAAGTATCCAAATCAATGATGATCGGGTATGATTTTTGGGATTTCCGGCACATTCTGGATGGAATCCCAAATTTTTAAATTTTGAATCTTTAAATGTTTAAATCTTTAAATCTTTATATCTTTAGATCTTTAAATCTTTAAATTTTCAGATCTTTAAATCTTTAAATCTTTAAATCTCTAAATCTTCAAATCTTTAGATCTTTAAATCTTCAAATCTTTAAATCTTCAAATCTCTAGATCTTCAAATCTTTAAATCTTTAAATCCTTAAATCTTTAAATCTTTAAATCTTTAAATCTTTGAATCTTTAAATCTTTAAATCTTTAAATCTTTAAATCTTTAAATCTTTAAATCTTTAAATCTTTAAATCTTTAAATCTTTAAATCTTTAAATCTTTAAATCTTTAAATCTTAAAATCTTAAAATCAAAAAATCATGATATCTTAAGATCTTGAAATCTTGAAATTTTAATACATTAAAATCTTCAAATTTTTAAATTTTTCAATCTTAAAATTTTTAAATTTTTAAATCTTTGTATCTTTAGATCTTTAAATCTTTCAATCTTTAAATCTTTAAATCTTCAAATCTTTAGATCTTTAAATCTTCAAATCTCTAGATCTTTAAATCTTTAAATCTTTAAATCCTTAAAACTTTAAATCTTCAAATCCTTAAATCTCTAAATCTATTAGTCCTTAAATCTTTAATCCTCTAAATCTTTAAATCTCTAAATCTTTAAATCTTTAAATCTTGAAATCTTTAAATCCTTAAATCTTTAAATCCTTAAATCTTTAAATCCTTAAATCTTTAAATCTCAAAATCAACAAATCATAATATCATAATATCTTAAGATTTTAAAATCTTGAAATTTTGAAATCTTAATATTTTAAAATCTTCTAGTTTTTTTAATTTTTCAATCTCTAAATCTTTAAATGTTTAAATCTTTATATCTTAAAAATATTAAAATCTTTAAATCTATTAATCTTTAAATCTTTAAATCTTCAGATCTCTAAATCTTTAAATCTCTAAATCTTTAAATCTTTCAATCTTTGAATTTTTAAATCTTTAAATCTTTAAAACTTAAAATCTTAAAATCGTATTATCTTAACATCTTAACATCTTAAAATCTTAAAATCTTAAAATTTTAAAATCTTAAAATCTCAAAATCAAAAAATCAAAAACTCTAAGATCCTGTTCTGCTGTAAATCTTTAAATCTTTAAGTCCTTAAATCTTACATCTCTAAATCTTTAAATCTGAAAAACCTTTAAAATTTGAAATCTTAATCCCAAAAATTATTAAATCTTAAAATTCAAAAATTAGAAAATCTACCTATCTGGAAAAAACCTAAGAATTTGAAAAATTAAAAAAAAATGGTGAAGTATAGAAATCTGGCAACACAAAACTCTGAGACTAAAAGAAAAATGTTAAAACTCGGTCACAACATTCTTCTATTTGCACTCTAAGAATCTTCTGGCAAAATATGTGTGCAATAAGTTTTAGAAAACCCCCTGACAATAATAGAGCCAGAGCCATAATTTGCTCTATCTTTAAATCTGAAAATTTAAAAAATTTCAGATTAAAAATTTTCCAAACTTAAAAAAATAATTATTAAAAAAATTCAAATTGCTTTAAAATAAACATATTGAGCAGTTTAATTTAAGAGCAATGAAATAGACCGAACTATCAATATTTTTACAACATTACTACAATCATGTATAAGAAAGAATCCACAATGCACTGATTTACCGGTGTATTCAGTGGTTATCCAAATTGTTTGATTCGATATTTGTCAAATAAAAACAATGTTTTCCCGACGATGGATTTATTCGGCAAATGTTTTGCCAATAAGGTCTTTCGGTGATATTAGTGTCGATATTAAATTTAATAAACACCCATTATTTATACAGTCTTGACTATTCAATGCAAAAAATCTGGTACGTCTAATCGCTGTTAATTTACACTGATCGTTGTAGATGGTTTTTGAACTTTCTCATGCCTGACAAAATGCTATCAAGTTGTGAAAACAAACTCTATTTGATTTAGACCCCGTTCAGACTACAAGCTATATTACTTGATATAACGAATCTTGATATGAGACGTCAGTTGCATTATGTCCAGTGAAACTAAATATACAAACATTGATATTAAGCTACTTTTTATCAAGTGATACAACTCGTAGTCTGCACGGCACATTACATTTCCTATTATTTTCGACAAAATTATGAAATACCATTCAGCAAATTTACCGATTCGTGAAGAAAATATGAAAGTTTGAAGGTAAACTTTGCCCTACCATACTTAATACATCACTTAAGCATAGATAGATAGTTGTATTTTATTCGCCAGTATTCACTACATTTTTAGTTTATTTCTCAAAATCTCATACCTCGGAATATTATGCATGTTAAAGGTGGCCGAACTTTTGATTTTCCGTGTCAAAACTCCGTCAATCTCACCCCTTAAACATTCAACAACAAAATCCTTGAACAAGATTTTCGAGGGGGTAGGCTACCATTTTCAATTTCAGGACAATCGGAGCTGTCTATAAGAAAAAAGTATACATAGCCTTGCAACCTTACGTTACCTTGTTAACCTAAGAAATTCTAAGAAAAATTCATCAATTTCATTACTAAGAAAACTTGCTTGCCGAATGTTAACGACCTATCGATTGTAGGATTTTGTTTGATTACTTTTGTTTTGATTCGACTAAACAGGTTTTAGTAAAACTATTTTTGACATATTTTAGTGCACCAAATTTTTTCCACATGGATGGAAACTTTCTCGACATTTAAGGCGGACAGTTTATTATTTTTAAACTCAAACTCACTCGCGAAATTGCTGAAAGTCGAAACACGAAAATGTAAACTGCGATTGCTAGAACGAAACGACAAAGTTGATCACCGTCTCACACGCACCCCTCTGGATGGCACATCGCATCGAAATGTCATAATTTGTAATTAAAGCAGATTTCTAAAGGGCTTATGAATATAACTGAAGGGATACACGGTGAAATTTTCATCGGCGCGCCTCAAATTGCCCGGCGGCGTGGGCAAAAATACGCAGCGCCGGTCGAAAATAGTGGCGGCGGCGGCGCTATAAAATCGTCGGCGGCGCACAGATCTAGTCAGGGTTCAGTCACGTTTTTGCTATGGATCGGCATCATTGCATCATTTGTGGGCAACAGTCAAGTGGAAAATTTAACCGAACGTTCCTTTGAAGTTGGAAATACATTGGCCATTCGTGACCGGAATCAGACCGACTGACGCAGGTTTTACCCCAGAGAGAAGCAACTGTGGGAGCTGCAGTGCAATTTTCCGAATAAATGCGAGTGCAGCAATGGATTAATTAGTGCCAAAAGTAAGGGAAAAACTGCCGAATGAGTATTTCCAGGAAAAATCTAACAGAAATAGCCAGAAACTCGATTTTGATGAAACTTTTGAAATGCAGTTATGTGGTTTATGACATCAATTTTTCAAATGCCCTTTGGTTGATAATAAAATCGTAATTTTTTTCAACATTTTGAAAGTCAAACGCTGTTAAGTTTATAATCATAAATTACCGCTCAAGAAACTATCTTGATGGGAGTGATGATGTTGCTCGAGGAGGAACATGAGCAATCAGCGTTCTGAGCACTTTTGGCTTTTTTCACGTGTTTATGAAAAGCCAAGCAATGAAAGTACACAGATAGAAAGAAACACTTAATTTTCTGCGTTGTCTAATGCACACAAAGGGAATGCTAGATTTGACAGAAAATAATGAGATATTTCATGTAAATTTAAGCCAAGTAACGCCTGAATCTACACACTTCCAAATTCAATCAACACATCTTTCGTCGAATTGCGTATGTGTCAGTTTCAGGAGACATAATTTTACACGAAATCCTTCTTTACCCCGTTCCCGTTCTCCGACTTTTTACGAACTTGAATTACGTCTCGTGTAAAATTCATAATTTCTAAGTGTGTAGTCTGTTGTATGAAAGATTGCAAACATTGTTGTACGGACTCGCTTGGAAAAGTATTACAACACTTAGTTGAATATACCCCCCAAAAGTTTAGCATCACCTAAATACAGGTACATTCATGATACTATATCTCAGAACTCTGATTAAGTTGTTCAGAAGGTCAAGGACATCCGGAAGGTAGACCGTTTTATTCAGAATTCCATCATTACGTGGCGCTTGTGAGCATTCAACATTGAGCATTTTCAACTTGTTCAATGTCGTCATTTTGGTATGATAGAAAGTTCTAAATGAAAGTTCCAGTTTAGTTTACTATCAAGGAATACTCCAAGGTATTTGACTGTATTTGAAAGTTCCAAATGCGCACCTTTCAATCTTAAGTTTTCAAATGAATATATTCTCCTTCGTGTAAATGGCACAATAGCACAATATGAAGTAAACCAGACCTGAATCACGTGAATGTGCCGTGAGTCAGTCCTGAATTACTTGAATTTGAGATGAATTCATCTTGAATCACTTGAATACGAAACGAATCAAATCTAAAAAATGTATAATCACTTGAATGAGAAGTCAGTCAGTCCTAAATCAATTGAATTTGAGGTAACTCAGTCCGGAATCACTTGAACACGAACTGCATCAGGCCTAAATAACCTCTTCTGAAAAACTTTCCCGAAGACTCGAACTTTCTATCTTATCAGAATCACGAGATAGAGCAAGTTAAAATGCTCAATTTTGCATGCTCACTAGCGCCACGGAGCGGTGGAATTTGAACACTAACGGTCCATTCCAACCTTCGGCCGCACCTTCTGG
Organism: Aedes koreicus; assembly: GCA_024533555.2. Lineage (NCBI taxonomy): Eukaryota > Metazoa > Arthropoda > Insecta > Diptera > Culicidae > Aedes > Aedes koreicus. The sequence continues at coordinate 26,769 of JAHHFK020000613.1, read as the reverse complement.
GACGCTTTCGCATAACTCTATCCATGTAACGCAGGTACTTCTTCACTCTTTGGCCGGTTTCATCACCTTCTCATTTTCAGCTTCTGGTCGCTCAGCACTTTCGGGCGGTCCTGGTTCCAACGTTCGACGCTCTCGCCTTTTTTCCAGAAGGGAGAGGATGTTGTGAATGCAGGATCGGCTATGTTTTGCGGACACAAGGTTCCTCAAGAACTCATCGTTCCAGGGTTGAGCAGGCAGTACGAACAAACTATCGAATGTAGTTGCTAAACTGTTTTCGCCATGACTGATAACGCTGCCATTTTTTTTTTCTATACACAACAGGGTTGCTACGATTGGCGATACATAAAGCTTGCATTAAAAAAGGGCCAATTTCCGGATGGATGGGGAAAAAACGATAAAACAAAACAAATTTTGATATCTGTAATAAAGCCTGTCCACGTTAAATTTCGGACACTTTCTTTCGGTGTAGATTTTGAATTATTTCACGGATCGCTGAAACTCTCCACTTTATTTCGTGGTACAACATGTTTACATTCTTGTTACATTCAGTAAAATGGCGTCTAAATAAGTGGAAGTGCGCAAACGCATTTTTTTTACGAACGGCAGCAAGATCTGGATTTATCGGTAGGCGATCTTGCCAAGAAACTGAAACTACCGAAGATTACCGTGTTTTGTGTTTGCAAATCATTTGACCAGCGCTTGACTGTGGATCGGAAGATTGGAAGAACAAATCGAAAAGTATGCTTCTGACAAATAGACCAGTAGGTGGTAGCCACAGAGTGAAAAGATACATTGAATTTTCTGCGTTATCTAATGCACATAAAGGGAATGCTAGATTTGGCTGAAAATAATGGGATATTTCATGTAAATATAAGCTAGATAACGCCTGAATCTAGCTTGTTGTATGAAAGATTGCAAACATTGTTGTATGGCGCATGAAATATTGCAAACAATTTCGTTGTTTACGCCTACTTTGACCTGGAATTAAACGAGGGGAAATGTTACGCGCTTGTAAAAATTATTTTTTTTGTGCGTTATTGAGAAAAATCTCAATTTTTCTGTGCGAAATGTGGCTCGCAATGTTAGGAAGTCAAAACCATACGTACAAAAAGTGAAGCAGAAGCAAGGACTGAAGGCGTACAAAGTGAAAAAGTTGCCCAACCGTGATGATAAGCAAAATTTCACTGCAAAAAGTCGTGCGAAGGAGCTTTACACCAATTTTTTGCAAACATTTTCTTGTAAGTATACGGTAGTTTTTGTTTTCAGTCGGCGGCTCGGTCGTACACCATAACACTGGAACGTATTCAGTATCGGTGTCTTTGTAAAGGGCGATACGGTCAAAATTTGGTCAATATCAACTTGACGTATTTCTTTCAATTTTGCATATAAAAAACCTGAACACCCCTCATTTTGAAGGTGTGTGCGTGTGTAGAATGTTGCTCCTATTTTGATTTTGGAATTCACTCTTCAGTTGTCAAAATGCCGTCCAAGCAAGAAGAGCAGCGTATCAAAATTTTGCTCGCGCATCGCGAAAATCCGAGCTACTCGCACGCAAAGTTGGCAAAATCGCTAAAAGTTGCCAAATCAACCGTTACAAATGTAATTAAAGTGTTTGGGGAACGTTTGTCGACAGCCAGGAAGTCTGGATCGGGAGGAAATCGAAAACCGGAAGCCGCTGAGACGACAAAGAGAGTTGCCGGTAGTTTCAAGCGAAACCCTAACTAATCTCTCCGAGATGCCGCAAATAAGCTGGGTGTATCGTCTACAACCGTGCATCGAGCCAAAAAACGAGCCGGACTATCGACTTACAAGAAGGTAGTGACTCCAAATCGCGATGATAAACAAAATACGACGGCCAAAGCGCGATCCCGGAGGCTGTACACGACGATGCTGACGAAGTTTGACTGCGTGGTAATGGACGACGAAACCTACGTCAAAGCCGACTACAAGCAGCTTCCGGGACAGGAGTTTTATACGGCAAAAGGAAGGGGAAAGGTAGCAGATATATTCAAGCACACGAAACTGTCAAAGTTCGCAAAGAAATATCTGGTTTGGCAAGCCATCTGTACCTGTGGCTTGAAAAGCAGCATTTTCATAGCTTCCGGGACTGTCAACCAAGAAATTTACGTGAAAGAGTGTTTGAATAAACGTCTGCTGCCTTTCCTGAAGAAACACGGTTGTTCCGTACTGTTTTGGCCGGATTTGGCATCTTGCCATTACGGTAAAAAGGCCATGGAGTGGTACGCCGCCAACAACGTGCAGGTGGTTCCCAAGGACAAGAACCCTCCCAACACGCCAGTGCTCCGCCCAATTGAGAAATACTGGGCTATTGTCAAGCGGAACCTAAAGAAGACCAAAAAAACTGCTAAGGACGAGCAGCAGTTCAAGGCAAACTGGCTTTCTGCGGCGAAGAAGGTGGACAAGGTGGCTGTACAAAATCTGATGGCAGGGGTCAAGCGTAAGGCCCAGCAATTCGGATTTGGAAAAGCGGAAGCCTAACTGAATATTTTTCCTGAATTTTATACTAATTGAACTAGAAAAAGAAATTTAATTTGATTTTTTAAATAAACGATTTCACCGATTTACACGCGTTTTCCCTTGACCAAATTTTGACCGTATCACCCTTTATCGCGTTAGGTTGCATGCACTCGACTCACACCATGAGTCTTAAAGTGCTGGCTGGCATGTTGCCACTCTCGGATCGGTTTACAGAATTGTCTCTCCGGCTTCTGAAGTATGAACCCTCAGGTAATCGAAAACTTTGAGAAGCTCCTTGAGTTGAATCCTCAAACTCGCTTCTCCGACTTCGGCAGTTCGGTTTATTTTGATTTATCCTTGGAGCAAGAGCTTCATGGAATCCCAGAACATCATCGTCCTATGATTGCTCCGGTAATATTTGCTGCAAAGTTTGGCCAAGTCGATTCCACTAAACCGCTCTTCACTGACGGATCATTGATAGAGGAGTCAGCAGGCTTTGGTATATCTAACGAACTTCATAGCGCCGCACGAAAACTTCAAGCTCCTTGTTCCGTATATGTCGCTGAATAAGCGGCAATACACTTTACGCTAGAAATTGTTGCCTCACTAACACCGGATCAGTTTTTGATTTTCACAGATAGTCCCAGGTCTATAGAGGCTACTTGCTCCTCGAGGCCGGTAAAGCACTCCTCGTATTTTCTCATGACAATACAGGAGCTTCTAAGTGCTTTATCTTCGGGTTATTTTATCATCACCTTTGTATAGGTCCCTTCTCATTGTTCGATTCTGGGCAATGAAAGAGCGGGGTCGACATATCGCCTTCAACCAAATGTACTGGTTCGAGATATTTTGGCTCTGCGTAATCTGGAGTTTATGAAACTCATTTATGTGTTTTTAACTAACATTAGCCCTAGATTGTAGATTGTTTCACATGTATTTTTAGTTTTAGTGTTTTTTTTTTATTTTTGTTTGTGTTTTGTTTTCTTTCTCAAAAATGTTCAAGTCAAAAGAAAACCCAAATTTGTGTAGTTATAAGTTTTTAGACAATTCAGAATTTAAAATTTCAGATCATCCATGGAATTCCCAAGTATTGTAAAGTAATTTTGAATTATTTTCTTCCCTCGTGGCCATTATAATGCAAGTCCGTCTACAATTGCAGCAGGATCAGCAGACATGCAAACATTACAAATATAGTTGTTAGTATGATTTCATATTATAACATCCCTTCACAATATTTGTATGCTATTTTCAGCTTTGCATTTGCATCGTTGTAAGTTTTGGCCCGCCAAACTCACGTTATGTATTTGAAAAGATAGGAAGGTTTTTTTTTCCGTTATTTAGGTTGTTTACGTTTTAACGACAAATTCTACAAAAAAAAATTTCTTCGTCATAAATAATGAATTCCAAAAACTAACATTGTTTATGATCCTACACTTTCTATTTTACAAACATAAAGAATCATTTATGGGCCCAGTAGGAAACAAGAGCTATCGAAGAATTTTTGATCTATTCAGTTTCCGTTTTCGGGCAGTAATCATACTTATATGAAATTTATTTCGCACTATCAACACTATCACTATCACTGTCACTGTGATCAACTATCGTATCACGTTGCTATTTTCGCCATTTTAGAGTTTCAATCATCTAACATCGCAGCGGAAGAGGCAAATAGCAACATTATGTGTACATTATATAGTATATCTTTATAACATCGTATTATTTGCATCATCTCATAACCTTCACATTTTCATACAACAAACCTGATTTAGATGGTATCTGGCTTAAATTAACACGAAACATCCCTTCAATTTATGACATCTAGTTAGCATTCGATATATGTCCATTGTATGACGCAGAAAATTACATCTGTGGTAGACTTTTGCACTTATTACTGAATATATTTTTCATTTCCGGTTTGCAAATTGATTTCTTACCAAATCTGAGCTGATATGATTCATGCAGCGCTGTGTGCCATTTGGCTAGTGTCTGATTTTACAATTCAATCTTAGTCATTACTTCATCATAACTCCTAATATCATTATATTTGATAATATTGTTTTATGGATTTCACTTCATAGATTATTTTAACATTATACTTAGTGTATTTATGTCCACTTGTCTTCAACTCCCTTTCAATTGAATCTTCCCTTTCCTAACTCAGGAGCAATAACTATTAGGCCAGCAAAAAAAAAAGTTATCAAATCAGCGTCAAGCAGCAAATAGTGACCATGGCAACAGTAAATTAAAATGTATACATGTTAGTTTTGTAAAATTTCAATAAATTTAACATGATGAAATTTGTCAGAAGGAGATAATTTCCCATCCACATGCGAGGCTCTAGGAGTGGACAGTAATTTATTGCTAGAACTAAGAGAATTGAAGAGAAAGCATTGATAGTTCCGTTTAGAGTAACGGCAGGTTATGAATATTGAAAGATACAAGTTGAAAACGAGCGGAGGACATATGAAGGTAGTATACAGTCGGGCGCATAATCTTTTACCAAACTACCCCAGATGCGGGGTAGGCAATGGGGAAGATATCCTCCACAGAACTCTACACTGTAACACTTTACAACATTTCTTGCATTTTGGGATCAACCGAATGAAGATCATAAGGTCTGTATCCACATTAATCCGGACACCTACAAATCATTGTAACTTTTGAAATATTGCACGTAGGAATGAATTTCACTGTGGTATAGCTGAGAGTCTATGATGAAAAAGACTATGATTGATGTTTACATTTCATGTTTAGTATTCAAAATGGTGACGAAAGAAAAACAAGTGCGCGAGCGAATTTTGTACGGGCGTACGGCAAATCCTGACTTGTCAATACGGGACCTTGCAAAAACATTGGATTTGCCTAAATCCACTGTTCACGATGTGCTCAAATCATTTTCGGAACGTTTGACGGTGGAGAGGAAACCGAGAAGTGACAAAAACATTGGACGCGCTGATCCTGTCATAGAGCGAGAGGTGAAAAGGATATTAACGAAAAACCCAAATCTCTCCATTCGAACGGTGGCTCGTAAAATAGGGATGTCGCCTGGTTTTGTCCAAAAGTCAAAACAACGTTTGGGACTTAAGTCGTATGAAGTAAAAACAGTTCCAAATCGCGACGACAAACAGAACTTGGCAGCAAAATCACGGGCTCGACGTTTGTACTACGAATATTTGACGAAGTTTTCATGCGTTGTTATGGACGATGAAACTTATGTCCTGGAGGATTTCAAGCAGCTTCCAGGGCTGGCTTTTTATTCTGCTATGGCCAGAAATGCTACAGCCGGCGTCGGTGGTGTAGTGGTAAGCGTGACTGCTACTTGGCACCCCAGTGGGTCTGGGTTCAATCCCAGTCGACGTCGGTGGTTTTTCTGAGGCGAAAAAATCTTGTCACGTCTTCCTTCGGAAGAGAAGTTAAGCCGTTGGTCCCGGCTCATATTCATGAGTCGTTAGGCAGGGTCGAGGTGGTGGAGTCGTCTTCCTGGCGTCGGTGATTGTCACCATGTGAGGAAATAGGCCGACGTAAAATAAAGAAAAAAAAAAGAAATGCTACAGTTGAGCATTTCAGAACTAAGAAGGCTTCGAAATTTCCCAAAAAATACCTTGTGTGGCAAGCAATTTGCACGTGAGGCAAAAAGAATAAATCTTTCGTCACTACAGGCACAATCAACAAGGAGATCTATCAGAAAGAGTGTCTGCAGAAGCGATTGCTACCCTTCATCAAAAGTCACAAAGAAAATTCTTTGTTCTGGCCCGATTTGGCATCATGCCACTATGCTAAAACTGTGATGGAGTGGTACCAAGCAAATCAAGTGAACATAGTATAAAAAACCTCAAACCCGCCAAATTGCCCAGAGCTACGACCAATCGAGAGATATTGGGCTCTATTAAAGCGGAAGCTTTCTGGAAAGAAGCAAGGAATCAAAGACATCAAACACTTCCAGCTAATTTTGACAAAGACGGCTTCTACGATTTCTGAAGAGTCTGTACAAACCCTAATGGACGGAGTTAAGCGCAAAGTTCGAAAATGTTATGCAAATACCGAATAACTATGTTTTGTCTTCACAAATTGTTAAAACACATCTCATGAATTAATTATCCATTGTAAGTGCACTTCACTGAACTACATGCAAATTAAATAAATAGCATGAAACTTACGTTTACTTAGCATAACAAAAAAAAAAAAGTAGTTGCAACATCAGTTCAACACGGACAAATTAAATATTAAAAGGACTTAAAATTGTAAGTAGACATGAACAAACATTATAACCGTTAATAACACAATCATGCAATTACAGTCTAAAGCATACTCCACCCAAATCTGAGTTGCTAAATGAAGTGTCCGAAAATATGTGTTTAGAGCTGTCCGCAGTAAACACTAAACAAAGAGGGGAAGCAAGATTCAAACGTAAATTTCTCAAAACTCTCAGCTCCATCACGGAAAGTAGCGTAACCATCAGGTTAGAGAAATGTAGGGGCAAATTATAGAAGTCGAGTCTACCGTCACTTTGATCGACATCTTTATTTTGCTATTACAGATGTCGAGAGTTTGTCGACTCAACCGACAGCTCGGAAACTAGTGACTGATTTGTCACATTTTGTCCAGTAAGAGTTTGTTTTGATACGCGTTTTTCATCGGTTAGTGGTACCTTGGCTGCGCAAGGTAATAAATGCACTAAACCATAATTTTTTCGCAGATAAATTGACAGAAAAACAATTTACTTCTAGCAACAAATGTCTAAACAAAACCGTCAGTTCTAATGGCTCAACGAGCTAATTAAAATAATTGTGGACTAATGTCAACCAGAAGTGGTAGGAAATTGATCAAGTGCTCCATTCATTTGGACCAAGAATGCACTTTGGGTCGGAATAACAAAGAGTAAATTTTATTTTCTCGTTTGAATACTATTACTTTTGTAAACCTAACATTGGCTCCCAAGCCATGTCGTTTGCCACACGGAGTGTCCAGGATGAAGAGGACGAGGAGGAGGAACAACAGTAAAAGCGATGAGCTATTGAGATTAATCTTAGAATTCTGATGTTTGTTTCTAAAGTACTTCTAAACGCATCATTTCAGTACATTTGTAGTTGGGATTTGGAAATTTACCCTCGAGTTAAGTGGTTTATAAAATCAGTTTTCGATTCCTAGAAGTATATAAAGGAACTACCTACAATCAAGGGCATATCCTAAAAAGTTCAGAAGGAGACTTCTCATAGCTTAAGGAAGATACTTTCTAGAAGTTCAGGAAGAGACTTTAAAAAAAAAACTTCTCCGAAAGTCAAGATGAAACTTCATAGAAGTATACACACTTTAAAAATTTTACAGTATTAGTATTTTTTATATTTGTACACTATTATATAAATATTACATGGGAATGGGAGGGACCATCAGGGCACCCGACTGAAGCACTCTGGATGGGGAGAGTGGGAATGCCAACTCCCCATTGCTAAAAGTTTGTGAATAAAAGGCGGGCTCTTCTCCCCGCCCATTGGGGCATCCTCGTATTATATAGCTCGCTCTTGTGACCAATTGTTCAATCTTGTTGTTGGAAGGAGATTCTTTATATCCCTGTGGAGACGTATAAGCGATGTTGCCTATCGATCCACCCAACCCGTTGTTGGCCCTTCATACAATGGCATGATTAGGATAATCAGTGATTATTAAAGCTTGATCAAGTCTAACAGAGAGGAGAGCCCATTGCTGTCGGACTTAGTTTCCGTGCTACAATGGGTGGTAGTACATATCATACATCATACATTAATTGAATATGTTTGAATATTTATTGTAGCTATCTATTGCCTAAAATTTACTGTTACAACCGTTAATATTAAGTTCTGAACCAAGACAGTTAGGATGACCTAGACCATCCCAAGATAGTATTCTTGTGTATTTTTACGATCGAAAATATTCACTGAATATGGACATGGTTGAATACGTGTAGTAACTTTGTATAGCCCAAACAGCTATAGTTACTACTGTAGATCTCAAGTTTTCATGACCTAGAACATTACAAAGTTATCAAATAATGACTGTTGACCTTCCAAAAGGTGCATTCAATATGTTTGAATACATATCGTAACCTTATATAGCCCTAAAAGCTACTGTTACAACTGAAGATCTGAAGTTCTGAACTCAAGTACATTCTGGATGACTTAGAACCTCCCAGAAAGATACAAACATAGTTAACGTTTATCCACGAGAATTTAATAATATGCATACGTACAATATGCTAAAACAACGCTTTACGCAATAAATAAGGCATTTAATTTTTTTTCTTTTTGAACATATTCATATTCAGGATGTTCTAGGTCGTCAATTATGCCTTAAACTCATATGTATTTTTTTTTTATATATTTTGCAGATAGGAGAATTGATTGATAACACGTTTGTCGAAAACAGTGTGCACTTTTATTAAGTCTGTGTGATTTTTACAGCCATTATCCTTTTGTGGTCCCTTAGGCCTAAAGGAGTTAATATACTTTCTTAAGACAAGGCTTAACATTTATGAATTTTTCAATAGTATGTGGCTCGAAATCAACAATGTGATATTGATGCGAATTGATGCGTAGAAATACTTTCGATCGATTGGTGTAAAGTTTTTGAAAATCTCTTGAGAAATGACTGAGATATTTATGCTCAAAACCTGACCACTTTTCGTGACTTGTGCAATGCGATTTTTTTTTATTTTACCCCAGTATAGAAAACAAAGACGTAGTCCTACGTCAAAAAACTGTACATATTGAATCCCTGAATTCTAAGTGGACCGAAAAGTCGGACAGCGATAAAACAGCAGTACTTTGGTTTTGCCGAAGACTTAAATGCCGCACCAATCGCTCACCTTCGCTTTCATCAACGGAAATTAGTCTCAACTCTTATGAATCAACCTTCGGAAAAGTCGGGCATGCAAAAATGTATTAACATTTTAAAACCGGTCACCGACCATGTTTTTGTCTTTTACGTTTTGTTATCTCCGGATTTTGCTGCAAAATTCGGCTTCCTCCTCCTCGTGGACGCTCTAAAAAAGCAAATATTCTGAAACGTACATTAATCAGCAAGGCAACAGTAACAAGGGCAGTAAACGCTACACTTTTGCCTCATATCGGCCCGTATAGTTACAGTTCAACTGGATGGCACGTACGAAAAACCTCAATCGGTCCGGGCGCATATGTTGTGTCCCCTTCTTGGTTGTGTCCCGAGTAGAAAGGAATGACTGAAGGGTAGCGAATTTTATTCTATATTTCGATGTTTTGCTTCCTCTCAATGGTCCAAGTAGTCCCTTTGTATTCCTACGTTTAAAATTACCATTACAATTTGTCTACTCTTTCAATCAAATTTTGCTATGCACCTTTACTCGGGAGGCACCGCTACTTCGCCTGGAACTATCGTCGCGAGCGCATGTATGACACACTATGTGAGTCAGTCAGTAGCAAGCCGCAACAACGGTGCTGCCGGAAGAACACTTCCGCAGGCGACGCCTGATTGGGTGGCACGGTGGAAAAAAAATTCCACTCCTTTCATCGTGTAGCTCAACCAATCGAAAAAAATCGTTTCCCGCTGTGCCAAAGCCGATGATAATGCACAGTATGGGACGAAACGTATTGCCTCTGCTGATAACATCAATATACACGTACACTTGCTGCTGTTGCTGCTGCTGTGGGTTGGCGTTTTATATCACAAGAGTCAGAGGGCACCGTGTATCATTGCCAGACGACCGCAACGCTGCCATTGTTTCACAAATTGGTTATTGCGACCGTAGAAGAACACCTTACAAGGGTAGCTTCTGGTCTGAGCAAAGAAAAAAGTCCATTGTTTGACGTGAAACGGTGCTGTCTTCGGTAAGGACTGCAGACTTTTTCTTATGCTTTATGCGTGTCTGGCCCGTTGTTACGTGTGTACACAACAACCTACATCGACTTACAAAGCTTGAGATCTTATCGAAGGTGTGCAAAAACCTTCACCTGCTCGGTCGCTTATTCTGCTCTCACGCTACCGTGACCGAAAATGTAACTAATTATCGTGCCGTCAAATGAAATTGACGTACAATTTACTGTTATGGAGATCGAGCTTCGTGCTAGGTAGTGTTTATTATTTACGTCAACTGATTGGAAATTAACCACTCTATAACAATGAGTGAAAATAAATGTTATATATTTTTAGACCAACAAAACTCGCCAATCTTTTCAAAATATCCAAGAAATAAGTAGTTAACAAGCATGTGAGAGACTCTCTTTGATGCATAGCTAAGTAATTTTGATTTAGATTATATTCTCACTTTACTCATATTTCTAAGAAAACAAAAAAGGTTTCTAAAAATGCTAGTAGTAGATTGTACGTTTCCAAATAAGAAAGAACTGCTCATGTTTGAACGAAGGGAATTTTCCCCATAAAATCTCATTGCTTTAATGTCCTAAAAAATACATGAAATTCACATTCACGGCCTTTAACGTTCACACCAAAATCCGGAAATACAAAAAATATTTTAGAAAAACAACAGCATGTTTTTGATTCATATTATGTATTTCATTTTATAGATAAATGTGATACTCATCACAACTGAATATAGATTTACATGGATTTATTTCCATAAGCTGTTGTGCGCACTTTCTTATTCACTCCTTTCGTCAATCTTTGCACGGTGTCCTTGTCAATTTTCTTCGAAGCAGTAAGCCACTTAGAACGAAATTCTTCTCCACCAAGCTTTTTGGGGTGGATTACAATCCTTGGGAACGTAAATAACGTTATTTTGCTCATACCAAGTGATTGTATCTTTAGCGTAATGACAGCTGACCAAATCTGGCCAGAATAAGGATTGAGTCGCATGTTTTCTCAGGAAAGGTAAGAGCCGCCTTTTGAGGCATTCTTGCCGGTAAATCTCAGCGTTTACGGTACCTTTGGTTACGAAAATCTGAGATTTTAGCCCACAGGAACAAATTGCTTGTCAGACCAGATATTTTTCAAGGAATTTGGTTTTATCCTTCCGTTTCAGATGATGTTCAGGGGCATCTCTCCGGCTAGTTGCAGTGTAAACTTCCCGAGTGATATTTGAATTTTTTGAAACAGTATGTTTCGTCATCCATGAAAACACAATGGAATTTTGTGAGAAGTTGTTCATAAAGCTTTCTGGAGCGTGTTTTTACCGATTTTTGTTGCTTTGCGTTACGAACTGGGTATGTTTGAGCTTTGAATGATCTCAATCCAGCCTTAGACTTCACTTTTTGCACATAACCGGTTGACATTTGCACTTTTTTCGCAACTGTCCGTTTTAACACCTTCGGGTTTGCCTGAAAAGCAGCAAGGACTCTTTTCTCCTTGCTTGTGTTGCTTTGTCAATGTTCACCACCACTTCCAGCTTTCCTTTCGACAGTAAGACCCTCTTTATAACGGTTAACCACATCTGCAGCAGTTGATTTTGGCACATTTAACGATTCTTCGTTGAATCGAACAGTAGAACAGTTGGGATTTTCTAAATATTTGTGCAAGATAGATTTCCTGCGTGCTAGTTCAAACGGCGCCATCTTGAATACAGAATGCAACAATGTGTGTGTGATTCACGTTTGTCTATGTACTGGTTATGTACATAACAAGTTCATTCCATTTCGTAGTGATTTGACTTAGAAACTGGATAAATTCTTTGTCCGGATTTTGGCGTGAACGGCGTTTATTCAACTTCAGCCCAATGTATTTCTAGTACAATGACACCCTATGATCTTGAAGAGGTTTTAAGGAACACAGAAATAGTTACGCTCAACTCGCTGGTTTTCGAAACATAATATCTTTGGAAATCTTTCTTGGTACATTTTCACCAATATTTTCGTGCTAATAACATTTATATCAATTTTGTTAGGAGATTCAAAAGACCATTGTTTTAGTTACTAGAAAGTTTTGTACACTGCAAAGTTTTGTAAAAAATATTTAATTAATAAAGGGCGATACGGTCAAAATTTGGTCAATATCAACTTGACGTATTTCTTTCAATTTTGCATTTAAAAAACCTGAACACCCCTCATTTTGAAGGTGTGTGTGTGTAAAATGTTGCTCCTATTTTGATTTTGGAATTCACTCTTCAGTTGTCAAAATGCCGTCCAAGCAAGAAGAGCAGCGTATCAAAATTTTGCTCGCGCATCGCGAAAATCCGAGCTACTCGCACGCAAAGTTGGCAAGATCGCTAAAAGTTGCCAAATCAACCGTTACAAATGTAATTAAAGTGTTTGGGGAACGTTTGTCGACAGCCAGGAAGTCTGGATCGGGGGGAAATCGAAAACCGGAAGCCGCTGAGACGACAAAGAGAGTTGCCGGTAGTTTCAAGCGAAACCCTAACCTATCTCTCCGAGATGCCGCAAATAAGCTGGGTGTATCGTCTACAACCGTGCATCGAGCCAAAAAACGAGCCGGACTATCGACTTACAAGAAGGTAGTGACTCCAAATCGCGATGATAAACAAAATACGACGGCCAAAGCGCGATCCCGGAGGCTGTACACGACGATGCTGACGAAGTTTGACTGCGTGGTAATGGACGACGAAACCTACGTCAAAGCCGACTACAAGCAGCTTCCGGGACAGGAGTTTTATACGGCAAAAGGAAGGGGAAAGGTAGCAGATATTTTCAAGCACACGAAACTGTCAAAGTTCGCAAAGAAATATCTGGTTTGGCAAGCCATCTGTACCTGTGGCTTGAAAAGCAGCATTTTCATAGCTTCCGGGACTGTCAACCAAGAAATTTACGTGAAAGAGTGTTTGAATAAACGTCTGCTGCCTTTCCTGAAGAAACACGGTTGTTCCGTACTGTTTTGGCCGGATTTGGCATCTTGCCATTACGGTAAAAAGGCCATGGAGTGGTACGCCGCCAACAACGTGCAGGTGGTTCCCAAGGACAAGAACCCTCCCAACACGCCAGAGCTCCGCCCAATTGAGAAATACTGGGCTATTGTCAAGCGGAACCTAAAGAAGACCAAAAAAACTGCTAAGGACGAGCAGCAGTTCAAGGCAAACTGGCTTTCTGCGGCGAAGAAGGTGGACAAGGTGGCTGTACAAAATCTGATGGCAGGCGTCAAGCGTAAGGCCCGGCAATTCGGATTTGGAAAAGCGGAAGCCTAACTGAATATTTTTCCTGAATTTTATACTAATTGAACTTGAAAAAGAAATTTAATTTGATTTTTTAAATAAACGATTTCACCGATTTACACGCGTTTTCCCTTGACCAAATTTTGTCCGTATCACCCTTTAGTTCTCAAAGAGCTAAGAAAACATTTTTAATAACTAGAAAGTTTTAATAACTAAAAACTTTGTATTTCAAACTCTCTAATAATATGGACCACCCTAATGTAACTAACATAAAAAGATGGGCCAGTTAGAAAAGGCAAACATAGTGAGAGGCAAAGAACGCGATGTGGAAGTCATTGGAACCATATAGACCAATCTGCAGTCCGATCGAAGTTCAGCGGAGTTATACCCGCTTATCATTGGCCTCGCATAAGGGCATCCTCACCGGCGATCAAAATCGATCATTTGTGCCATTCAGCTGATTGAAAAACGAAGCAATCGCAGATTCAAGTATGCCTGACAGCAACCGCTGGTCTCATGAAGAACTCCATAATTCAATCATTCCTAATCAAGCTCTCGTCAAAGATAGACGTATTTAAATACCTTTAATAAACATTATAAGTTCTTGTTAGTTCCCGTCGAGCGTTTTAATTCTCGGACCACAACAGGTTATGGGCGACAAAACCCGCAATTTGCTGGCACGGGATATGATACCTGGCAATTCCAAGTGAAGATGTTCCTGCAAGCCTCAAAAGTTTGGAATGCGATTCCCGAGGAGCCCCCAGCGGCAGCGGCAGAAGCAGCGAAATATCAAGAATCGGATTGGACGGCCAAGTGACTTCTGGTGAGTTTCATTGCGGACGAATATCTCGGGTGCATCCGTGACAAGGACACCGTGAGAGAGATGTGGAAGAGTCTGAAGGGCACTGTCGCCAAGAAGTCGACGGGACGTCAAACGCTGATCTGGAAGCAAATCGCAAGACTGCACCAGGTTCCATGCGCGCGCACCTTTTGGAGTTCGAAGACCTGATTCGGCAGCTTCTAATGGCTGGTTCGAAGCTGGAGGAGAGTGATGTTTGCTCGTCACTCAGTCTCACGTTAACGGAATCGTACGACCCTTTGGTGACGGCCCTCGAAAGCCTGCCGGAGAAAGATCTTACCTATGAATTAATGAAGACGTGATTGATCGACGAGGAGTCCAAGCGAATTGAAGCAGCCGGTACGAATCAATGTCGCAAAGAATGGGCAATCGTTGACGGCAAACCAAATGGGAGTTGTCACTGGAATCAGCAACCGTGGAGTGCTAATGCAGGCCAAGGGCTTGCTATTTGTTCCTGATCTGAGGGACAACCTCATGTCGGTCAAGAAGTTGACAAAGGCAGGCGGTGAAGTTACATTTGGAAGCAAAATGACAACACTAAAGAGGGATGGAGCTGTTATTGCCACCGATCCCCTGCGAGGCAACCTTTATGAACTGGAAGTGCAGGTCGATCAACGAGAAGCAAATCTGTGCAGTTCAGATATGACTAATTTGTGGCATCGTCGACTTGGCCACCTTAGTGAGAACGGCATGAAGACAACTCGATTTCTGCAATGCTTGCATCCAGGGAAAACAATGCCGGGAGTCATTCAACGGCACACGAGAAAAGCCACTCGCATGTTGGAGCGTATTCATTCGGATGTATGTGCAGCGATGGAGCCACATACCTGGGATGGCTTCCGTTACTTTGTATCCTTCATCGATGACCATTCTCATTTTGCGATGGTGTTTCTGCTGAAACGGAAGTCGGAGGTATTCTCGATGTTTCAAAAATTCGAGGCGATGGCAACTGCTGCGACGGGCGTACGTACTTCCTAGCTAACGGTTGACCAAGGCCGGGAATATTGTTCGGGAAACCAACATCGATTCTACAAAGCGAAAGGGATACAGATAGAGCCAACAATCGCGTATTCCCTCCAGCAAAATGGAGGTGCGGAGAGGTTTAACCGCACTCTTGTTGAAAAGGTTCGGACGATGTTGATTGACTCGAAGCTACCAAAGTCCATGTGGGGAGAAGCTGCACTGACTGGTGTTTTCTTCATGAATCGAAGGCCCACCTCTGCCCTGCCGAAGGACCTAACCCCAGCCGAGAGATGGATAGGAAACAAACCAAGCCTCGACAGACTGCGAGTTTTTGGTTGTCAAGCATACGTAATGTAGAGTATTTCCAAAATATTTCTGGTATGCTACCAAAGTATTTGATTTGTGAGATGGTTTTAGTGTAGTTTCAGAATGCTTCCAGAGTAGTTCTGGAATGATTATTGCAGATTATTCAAGTAGAGTAATACCTCCATAATTGTTCCAGAATGCATCTAGAGTAGTTCTGGAATGCTTTCATATTAGTCCTCAGATGATTCCAGAGTAACTCTGAGATGCTCGCACAGATCTAGATCTAGTTGTGGAAATATTTCAGAGTTGTTCTGAAATACTCCCAAAGCCGGTCTGGGAATATTCCAGAAAAAGTTCTGAGAGTTGCCAGATTGTTTCTGGGGTGCTTTCAAATTAGATCTGAAATTCTTTCCGCATGTTTCTAAAATGCTTCCAGATTAGTTTTGGGATGCTTCCATGATTGTTCTGCGATGCATCCAGAAATTTTCTGCAGTCCTGAATAGCTCCGGGTTGCAACAAAAGCAGGAATGCTTCTAGAGTGCGTCCATAGTAGTTCTGGGAGAGTACCATATATTTTTAGAAATCTTCCAGAATAGTTCTGAAAAAGTTTCGGAATATTCCCAGAATTGTTCTGAGATGCTTCCAGGATGTTTCTGGGGTGCTTCCAGAGTAATTTTGAAACATTTCCAGAGTAGTTCTGAGGTGCTTCCAGAGTAATTGAGGAATGCTTCCAGAATTGTTCTTGGAAGCTTTCAGAATAGTTCTGCGTTACTTCCAGAGTACTTTTAGAAAACTTTCAGATTTGTTTTGAGATGGATCCAGTGTTATTCTAAGATGCTTACAGGATTGTTTTGGAATGCTTCTATACTGGTTCAGAGATGCTTCCATAGTAGTTCTGAACTCTTTCCAGAGTTGTTCGGGGATAGTTTCAGAGTTATTCTGTAATTCTTCCAGAATAGTTTTGATGCTGTCAAACTTGTTTTTCAATGCTTCCAGATTAGTTCTGGAATGCTTCCAAAGTATTTCTGAGATGCTTCTAGAGTGATTCAGGGATGCTTTCAGAGTAGTATTTGAATGCATTTGGTGAAGCTATGGAATGCTTCCCGAATAATTCGAAGATGCTAGCAAAGCCGTTTTAAAGTGCTTTCAGAATAGTTTTCCAATGCCTAGAGTAGTTTTGAAAAAACTCCATAATAGTTCTGGATTTTTTCAGATTAGTTTTGAGATGGTTGAAGATTCTCAATTCTGAAATACTTCCAGAGGACTCTAAGAAAATACTTGTGGGATACATTAAAAAGAGTTTCTAGATGCATCCAGGATTGTTATGGGATGCTTCCTGGATAGTTCTGGGATGTTTCTGGAGCAATATCAGGGCTGGATGGTCAGGAAGAAAATCTTTGGCACAGGAAGTACCAGCGCACCGGTCTCAAGCTAGGTCCCAAGCTAAATAATCACTCGTCAAAACATTACTCCAAATGAATAACCCCTCAAATATTCACAAACACAGAGTTTTTAGTACCTTAAGCGAAGGAATGGGGTACTGTGTTGTATACTTGGGACAAATGGGGTTCTAAATTACTGAGCCAATTTTAAACCGCTAGTTTCCTTATTGATTGTTGTT
The DNA here is from genome assembly GCA_024533555.2 of Aedes koreicus. Classification (NCBI taxonomy): domain Eukaryota; kingdom Metazoa; phylum Arthropoda; class Insecta; order Diptera; family Culicidae; genus Aedes; species Aedes koreicus. Next base: position 9,480 of record JAHHFK020000613.1, on the reverse strand, counting down.
AGTATTAAGATTCTCAGATAACTTCTAGAATTTTTCTCCTAGAATAATTTCAGAACTAATCTGAAATGAAAAGTAATTCTTCCAAATTTGTTCCGAAAACTTTCAGATTATTATCGGAATGCTTTTATAATTATTCTGGAACATTTCCGTTATTCTTCTAACATGCTACGTGGATTGTTCTGAAAAGTTATTCTTCGATGCCTCCAGATTACTACCGAAATTCTTCCAGATTAGTTTTGGGATGATTCCAGAAGCTTGGTTGGATGCTTTCCGAATTGTTCTAAGATACTCACAGTTCTGTGTTGCTCCCAGAAAGATTTAGTTATGCTTCCAGAATAGTTCTGGAGATGATTCCAGAGTAAAGACTGTATTCGATGAAATTTGGACACACGCAATTGTTCGTTACTTTTTAGCGTGTGGGTAAAAATTATTGAAATTTTAACTGAATGTATTTCATTGTGTTGTGTCAATTGTGTAATGAGTTTCGTGAAAATCGGTCGAGTGATTTCAGTGATGGCTTCGAATGAAGAAATAGTGTGCCAACAAATTTTGGGCACTCACTTCGAAAACCCAAACGCTTCTCATCGATGGATCGGAAAACAGCTCGGAAGCGCACATTCAACCGTATCTCATGTGATCAAAACGTTCAAGGACCGTAAGACAACCAAGCGGAAAAATAGTAGTGGCAAAAAACGTGGCACATCAAATCCGGAGAAGGCCAGGATGGTATTGAACCAATTTAAGCGTTATCCCAACATTTCGATCAGGGATGTTGCGAAAAAGGCGAAAGTTTCAGTTTGTTTTGTGCAGAAAACAATGAAACGTTCTGGATTACATGTGTACAAGGTCCAGAAGGCACCGAACCGGAGCGATAAACAGAACTCGGTGGCCAAAACTCGTGCAAGAAAACTGTACAGGGAGTGGCTCACAAAACCGTTCTGCATTGTGATGGACGATGAGACCTACATTAAAGCCGACACCAAACAAATGCCAGGACAGAAACACTACGTCGCCACCTCTAAGTTGGCCGTTCCGGAGAGTGTACGGAAGAAGAAACTGTCGAAATTCGCCAAAAAATTCCTTGTCTGGCAAGCGATCTGCGGATGTGGCAAAATTAGTCAGCCCTTCATCACCTCTGGGACCGTCAACGGACAAATCTACAAGGACGAATGCCTCCCAAAACGACTTCTGCCCTTCTTGAGATCTCACGATGGCCCGACACTGTTTTGGCCGGATTTGGCATCTTGCCACTATGCCCGGCCCGTCTTAGACTGGTACAAAGATAATAATGTAGTTTTTGTACCAAAAGACGTCAACCCTCCAAACACTCTGGACCTTCGCCCAATAGAAAAATTTTGGGCAATCATGAAGGCAAAGCTCGTTAAAACTCCAAAACTGATAGAAAATGAACTTGAACTAAAGAAAGTGCGGTTAAAAGTAAGTAAGCAAGTCGGTCCTATCATTGCCCAAAATTTGATGAAAGGGGTCAAGGCAAAGGTGCGGGAATTTGGGTTGGGAGAAGAGGTTCAATAAACCAATGATGTCAAAACTTCTTAGTAGAACTTTATTTCCAGAAAGTTTGAAAAGAATCGGGCTCAAGGAAAATTTTTGGTGACCTATTTTGTGTGTCCAAATTTCATCGAATACAGTCTTTAATTCTTAGATGTTTGCAGAGTAGTTTTGGAATATTTTCGCAGCAGTTCTGAAAATATTCCAGATTAGATCTGGGATGCTTCCTGATTTGTTCTGGAATTCTTTCAGAAAAGTTCTGGAATACTTCCAGAATTATTCTGCGATGCATCCAGTATTTTTCTGATGTCCTGGATAATTCTTGATTGCTTCCAGAGATGTTCAAGTGTGCTTCTAGATTAGGTTCGGGAAGTTGCTTTTCGGATTATCTTGAAATATTTCCTAAATTTTTCTCGAATGAATACTTCCAGAGTAACTCGAGGTTTCTTTCAGATTAATTCTGGGATGTTGTTGTTGTTGTTTCGTATTTACGTAACTTTCAGCCTGAGGCTGATTCCTCGCTCGGGAGACGATCTGGACCCCCCATATCGAACCCATCAGCACATGGGCCGGGACCAACGCTTCCCAAGCAACACAAAACCGTCATATTTGGTTACAGTGACTTGATTGTGACTTAAATAAGTATCATTGGAGTAACATCAACTGTATTGCAACAAGTGTGCTGCTAGGGTTTTGCCTTGAACTGCTGCTCGTCCTTAGCAGTTTTTTTGGTCTTCTTTAGGTTCCGCTTGACAATAGCCCAGTATTTCTCAATTGGGCGGAGCTCTGGCGTGTTGGGAGGGTTCTTGTCCTTGGGAACCACCTGCACGTTGTTGGCGGCGTACCACTCCATGGCCTTTTTACCGTAATGGCAAGATGCCAAATCCGGCCAAAACAGTACGGAACAACCGTGTTTCTTCAGGAAAGGCAGCAGACGTTTATTCAAACACTCTTTCACGTAAATTTCTTGGTTGACAGTCCCGGAAGCTATGAAAATGCTGCTTTTCAAGCCACAGGTACAGATGGCTTGCCAAACCAGATATTTCTTTGCGAACTTTGACAGTTTCGTGTGCTTGAAAATATCTGCTACCTTTCCCCTTCCTTTTGCCGTATAAAACTCCTGTCCCGGAAGCTGCTTGTAGTCGGCTTTGACGTAGGTTTCGTCGTCCATTACCACGCAGTCAAACTTCGTCAGCATCGTCGTGTACAGCCTCCGGGATCGCGCTTTGGCCGTCGTATTTTGTTTATCATCGCGATTTGGAGTCACTACCTTCTTGTAAGTCGATAGTCCGGCTCGTTTTTTGGCTCGATGCACGGTTGTAGACGATACACCCAGCTTATTTGCGGCATCTCGGAGAGATAGGTTAGGGTTTCGCTTGAAACTACCGGCAACTCTCTTTGTCGTCTCAGCGGCTTCCGGTTTTCGATTTCCCGATCCAGACTTCCTGGCTGTCGACAAACGTTCCCCAAACACTTTAATTACATTTGTAACGGTTGATTTGGCAACTTTTAGCGATTTTGCCAACTTTGCGTGCGAGTAGCTCGGATTTTCGCGATGCGCGAGCAAAATTTTGATACGCTGCTCTTCTTGCTTGGACGGCATTTTGACAACTGAAGAGTGAATTCCAAAATCAAAATAGGAGCAACATTCTACACACACACACCTTCAAAATGAGGGGTGTTCAGGTTTTTTAAATGCAAAATTGAAAGAAATACGTCAAGTTGATATTGACCAAATTTTGACCGTATCGCCCTTTACGAGTAGTTCATGAAATCTGTAGTTCTGAAATGCTTTCAGGTTTGTGCCGAGGTGCTTCCAAGATTGTTCTGGTATGCTTCTAAATGATTCCGGGACTATTTTAGTAAAGTTCTGAAATGCTTCCAAGGTTGTTCTGAAATAATTCCATTTCTGGACTGCTTCTCCGATTGTTCTGAGATGTTTCTAAGAATCATCTGGAATGCCAGAATTATTATGGGATACTTAATGGAATGTTCTGGGATGCTTGGCACTGCTGTTCAGGTATGCTCCGAGAGTATTGGTTTTGGATTGCTTTCAGAATAATTCTGGAATGCGTCTACTTAAGTTTTGGTATGCGTTCAGAATTATTCTGGGGAATTCCCATAACAGTTTTAAACGGATCTTTCAAGAGATTCTGAGCGAATATTACTCAGATTTCTGAACACATCTTATGAGGCGTTTTGATTGTTCTAGCTGCATTTTTTTTTGTACATTAGGTGAGGAGACTGAATCAATCTTGTTTTGAAAAATGAGGCAATCCTGCTAGGAATTGTGTTACGATCAACTCCTTTTTGAGTTGCCCATTTCATCATGCTCAGATTTTTTTTGCGATTTATCCTGGGATATCTGGGCGTATCTTGTTCGGAGTTGTTTCCAAAGTGATTCCGACTGAATGATTTTCAGACGTCCAGACAAATCTGATTCAGAATGCTGCACAAATCTTCCTCTGGATTCTGTACATGTCTTTTTAAACATTTTTGTCCCGTCACTCGATTGTGGGATGCAGTCTGGATTTTTATTAAGGCTCCTACTTGTGTTTTTAATTAAATCGTCTTACTCATGTATTTAGTGAATCTTAATAAATATTCTAAAAAATCTCTAATTCTAAGACAAGTTTGCAAGATTTGTTCAGCGGGTCATGCTCATGTTGTTAATCAATTGCTTCTATAGATTCCGTTGTTTATCGAATATGAATTTTCTAGATCGATCCACCTTGTTCGTTTCGCGCTTCTTCTGCTTGTGCCCGTCGGTTCATTATCGAGAATCATTTTACCTGAGCTGTCGTCCGACATTCTTTTGACATGCCCAGTCCACTGTAGTCGACTGATGATTTTAGCGGTGTGAACGATGGGAGTTCATGTTTGAATGTTAAACCATTCCGATTTTTTCTATCGCTTTTGAACTCTTTGTTAGTTTCGATTCTTACAAGGTAAGCAGATTTAGAAATTCCTGATCAATAATTATTAAATGTAATTATCAGCGAATCCTGCACATTGAACCTTGCTCAAAACCGGAGTTCTTAATCGCGTTTATGTCAGCAATGGGCATTTTTGCTTAGGCCTCATTTCAGGCTTACTAGTTGGGATAGGATTAGGATCGCGTCTTGATCAGAATTGTTGAAGTATACCTTTGAGGGTTATTAGCGAATCCGAATCGATTATGAAAGTGCTCATTACTTGTTGCTGTTCGTTATTTCGTTTATGGTTCTGCGGTGATTAGACATGCGTTATTTCATTATGCCAATTATGGTTTATTGTGATTCTTGAAGTTATTCAATGGTTATTTAATGCCTTTTAAGTCTTTTGATTAGCGTTGATTAGTTGGTTAGTGGACGTATCATGACCACAGTAACGATAACCACATTGTAGAGTGTTGAAATAATTATGCAACAACCACCTCAAATTTTACCTATGAAGTTCCTCAAAACTTGAACGATAGGCTTTGCAGATATTTTTTTAAATACTATCTATTTTCTAGCATTCCCGTTTTTAACAATAATATTTCGATCAATAAATTTTACTACTTTTGTGGAAACTATCCACACGGTTCTGGAAGCCACCCCGGACAGTGAAACAAAAGAGGTCTATTAATGCGAGTTTTGCGACGTGGTACGTCCAATAAAAGCAAAACAAATAACTGACAGACAGGCGTCAAAACCGTCCCACGAATGATTGGTGATGTTTACTAAATCAGCACTTCCTCGTTCTATGTACAACACGTCTGTCTCTATGTTTGTTGCGCGTCGACGTTGTCGCTTTTTGTTTCACCGCAATCTAGTGCATATGAAAATTTCACCAACTTCCCGTCCCAAAGTGTTATTCGAGGAAGGAAGCCATCGACAGTTAGATGACTCATGCTGTTATTTCAACTGGTTGCTTCGACTGAGGGACCGCCTCCGATAGTCTGATTAAGGTTCAGGGTCGAGTGCAAAATATTCCGAACTGAAAGTGGCTTTCTGAACTTGTCGATCTCTTCACTGAGAACTGGCTTTGTCGTATCAGAACAGATGGGATGACAATGCAGAAACAAGACTGAAGAAACAACAACTATTTGGAAGCTTTCAATCAACAAATGTGTTCTGGAACGGAATGCAAAAATATCACGATTCGAACAAGTGTGATAAGTCATTCAAATATTGAACACCGTGCTGTTCTTTACCCAGAACACGTAGAAAAAGTCGCCCTTCAGTTTGCGGAAAGGATTGAGGCGAAATAAGCGCGAAGCCATTTTCAAATTAAAATACCTGATGATTGTCGTCTGGATCGGTACCCTCTCGAAACGCAGCAGCGCTGCACGTGTTCCATTTCTTCTGTCGCAAAAGGTACCCAACCCAACCATCAGGCAGCAAAGTGTCTTCATACTGGAAGCGACTTGACGCTTTCATTAAACTTGAGAGAATCACGACAAGCTAGGTAAATGTTTGCTTTTCAACACCGGCTTCAAGTGGGTTTGCCGAGCGAATAAATTTGTCGCAAAACTTGCAGCTGTTTCGAAGAAGAGGAAAACAATCTTGGCAGGAAATTGAAAATATACAAGAAGTTTAAAGCGAATGAGGGGTAGGTGGCTGCTGTATGGCGATTGAATTTTCTCGTACCATTCGATACACTTGAGTCTCGAGTCGTTGATGGTGTTTTAGGTTTACATTGAACTCTTGGTTGCATATGGGGCTAGAACAACAGTTAATGCTTACACGGTTTGAAAGAAACATATAACTTTCGTTATCTAATGCACATAAAAGGAATGCAAGATTTGGCATAAATTAATGGGATCTTGCATATAAATATAAGCCAAATATCCCTGGAATCAGGACTTTTGTAATGAAGATTGCAATCAATGTTGTATGCTATATGAAAGATTGCGAACAATTACGTTTTTTACGCTTGCTTTGCTTCATTATTTTTTCTGTGTAGGTCTTAATCGTTTGAAGAGAAAATGGAGCATCGCTTAACCTTCTTAGACTAGATGCTCCCAACGATTTTTACTGGGTGTATCACAATAGGTGTCACTAAAACAAAATAAGATTACAGCGAAACAAATCAACCAAATCATAGTATTTATTTTTCATTTGAAAGATACATGTTATGGAAATAAACTATATTAATTCAATTCGAATCTCTCGCCCTTTTCCTTGATAACTTTACGCAAACGCTTTGTAAACCCATCGCAGCTGGCACGCACGATTTCCTGAGGAATTTAGTCCCAAATATCAACCAAATGTTTCTTGAATCGATCTAAAGTAAGCTCTTTCGTAGGGCCTATATGTTGAAGCATATAACTCCAAACAAAGTAGTCAAGTGAGTTGAGATCCGGTGAAGATACAGGCCATTCTTCGCATGTGATGAAATCGGGAAAATTTTCCGCGCATCACGCTTGTGTCTTCTTTGCCTTGTGTGCTGGAGCTGAGTCCTGTTGGAAACAATATGGTGTATTCCCATACAGCGTCCTCATCCCGCTTGCATGAGGAAACAGATGGTTCTTCAAAACCTGCTTGATGTAATATTCAGTGTTTATTTTTACGTTAGGTTCTATAAAAAGAAGAGGAAGTTTTCCTTTTCGTGAAACGGCGCCCCATACCATGATTATCGATACATTGTGATAGCGTTCTACAGCTAGTTTATCTGTTGGAATATTGGCAAGACTTTTGCCATACACACGATCATTTTGTTGATTATGACTATCCTGAAGGAGGAAGAGCTTTTCATCCGAAAATAAAATCTGCTTCTTTGGACCCTGGCTTGCTTTTGACGCTCCGCCAACCCGTGAACCCGTTGTTTCCGGTACGGCTTGCATTCCAGATCATGTCTGAGGAGCCTGTTCATTGAAGCAGGGGACATTTGAAATTGTTTGCTCAATTTACGGCCAGATACGGCCGGATTACGTCTTATTCGCTCCCTCATACATTTCATCTTTTTCTTCGTTCTGGCAGTTCGTCTGGCACCTCCTTTGTGTTGAATATGGACATTTCCATTTTCCTTGAATTGTTTCAAGGTACGATAAACAAAACGCTTACTCACTCCGAACTGCTTAAGGCTATTGAACATCTGACACGGTCTAAGCTTTTGCAAATGTAATTTTAAAACTTGCTCCCGTATGGCTTCCATGGTAGCTGATAAACATAAACAAACGGAATCGCTTTTTTATCTTCAGCAATAAGCTGTCAAAAGAATACACTCAAAACGGGTATAATCAATTCCGCTGTTGAAATTACACAGCTGAAATAAACCAAGACTGAAGAAAGGTGACACCTTTTGTGAGACACACTGTAAATAAATGTTTGTTCTGTATACCAAACTAAACAGCTCGTCTACTGAGGGAAGGCACACCAGTTGAAGGTGAAGATACAAGTAAACCTTAGTGTGAAATTTGGAGAACATGCTTCAACGTCAATCCTAGAGTTATGCAGACTCACATTGACTCCGAACCTAATACATTGATCGGGTTGTTAGTATTTTGTTCGTCCGTAATTTAAAATGTTTGACACACTAGTCTATTGAAAAGGACGATGCCACCAATGACGCTTTAAAATCAAAGTAGATACCAACTCAAATAGGGGTACCTGGGGTAATATGCACTGGTGAGGCAAAATGCACCCCCTTCGGTTTTCCCTGAAAATCAGTAATAAAGCACGATTTTTTTTGCCACCCTATTGAAACGTTACAAATTATGGCCACCCTATGATTTTGACAGCTCAATATTTACAAACAACAAAATGAAAGCATTGAAACCAATTCGCACGCTTCAGGTGTAGTTTTCGCGGCGGTTCTGCTAAGCTTTTTTTAGCGAAAAAAAAAGTAGTTTTCCACGAACTTAAGTAGCAGGCAAAATGGTTACAGTCTAATCTGTCGAAGGTGAGTGGACATATTTACTGCAGTTTTTGTTCCATTTTCAATCCGGGTACTGAGTGGGGCAGTGCGCACTGCAACATTGGGGGCAAAACGCACCCAATGTAAACAAACTTCAAATGTTTTTACCTTTTTCGACAGACATGTCTCGCAACTACATCCGGAAAACAAATCGTCGATCGTGGACGGTGGAACAATTACGATCGGCAATATCTGCAGTTCGAAACGGTGCCTCAAAAGGCTATGCTTCACGTGAATATGAAGTTCCTAAAAAAACACTCCTCCGGTACCTTTTGATGGACGGTAATCCGACGTCTGTCTCACGATTCGGAAGCTTCTTGTAGATATTCACGGAAGAGTAAGAAAGTAAATTGATGGAGTTCGTTTTGTATATGAGGAATTACAGCGAGGGACGTTCGAGGCCTGGCTTTCGATTTGGCTGAAATGAATGGAATTCCGCATCTGTTCAAAGCATCAACCAGGCTGGTACGCTACGATTGGCTCAAGGGGTTTTTTTTCAACGACATCCGGACCTATTTCTACGCACGGCGGAGAATACCTCGCTGGCACGGGCAGCTGGATTCAATATTAAATCCAAAACATATAGAGACGTGAAGGCCAAGCGGAATTTCGTTCGCATCCTTTCCATTCCACCGCATTCGTCGCACAAAGTACAACCTCTAGACGTCACGATGATGGGTCCACTAAAGATGAACGACGCAAAAAAAGCGTGCGAAGAAGGAACAAGCAGATGAATTGACATCATCGTCATATCTCAAGAAGCTGACTAAAACAACTGCTTTCAACCTTAACCTTACCAATCTGCACAGAAGTTGTCTCCATTGTAATCGGTCAATGGCTGTACTTCGCTAGCCTCGCTGTCTGCGGAGGGTCCGCAGCTCGCCTTCTAATTGATCGATCCACCTTGCTCGTTGCACGCCTCTTCTTCTTGTACCTGTCGGCAGGGATGCAATTCTCCTCGGTGCAAGCAGGGTGCTTAGTGAAAATTTACACCGAACATTGGCAAACGCAAACTCACCCGAGAGATTTTTGTTTTGTTTCCACTCTCTGCTAGATATCCTAAGTTGAGTGACACCAAAGTGTATATCG